>JAREIK010001104.1:1603229-2160783 GCA_029783825.1 Sapria himalayana
TTTTGAATGTCATATGTTTATTATTTTGTTTTGTGTATTATGACATTTTCATTATATATTTTATTACCTCTGTATATTTTAATGTTTATATAACTTAATTTAGGTATAGAGATAACAATCAAGTGGTCAAGGATCTCAGTATGTGGGCAAGGGTAGAAAAAAAACTTACAATTTGTTGAAAAAAAAATCTATATCTATTCAGTGATGACAATACTACAAATATCTCTTCACATTCTCCTACACGTATGGAGGAAACATTGGTATCCCTCATCATGACATATACAGATTGACTATAAATTGATATTTCATCTTTGTCTCATTTTTCACTAGAATGTGATAGCTCTATCCCCCTATCTTAAGAGGCCCATGCATTGATACTCTAGTATTAACACTGGCAAGATATTTACAATCCATAATTTACATGCCAAATTATGAGAAAATTTTTATTAGTCTACAATTAATAATAACATATGTAGCTTTCTTTAATTTACTACATGCATGCATTATCTTTTTTTATTATTTGTATTTTACATAAATATTATAAAAAATAATGATTAAATATAAATTATAATTTTTGAATTTGGTAATTAAACTAATAAAAAGTATGATATTACTACTTATATATTATCATTTAGAATTAAAATAATATTTGTGTTACAAGTTTTGGATAATAAATTAAATGAATTAAATATTAACTTAGTAACTAAAAAATTGGTGTATTTTTTTTTTATATTTACATGATGATATTAAATTATTTATAGGTTTATTCCTTCTACTTCTTATATAATTAGGAAGATATTTCGTATTTAAGAAGAAACTAGTTTCGAAATGTATAAAATGGAACAAAGTACTTTTAAGTATGAAAAACTTTTATTGGGAAGAATCTTAGATAGAACTTTCTTGCATTTATTTGTTTTTCAATTTGGTCTTATATGATTTACTCTTAAAATAAATGCATTATAATATATTTATTTTATTTGGTTTTTGCAGAAAAAGTACAAATGAAATAATACTTTGGTAGTCTCGGTAAAGAATAAATGGAAACAAGTGATAAGTTTGAAATATAATGACAAGCATGACAAATAGAGAAAAATATATTAAAGATGCAAAGCTTAATTATGTCTCCCTTAATATTTGTATAAAGTGGTGAAAATACTATAATGGTGAGGAGTTCAAGACATTGTCTGAGATGACCTCACACAATCATCAATTAGAGAAAAGTAGATGAAGGATTAGAACCTTTAAACATATTGGAGGTTCAAAGGTGACCTACCAACATTCAATAGATTTGATATAATTATCTTTTATTTTTTGTTATTATTTAAATTTTTTGAATGCAAAGGATAATATGCGTGACAACGTATGATGTATCTTTATAGTAACTATTATTTATTTTTAGGAGACTGAGTTGGGATGTCTACCGACACTTCTTGAGGTATTGAAGCGAATACAGAAAAAGAATTGATCATTTTTGGACAAGCAATCACATGATATTTGAGTTTTTTTTTTGGCATTCACTATAAATAATATTCAAACTCAAAAATTTTATTTACCTTAATTGATGAGTTATTATTTATGGACTCATTAAATATAATAACCAACTTTATTTTTATGTTATTTTAAGTAGGTAGATGATAGTTTATTGTGCTGGTATAAATTTTATCTAAATATATAATGATGAGTTATGTTTTATTTTAATAATTATAGAAATATGTGAAGAATATGGTTGCAATTGCTTCATATACAAATCCTTTTATAGAAATGTCAGAGATTAATGTTACACATATTTACCTTTAGTATGTTGGAGGGCACCCAAAAAAATGGTGAGTGTATAGTGTTGCTACCCATGCATCTACATTTTATCCATGTTCTGTTTGGAGTTTTTCATCATCATCATCATCATCCAATTATGATAATATATTTTATGAGATATTGTACAAGGAAATGCAAAAAATGTAGGATACATTGCAAAGGAAAAATGAAAAGATGCAGCAAAAGAATGAAGAGATACAATAAAAAATGAAGATATGAAACAAAAGAATGAAAATGCAAAAGAAAATTGAAGAAATGAAATAAAGAGAGGCTAAATTATTGAAAAAGATGAGAAAATTATAAAAAATAGGAGGAAAGAATAAAAATAGATAAAGAAATACAATAAAAAATTTTGAAGATGGACAAATAATATGAAAGTTGGTAGAGGCATCAATTATTTTTCATTATTCTAAAGAGGATCCATCCACATCTTTAGAGGACAATACTCATCACGGCAAAGACTCATAGTCATTTGTGATGATGTGTTATTAGTTTTTTTGCAATGAATATTTTGTTGTGAAAATAAGGTTTTTGTATTTTTAATTAAGTTAAAAATTTTGTATTGAATTTTATAAGCATTTTTTGTTTGTTAACTTACATGTTATTTTGTATTAGATGCTATATAAATATCATTTGATAAATACTAGGTGGATGTGTTTATTTGATTGCAAATTATAGTTTTTGTATGTATTTATATATTGTATACAACATACATAAACTGCACAAATGGGACATGTAACATGTTCCTGTTGTAGACAATAGAAATGAAAAATGACATTTCTAAAATTTAAATCCATTTCTAATATAGAAATGGATGCTGCATTTTTATTTAAAACTATCACTAATTTAGAAATGGATATTGCATTTCTATTCTTTTCGTCGCTAATTAAGCAATGGATATGGCATGGTTTATTTTGTTAATGTGGTCGAGAAAGAAACAATTTGAGGTTGATATATTTTAATGCATGAAAATGTAAATAAAATTGAATCCTAAAACATTAAGTTTTTTTAAGTTTGAAATACACAAACATTATTTTCTCAATTTAATATGTCATGCCTAAAGGATGTTGATATTAATATTTGCAATTTCAAGATATATATTTTTTCAAAATTATGAAAATATAATGTTGTCAATAAACTTCGCATAATTTAGCTAAGGACTGAAGAAAATATTCATAGTTTCCATTGGAAAAGGTATGATTTATTATTATCTATTAACTAGTACAGTATAATTTATATCTATCACTTAATAATTGAGATAAAAAGGATGATGAGATAGTTTTAACATTAATCAACATTGTTGTGTGAAGTTTCAAATATATTTATAATTTCACCCAACACTTAGCATGAAATAGTAAACAAAAATAAAGAAAATAAGAAGTTGATCGAAAAGCAAAAAGTGAGATGAACTCATATAGGAATGAGAAAATCTTTCAAACAGTCATGATCATCAAATACTTATTGCATACATGCCATGTTGAGGCAACAAGGGCTTTGAATGGCAAACATGAGCAAGGTCTAGATCCCAAATGTGGACGATACATAGAAAGTTTTAGATGACTAATTTAGGAGCACTTTGAGACCAACTACTCATTTAGAAGCTTATGTCCATTGACTATCAGCTCAATATAGTAGAGCATGCAGAGACAACTCATATCAAACTATAAAATGATGAGGTGATAGTCATGATATACGTTTAAAAGAATTTAGGAGAGAATTATTCGTTATTGAATCACTCCTTAAAAAAGAAAAGTTGGAGGACTTGGCATCAAAATATCTTGCCTTGACATCATCAACACTTCCCACACTACATCTTTCTTGATACTTTTTGAGGTGTGGATAGTTATCAGTAATATTAGTTAAACACAAAATATCTTTTATTCATGATCACAACTGATTATTTAGGTTTTTTTTGCTCTAAATTTTGTTAAAACAGTAAAACTACAAGTTTTTTCTCTCTACAAAATTATAATTTATAGATATGATATGAATTATAAGTTATAAGTTAGTGATTACATGAACATAATGGTCTCAATAAGATTTCATAGCATAAGTATAGGATATAAATTAGCGAGAAATAACTAAATTTATGTATGTGTAGTTGGAGTCATATATGAACATATACTAATTATTGCTTACAATTGATAGTAATTACATACATATGTTGCTCTAGATTTATATATTGGAGTCATGATAGAACTCATATATAAACTTATGTATTAACATGAAAAAAGAAATGAATGAAGTATATTGGAAGAGATAACTGACTTTCAAGGAGTACATCCATGGGATAAATGGCTAGGTCACATGACCTAAACGTTGGGCAAGTCAATGAGAAAATAGACATTATCATAAGAATGGAAGTCACTTGTCCAATGCAAATGTGGTATGTGTGAAGGACAAGGCTATCCTCTTGCATCTAATGAGAAAAATATGTCAATTCTATTCAAGCTAAATATTTCACTTTTAAGACATTAATGATTATTTATTGAATATTTTGTAAATATTCTTCTATTATAAAATCACTACATCCTAATTGTAAAATAAAATATTATTTTAATATGAAAGTATCATGGTCCAAAATCATTTTGATGGACCAATCATTTTGATGAACCTTAACCCAAATCAAACCTATAATGGGATGATCCCCCTTCTTATGAATGTTAGAAGATTTTAGAAAGTCCCTTATAGTCTAAATAAAGCTCACGAATATCATGAGACTCAAGTCTAACATAGGCTTTTAGAGTTTATAGAACTTCTCCTCACTTGTAATTATCAAAAAATTTTAAAAATTATTTACAAATTTACTTTCTTTCTTTAAGAGTTTCTTTTTTTTACTTGTTTATGTATTATGTGGTTTAATTGTCAAGTTGCAAGATTCAAATATCAGGATATCATATTTATAACTAACGAAATTCACATATCACAACATTCTACTTATAAGGCATGACATTCACATGTTGGGATGTCATACTTATAAATCATCACATTCATATGTGACAACATCATCTCTCTTAGTCATGACATGAACACGCATAAGTATGCACTAGCAATATAAGATACACATTAGCATCATTATTTGTTGGGCTCAGGATGCAAATATAAAAAGGAAGAAAATTTTAATAATAATGGGCTCTATAAAAATCATCTTCTGCTATCTCTAGATGTCTTTGATTATAAAATAATAGTTGGTATGAATTCTTCAAGGAGTGTTTGTAAAGTTTAACATGGTATTAGAGGCAAGTTTTTCTTCTCCATTATTACTGGTCATTCTGTTCTTCTCATATCCCATTTGATTATGTATTGTATTTTCTATTGTTCATCTTGATGGGTGACAAAGATAAAAGAATTAAAAGATATGATATTCTTCTTATTATTATTTATATTATTCTGAACAAACAAGTATTGCAATTTTACCCATTCTTCTTCGAGAAGAAAACTATGACAAATGGACTCATGTCAGCTCAATACTATGATCAATACATCTACTACACGAGCAAGAATAAACCTTGGGCTACATGTGATTGTGGATGAAGATAATTATGGCTTATTTTGAGTATCTGATGAATAGTATCCAGCATTGATAAAATTAATAAATAGCACTAAATTCACTCATTCTCCTTGTAAAAAATTATTTGGTAAGCTTCTTTCCAAGAAGTGGATTATCAACAATAAGATTTCTAATCATATGTCCAAAAATATTACTTTGTTTATGGATTTAATTGATATATCTTCTTCTCTCACGGGGCTAATTAATAAATAAATGATAGTCATAAAAGAATGAATGATTAGGCTGAGTGAAAGCTTAATTTTATGAGAGGTTTTGTATGTGCTAGAATTGACCTATAATTTGTTGTCTGTGTCTCAGTTGCTTAAAAATCACACAACATTATCACTTTTAAAAAAAAATTTGTGTGATATAAGGCTACACCTAGAGGATCATGAATGGAGTGGGTGAAGAACATGATGTGATACATTGGTTCATGACTGCAAAACAAAGCTGAGCATGTCAGTAGTTGTTGCCTAGTATCAAGAATATTGGTACGTGTGAATAGGACATCACTCTAAACTATTAGTGTATTTTCTTCTTGATGTAATTAAAATTTATTATAGAAATAAGGGATATTGGAATAATAATGATACTTGTGAAATCTATGTACTTGTTAAATAAATATTAATTTTCTTACTATTGTGGTGCTTACTATTTGGAATAGTTGTGCCTATTTTTAAAATAATCTTTATTTTCTAAATCATATATTCTCTAATCCTTTTGTCCATATAGATAACCCACATAAATATATTTTCAAGACTTATACCTAAATTTATCATTCACTTGGGGTCTATTATTCTTAGTAAAACTTAGGCATCCAAAAATACAGAGAGTAACATATGTAGGAAAAGTACTGGGTAGTAATTCATGAGGTATTTTACCAATAAGTAATGGAGGGAAAGTATGGTTTTATTAAATGTACAACAATTAAAATACATTGTCTCGAAAAAGTAATAGGAAGATTGGCTTAAAAATGAAGTGCATGTGTCACATTTTAAAATGATAATATTTTCATTTGACCCTACCATTTTGTTGGGATGTGTTAATACATGAAGCTTGGTGTAGAATACTATTATTTGTATAAAAAATTTTCAAACAAGTGAATCTCACCATTCATTTCTCACAATTTTCACATGTTCATTAAATTGAGTACTAGCCATCTAACAAAAAATTTTATTTTTTGAGAAACATCACTATTTGAAGATATTAAGATAACTCAAATTGCTCTCATACAATTATCCAAAAATGTAAGAAAATAGTAAGCACCACAACTAACTCAAAATTTGTTTATCATGATGTGTATTTGGTAAAAATCAATTTTCATTTGTTAAAATCAGAATTACTTTGGTGGATAATGATTTGGATGAATTAATATCTCAAGATGTTGGAGTTGTACTTGATGATGAGTCCATAGTAGCAAGAGAGAATTGTAATGAAATGTGTGGCAATTGTGTACATGTACATGTGTATGGAAAGGAGTGGCTGAATATTTCAATTCTGGATATTCAAATTCAGACTCTTGTTGTGGATGAGACTACGAAAAATGTTGAGAGTGAAGTTAGTGGTGTGTCACAATGCAAGAAGCTCTTAACAGGGGGTATCAAGACCATAAGTCATCAAGATGTCTCAAAAGATATACTATCAATACCATTCGAGCTGTAGATCCCATCCCTACTCCTTCACCCAAGTCATCTCAATTCTCATGTGCTCATTTTTTTCATTAATTATTATGTAAATAGTGATAAGTTTTTTTGTGAAATACAAATATTTCTTGGAAGCAATTACTACATCATGAACCTACTAATTTTTATGAGCTAGTGAAAGGCCTTGGTTAGAGGAAAGCAATGAAATAAGAAATTAATGCTCTTCAACAGAAGTGAACCTATACAACTTGAATGGTAATCGACAAGGGTGTAAAAGGGCGTATAAAGTGAAGTATAACTTAGATGATTCATTTGAGAGATTGAAATGAAGACTAATATTTTTTGGTAATCGACAAGTTGTACGTTGCAAGGAAATATTTCAATGAGATGTTTGCCGATGTAGCTAAAATGGTAATAATAAGAATGTTCACAGCAGTGACAATGACTCGTAATTGGGAACTTTACTAGCTGTACGTACATAATATATTCTTCCATGTTGATATAGAAGAGACATTATACTTGTAGTTGCCTCCTGGATTTCAGTCTCCTAACACATCAAAGGTATGCCACCTCCACAAATTTTTGTATGAATTGTGACAGGCTTCCCAGAATTAGTTTGATAAGCTTTCTACTATGAAACATTTAGGTTTTACATAGTCTTATGCATATTACTTTTTATTTAGCTATAATGATGATATAACTTTGCATGTCCTTATTAATGTGGATGATATGATCAATCTTGGTTCCTCTCATAAAGTTATTGTGCATTTAAAAAAATATATCAATGCATGCTTCCATATGAAGGACCTAAGCACCCTAAATATTTCCTTTGCATTGAGGTTGTTCATGGGAAAGGGAGTCTATTTCTCTCTCAATGAAAATATGCCATGGATATTGTGAGTAAAGTAGTGAAGCTGGATTGTTGGGAAAGTGATCTATTTCTACTCCCATAGAGCAAAACGACCACTTGGCTCTTGTTGATGTGGAAGACTTTTTTGACCTTGAGTGATAGTGAGGCCTCATTGGAAGGCTTATTTACTTGACTATTACTTGATCAGAATTGTGCTATTTGATTCATTTTTTGGCTCAACTTGTGAGCTATCCATGGATTGTGCATTGGAAAACTTTTTTTCAAGTTTTGAGGTACCTAAAGGGTAGTTAGGGATGAGGTATATTATTTCATGAATAAAGAAATTTGCATGGAGAAAGTTATATTATATTTTGTCTGATAGTTACTGAGGTGGTAGTCCATTGACTCAATGATCATTGACTAGTTATTTTGTGTTGCTTGGCTCTTTACCTATTTCTTGGAAAATGAACTAGATGAAAAAATTATTAATGTCTCTTGGTATTGAACACAAGAATTTGATATGCTTGTATTGTGATAGTCAAGATACTCTAATATTTTTTTATGAAAGGATGAAGCATATAGAAATGGATCATCATTTTGTTTGAGATGAAATTTAAGCTGGCATTATGGTGACCTCACACATTCACATGGGAAACTAGTTGGTAGATATTTTTATAAAAGCTTTTGGAAAATCTCAATTGTTCCTCTTTCACAAGTTGGGCATTCGAGATCTTCATGAATAAGCACAATCATGCACCAGCAATATAATACATCATACTTATAAGTCAAGACATACACTTGTCATGGTATCACACTTATAAGTCACAACATTTACATGTCACAATATCATACTTATAAGTCATGACTTCATATGTCAGCACGTAATGCTTATAAGTCACCACATTCACATGTTGTGATACCATCTCTCTCAATCATGATATGAATATTCACAAGCACGCACCAACAATGTAAGATAAACATTAGCCTTTTTATTTGTGAGGCTTAAAAGGGAAGTATTAAAAGGGAATAAAAACTAAATAATGGAGGGCTTTCTAAAAATAGCTTCCACCATCTTTTGAATTCTTTGATTGAAAAATAATAGTTTCTATGAATTCTTCAAAAAGTGTTTGTAATTATAGAATTTATCCTCACTTGTAATTATTGAAAGTTTTAAGAATCATTTTCAAAGCTACTTTCTTTCTCTTGGAGTCTCACCTTTTTTTTATTTTGTTTGTTTGTGCAATTCTCATTTGAGACAACAGTTAGATGACTCAAAAGCAACTTATTGCTATGATATTAATTTCATCAATTGAAAACTCTTTTTTAGTTATTTATGAAGCAATGGGAAAAGAAAAAAAAATTAGTTCAAAGGTAATCATGTAATTCATTTAATCTCGTATGGCTAGAGTAGAGATGAGCATTAAAGAAATACAAAGAGATTAAAGGATACCAAAGATTACATCAAGGGGTTGGCCATCTCCATAAAGTACAAACTCAATTGTGAGATGCAAGGTGTAACCTCAATAATATTGTGGAATTGTTACCCAAAAGAATATAACCTTAGAATTCATGATGATGAAATAATAGCTTCGATTGCATTTCTATAAAGTACAAAAGATTAGAGGATACCACATAATATTTTCCACAACAACTTCACCCCAATTGGATATTCCGAAGCTGAAAAAATTTTATGACACGTGATCAAAGAATAATATTGATAATTCTTTATGGATGATAAAATATACTTATGAGAAATCAACATCACTCTAGATAAAATCAAGGTTAGTACAGCCTTCAAGTATTTGGTGGATATAACACTCTTTTAGTGGTGTTGCAGAAGTGATAACGTAAGACACTAGACTACTTCTAGTAACACATAGGAAGAGTTAAAATTGGAGGTATAATTTTGTCCAAAATATACATAGAATAAAACAAGACTTAAATTACATAGACTATCATAATGTATAGAAGTACACAAATATGCATGAGAGTTCTCAAAGTTCATGATATAGATTTCAAACTTGAGAGAAAGGGTGACACTTTACTATTTAAGAAAGTTATAATTAGAGACATGAAGAAAAAAAATAATTATAGAAAGGAACTCTAGTTTTCCTATTTGATGATGAGTGCGCTTTGAGAAAAATACTTACTAAACAGTTCACTCAAATAGTGAGTTAACTAAAATACCCTTTCAGCCCCCACCCACTCCTCACTTTCCATCCATCAAGCCATACACATGCACACTATTTTTGAAAATGAATCCTACCACTTTCATAAACTGATATGTATGTGTGTGTCTATATATCTAGACACATACATATTAATATAGTATAGAAATGTGTATATGACACAAATTATATGTGTATATATATAGAAAACACAATGTATATATATACAAAATATATACAGAAAATGCAACATACATATATGTTGCACTTATGTATCTATAGTGTTATAAATAAATAAACACACATACGCACACACACACATATAGCATATATTTAGTGTGTGTGTGTGTGTGCGCGTGTGTGTGTGTACATAAACATAATATTTTCAAAAATGGTTTGACATTATTTCTTAAATACTGTGAATGTGTGTGGCTTGATGTCTAGAGAAAAGAGAGGGAAATGGGGTAAAGATTGGGAGAATAATCTAACTTGTCCTATTATTACCAAATAACTTGTCTTATTCTTATTAAATCATGTGAGATCCTATAAATGTTCATACCAATGCATTATACTTTGCTATTAAATAAGTTGTAATACAAGAGGATAATCTAATTACCTTTCAAAAATGAAAGCTCAATGAAATTGAATTGTGATATAAAATCAAGAGAGAGAAATGATAATTGTGGTTTATTATTTGCGAGTATAGATACATTACTTCATGGGTTCATAGTTAATGTGAGGACAGACAATGTATCAATAAATTACTTTCAAACTCTAAAAAATTACTCTATGGATTCTCTTGTATGAGACAAAGTTGTTTGAATCTGGCTCCCTAGCCTAATATAACACTTAACAACATTGAAATTAACATTACATAACAAAAACATATTGTAACAACAAAGCATATTTATTTGTTATAACACAATTTTCATTTTATGTAAAACTCAAAAGCAACATTTCTAAATGTTTTTTATTATTAAATAATATTAATTAAATATACATATAATGTTTTGTGTGAAGATATCATGTATTCATGTAATAACTCAAAGCATATTTATCATGTGAGACATATGGTAACAAAAAATTATCTTATATGCAACTTGTTATTTTAACATCAAAGTCTTTTGTTATCATCATTAAATACTTATTATTATTTGATACGAGTTAGATATAATATGGATCAGAATATTATTTCATACTAATAGTTATTAAATTCTCTTCATCATTACTTGAAATTTGTCATTTGATGGTAATGATACTTGAAATTTTAAATTATATATATATTTCAAAAGATTTTTATTTTAGTTTTTGTGTGACATTCATACTAACATTAAACACTATTGAATATCAATAATTAGATTAAATGATCACTTAATCTAATGATAATATTACAATGTTCGTGCATAATAAAATAGTGATTATAAAAAAATATTGTCAAAAACACACACACACATACACTATCATGGATTTGAATTCCAAATAGATGTGATTTTTTGTGTATGTGATTTGATGAACAATGATATTATAATAGAAAAATTGATTACACACCTTAATCTCTGCCGATCCCTCACCCAACACTTGATTTTATCTCTCATATTTTTTTCACCAAAATCAAAACCAAAGAAAAGAGTTGTAGAACTCTTCTCTCTCGCCTATTTTGATAGCCACTCATCCATCACATAAAATGATGGATACTTTTCATAAATCATGCAGAGTGATTTTTATTAATAATAATAATAATACTTTTTTAATTTATTTAATAAAATTTCGTAGACTAATTTTATATAAATAAATGAACAAAATCATTTATTATGATTTAGGAAGCTACCTCTTATGACATTGATTTAGGCTATGGATAAAGATGTCAAATGGGATGGGTGGCTTGGGAATGGCCCATGGCCTGGCTCAGTTCAACAATGTTTGGCCCAACATGGTACGGCCTAGAACCATGCCTCAGGCTAGGCCGGGCAGACTATTGACATGGTTTGTGCATTGCTAGGCCATGCATCATGTCAGGCTAGGCATGATCCGTGTGCATGGCCTGACGGCACGATGGCCTAGGTGGTATTATTATTTTTTTAATTCTACTACCTCATCATGGGGCAGTCCATTTTTTTTTAAATTCAGGCATGTGGCTGATTATAATTGGCCGGACATGTGACCATTTTTTTTACGTTCAACAAGGTCAGCACGACCATGCACTTTGCTGTGCCCATCTTGCCGTGCTAGGTCATGTTGGGCTTCCAGTATAAATTAAATGATACCATTTGTATTAATTATAATTTATTTTAATGTAGAATTATAATTGTACTCTCTCACTTATTCAAAATATAATTCGAGCAATTTGTTATTTAATACTTAATAATCTCACTATGTTAAGATTACAAACATCCATTGATTAAATTAAATTATTAATAATTTTATTTAATCAATTTTTTTTGATTTCCTTTAGACTTTCTACTTAATTTATTTGACATATAAGATTAAAATCAACCTGTTGGGCTTGACATTATCAAAACTTATAAGTATCCTCAAAAGAGTATTATCAATCCTTATAACATGATATTTAATTAATAATTAATATTAACCATATAATTGATATAATTATTCAACCCATTAAGCTTATGAATCTATTTATATATCTCATTTAATATGAATCAAAATAACTATAAATAAGTATACATATTTATACATTATTTCAAGATTAAGAATACTAATATTCAAAATAACTATTTGGTGTTGATTATTTTATGTGCCAGTATAAAATAATCACCCCAAAATGCTCCCATTAAATACACTTAAGTGTACAAGAAGATAGAATTTTACAATTCCACATAATCTAAATAGATCTACCAAAATTTTGTTCTACAATCTTAGAAATGATGTGTCTATCTCCATTTAGATTGTGAATAGAAGACTTATATTCTACAAGAAATAATGATTTGATCTTCTGTGCTTAACTCAACTCTATATGTTAAATCATCTTCTATGTAGAATATATGATACATGTACATTATATCTAAATGTTAACTTAGCTTATTGTAGATTCTCATAGAAATAATAAAATACATTCAAGAAATATCCATTACAATCAAATAACTTTATTATAAAAAATAAATCCAATTCCAACACTAACATATACATCATCAAATGATAATTGATAACATCAAAATACTAAAAAAATACACAATTTGATTGGATAATATCAAACACGAAGTTATTAAATACTTTGACAACAGCAACAACAACAAAAATCATCAAAAACTTCAAGTGATATTAAATGATTATTGAAAATAACCAACAAAATTCAATAAACATCAAAATTTAAAATAATGATTATAGTGATCAATATCAATTACATGTCATTGAATACTAATCAGTATTATAGAAGTCATCAAAAATGTGTCAAAAATATAAATGAAATTAGAGTCATATTTTTTTTCTACAATATATTTATTATATTCAAGATAAAGTGCAACAATAGGATGTAGAAGAATTAATTTTATTAAATAAAATTAATATGAAAAATAACATGAATATTGAAACAAAATACACTATATCATTTCCACATTTGAAAGAAATATGCTATGTATACTTAGTAAGAGTGACATGTTAATGGACCTAATATAAATTATAAGTAAATTTCTATTATTTATTTCACTAATCAATCATTTTATAATATTTTTTTTTTTACTTATTTCATCCTTTTGTTCACTATTTTGGAATAGAAACAATAACAACTTTTTGTAAACTTATTTCTCTAATACTTTAAGTTCATGAATTAAGTGCTTATATTTCACAAGCAATAAATAAGATAGAGTCTCTTACAACTTGGCTTTCTCTATTGAATTTTGTTATTTTCATCATGTCATGATAAATCAAAATCTAATTTTTTATTTATATCAATATGGATTATGTTGATGCGTTACTCAAACTCCATAAAAATCTTCATCAATGCTATTTTTATTTCATTTTAAAAACATGCTGAGATATGTATATGATATAATTCTATCTAAAAAAAAATCTTTAAATTAAATTATTATTTACAAAATAAAATTAGAAGCTCATATATTTATATGCACTCCAGGATATTTATTTTTAACATAGATATTAAAAAAGTATTATTTATAAAACAAAAAAAACTTAAATATTTATATGCACAATATTATATATATTTTGAACTTAGATGTCTTAAAAAATTAATTATTTAAAGAATTAAACAAGCTCATTTATTTATATTCACTCGATAAATATACTTTTTACAAGTATTTGGTAATAAAAATAGAACATTCATCAATAATTCGAAGATAAAAAATTCAACACTTAAATATAAGATAAACAAGAAAATAAATGAAATACTAGAAAAAAAAGGAATTGAGAAATGAGATATTTTATAAGGAAGGAAAAAAACTCTTTTATAAAAGAAAAAACAAAAATCCCAAATGGATTTTTGATGTTGGCAAGGTGTACGTACCCACAATTTTGACATTGACATTACATTCTCCCACTTGAAATTTATTTTTCTCACTTGTCAACTTTATGCTTGCTTATGTTTATGTTATATCATAAAAGATGCTACACCATACAAACTTGTTAGCATTGATCAGTTTGGTGATAATAGCCACTATGTTCTGATTAGTGTGAATCTTTTTCATATCCACACTTCATCCTTTTATTTTTTTCTCATACAAAGTGATATTATGTCTTGATATGTTTTATCTTTGAGTAAAATGCTAGATTCTTTGTTGAGTGTAGAGCAATCTAATTATCTTAAAATAAAGAAATTTTATTTTGTTTGTGTCCAAACTCTTCAAATAGCATCTACAACCAAATTGTCTCTTTATTAGCTTGTGTAGCTACAACATAATTTGCCTCTATCATAAAAATAGATATTATAAATTATAGTTTTGAAGCCCAACTTACAGCTCCTCTAGAAAGATTTAAAATATATCTCGTGGTAGACTTACTATTATCAATATCACTGGCATAGTCTGCATCAACCTAGCCTCTAATAATAAGGTCTGAACATGTATAACATAATGCATCATTTATGGTTCCTCTAATGTATTTGAGAATCCTCTTGATAGTACTTTGATATTCTTTGCTAGGATTTTTTATCAATTAACTAACCATTCTCACTGCTTTTGTAATGTCTAGTTAGTATAAATCATCATAACATCAATCTTCCCACTATTGATGCATATGGTACTCAAGTCATCTCTCTATTATTTTCTTCTGTGCTATGACATATACTTAAGAATATCTTGAAATAAATAGGAAGTGGGAAAGAAATTAGCTTATTACCTTGCATGTTGAAACATCGCATGATCATGTTAAGATAATTTTTTTGAGAGAGCCAAATTTTCATGTTGTTTATATCTCAGTAAATATGCATCACTAGAATCTTATTTACTAGTCTCGATACCTTCATATTAGACTTCATATCTAACTATACCTTTAATTCTTGGATTTGATACTTGTTGAGGCATGCTACCAATATGTCATCCATGTATAATAATAAAATGTTAAAATCATTTTCATCCTCAAACCTTTTTTAGTACTTACAATGGTCTGAACCAAGCCTATTCTACAAAGACTAATCATGAATGAATCAAATCTCTTATACCAATACATTGATGCTTGTCTGATACCGTATATAAATTTATTCAACTTACAAATTAAGTTCTCTTTCCTATTTTAACAAAACCTTTTGGTTGGAGCATATAAAATTATTATTCAAGTTCTTTTTGAAAAAATATAGTTTTGACATCCAACTACTCCAAATATAGATAAAATGTCGCACATAAAGTAATCACTACTCAAATTATTGTAAGACAAATCACTAGGGAAAAAAATCTCATTCAAGTTGATGCATTTTTTCTAAGTATATCCATTCACCACCAATCTTATATGATATCATTCTAATTTATCATTATAATCTCGTTTGATCATGTAGACCCATTTATTATCAATGGCTTATCTTCCACGTGGTAAATGATACTAGCTTCCAATTCATATTCTTGTATAGAGCTTCAATTTTTTCAACCATTATTGTCATCCATAAAGATGCATATGAGCTTACTTATAGCTCGGAGTGCCAAGATGGTAGCCTTCTATCATAAGTTGGTTGACTAATTTTTAGAGCCTCGGACTAGGCTTGTTCTTTTACCTTGTGCTCTGGTACTTTCTCCACAAATACTAGAGTTTCTTATGCCAAATTATTTTCTACTTGTATAATTATAGTCTTTGAATTTTTCTTTCAACATGTTATCATCCAATCTATATAGTTAATTTTTTACAAAGATTATATCTATGCTGATAATTCCTTTATGGGTAGTGAAATCTCATATGCTATCCCTTTACTCATTCATCATACCCTAAAAATATATACTTTTTAGATTTTGGATCCAACTTTGTTCTTTCTTGGATGTTATACATTACACAAGCATGAAATCTAAAAAAGTTTTAAATAGAGTAATTTACTAACTTACCTGTCCACATCTCTATTGACATCTTTAAATCAATCATAGTTAATGGTAATTGATTTATCACATTTTATGCAGTCTTGGATGCTTCCACCTAAAAAGATTTGAGTATATTTGTAGTCATCAACATCACTCTTATTCATTCCTTAAGAGTTCTATTCATCTATTTAGCCACTCTATTTTGTTATGGCATATATATAACTAAGAATTGCCATTTGATTACTTTATGCTTAAGAGTTCTATTCCTCAAATATTTAATCCTTTTTTCTAGATGCAAGTTTTAAATTCACTTTGATGTCTTCAAAAACTAGAAATATATCTGATTTCTTCTTGATTAGATACACACAACATATCATTGAGTAACCATTAATGAAAGATACAAAGTATTTTGCTCCTCCTTGAGATAATTCTAGTAATTTTCATACATCAAAATGAATTGAGTCTAGATTACACTTACTCCTAGAAACTTATCTATTAAATGTTAATCTATGCTGCCTACTTGTAACAAAAAGGAAGATCTAATAATTTGAGCCATGGAAGTAATTTTCTATTATAGAGAATTTTTAAACCTTATTTTGATATGTGACCTAATTTGAGATGTCATATCATAGTCGACTCTTCTCTTTTGTTAATTGATGTGGCTAGAGGTGTCAAATGGGCTGGGCGGTCCAAACCTATACCGAGAGAAATTGGCCCAAATGCCATAATAGGAATGACCTGAGTGCCTGGAATGTGGGCATGGCATGGGCGACAGTGGGTGATGCCCGACAGGCGATGCGGTGACGGCAGGATTTGTGCAGGGTGACGATCAACGCGGCAATGGCACATCAATGGTTGATGGGCGATGATGTGCTATGATGCTATCCCAATTCTAGGTTAAAAATTTTTAACCATATGGATAGCTACCTGGCCCGAACCGACCTAAAATCGATTTGATTCAAATTGTGGGCCATGCTGGGCCTACCCTCTAGTGAACCATGTTGTGCCAGGCACGACATGATTACTATAGCGAGCCATGCCAGGCATGGCACGTGTGCCCATTCGAGCTTGAAAAAAATGGGTCATGTCTGCCTGGCACGGCCCGTTTGACACCTGTGGATGTAGCATATGCACCAGTTTTTTGTATTGTTTCCCCTTTAAGCATAAACATGCTTTCCACAATCTTTTCTCACTTCATAATTACATGTATGTCTCTCACAATATTTATCATCTCTTTCTCAATATGAGACTTATATCCAAGACCATCTATTTGTCTAAATGATAATATATTTTTATTCAAGTTATTCACATGTTGTACCTCTTAAATGATGCGAACTATGCAATTAAATATTTTTATTTTGATAGTACCAATAGCAATAATTTTTAAAGTATGATCATCACTCATGTGCATAGAACTTCATGAGATTGGTTCATATTTGTATAACCATTCTTTTTGAGATATTAATGCCATGAAGCTCCTAAGTCTAGTAACCATATATCACTAAATTGATTTCTACTTTGAATTGTTTTTGTCACCTTGTTGTATAAGATGTTATTATCATAGATACTTGATATATTTTCTATTTTTTGAGTATTTGATGACTTACTGTCTCAACTCTTTTTCTTATACCAATAATCTTGTTTGAATTTTCCTTTCTTAGTATAGTTGTTACACTTAATATTCTTCATACTTCTTAATTTTGATCTACAATTAATATGACTCTCACTAGGGACATATTCTATTGATCTTCCTTATATCACCATCAAAACTTCAACTTATTGTAGACTTATATGTTTGTCCATTTTTGTGTCAGCTTTCTTCTTCAAAGATGGCAACTGTAATATCATTGAAGACTAGATAGTTCATAAGGACACTGTTTATTAGATTGATGATGAGTTGATCATTAGAATCATGTATATTTTAATGTAAAATCTCAGTACGTTGAACTTCTTCAATTTTATGATCTAAAGTAATAAGTTGAAAAAGAAGAATATCTAATATATTAATATAATTAATTGCCATAGTGGATTCTATCATTCAAAGAGTGTAAAGGTTCATCTTTAAGAAGATCTTATTGAAAAGTGACATTGCCTCATATAATCTTGTGAGAGTTGTCCAAAATTCCTTTGTAATATTCTTTTTCACCATACTAGATAGTACTTGATTAACTAGTATCAAATGTAGATCGGTAATCATATTATCATCAATCACATTTCACTTATCTTCAATAATACTAGTAGGCCCTTTTTCAATTACATAAATAAAATTATCATTCCTCAAAATTATCATGATTTTTATTTTTTATTATAAAGAATTACTCACATTTAATTTTTTTGTATTTCAAATTTGCATCAATTTGTTTACTTTTATAGTAAATAATACATGAGAATAATAGTAACTATTATATTAATACACCAAAAAAGTTCTCAAGTATATGAACGAGTCATAATATCTTCTAAAAAAACTATATAAACCTTAAGGCTCTTAGTGCCATTTTGACAAAACTTTCTTAGACATACATAATCTACAATAGTTATTATCCTAAACCCCATATTTGATACAACTATTATAAAAATTGAACTCATTGCAATAATGTGAAAATAACAAAATTAAACTCTAGAATAATAAAATAAATAAAATAATAAATAAAATACAAGATAAAAGAAAGTTAATATTTGGATGATTTATAAATGAGGATAAACTTATTTTTATAGAAGAAAGATCAGAAATCACAAATAAATTTTAATGTGTGCAAAATGACATTTCACCTATTCACGTATTTGATTCTGACATTACATCTTTACTTATATTTAATTATTTATATTCAATTAATAAAAATTATTTTTATTAAATATCATGAAATTTTTTTGTAATCAATATTTTGTAAATTTTGCATTTTTCACAAAATTTAACACATGTTATGCACATTAACACATACACACCCACACACGTATTTGTTTTTAATAAAAATTTACAAAATATTGACAATTTAGTACATTATACTATACATGATTTTAATAAAAACTTTGAAAACAAAATATTTATGTGTGTGTGTCTGTATGTGTGTGTGTGTGTAGGTACACATAAATAAATACTCTCTTATGTGTTACTTTCAATACACATTAATACACACCCACACACAAAATCAATAATATACTATGTGTGTATAAAGACATATAATATGTGTGTGTGTGTGTGTGTGTGTGTGTGTGTATAACCAAAGATAGTAATATATAAGTAGATATATATACTTTACTATATAAGTCTTACTTTCAAAACAAATTAATATATATGTACATATATATATATATATATATATATATATATATATATATTCAGACAATAATACATTATTTGTGTGTATAAGACATGTATATATATGAAGATGTATAAATGAATATACACATGCATACACTATAATTTATACATACATTCATTTATATATTGTTATGTATTTGTACATATATATATCTACAGCATTGTGTACACACACACACACACACACACACACACAACAATTTTAATATGCATATATTAATATGTGCAAATATATGTAGTATAATATTTGACAACAATAGAAGTATATGTGTGTGTGTGTGTACATATATGGATAATATGTGTGTATAATATGCATATATATATATATCATATACATGTATATACATACAACAAATATATACAAATATGTGTGTATGTGTGTGTAGTTGTACATTTAACATTGTTGTGTGTATAGATAACATATATGCACAACTACAATAGTATGTATGTACACCCACACACACACACACATATACATATAGAAAATTTAATATACATATATAAATATAAACAAACACAAAAATTATATTTATATATACCAAACATAATTTGTTTGGAGGTGGGGGAGACAAGAAGTTAGTGAAGAACACCAAAAAAGGGAGTAGATAAAAAAATTAATTGATTTGACATTCTTTTAATTGATGTGGATGATGACGTGAGGAATAATATGGGTTAATGTGTTTGAGTGCTACAAAATATAATTATTTATGATTTTGATCCATTTTTATGGGAGTATTATGTTTTGGAGTAGTCTCAATAAAATAATTGAAAAAAAATAACTAAATATTTAATAATTAAAAAAATATACTAGACTTTAACTAATTAATATTCTTAATTTTCCCCTCTCAACTCATCCCTCTCCATTGTAACTCACTCTTCGCACCTCTCCCATCGACTTTCTCCCGTAGCCTGTCGCTCATCGATCTACATAGAGCTCAACCAAGAGCGGTAGGAGCTCGGCGAGGAACGAGTTACATGGAAGAGAGGTGAATTACAGAGAGAGAGGCGAGGAATGATGGGAGAGCGGGATTAAAATTTATTAACAAATATTTAATTAAATATTTTGTATTAATATAAGTGTATTCTTGGTTTTTTTTTTCAGGCCCAACCATGCTTTCGTGTCGGGCTAGGCACGACACGGTTACCATACCATGCCGTGCCTCGCCCAGCACAGTTTTTGTGGGGTTCAGCCCGGCACGGGCCCGTGGCACGATCCGTTGTAATTCACCTCCGAAATCCTAAAATAAAAAAAAAATAAGGATTTCGGTGCACCCGAAACTCTAAATTTTTAAAAAAATAAGGATTTCGGTGCGCCCGAAACCCTAATTTTAAAAAAAATTAGGATTTCGCGCGCCTGAAGCCCTAATTTAAAAAATAAATTAGGATTTCGACGCGCCCAAATCCTAATTTTAAAAAAAATTTGATTTGGGCACGGTATTGTACCGAGATAGGCACGGCATGAGGCCCAGTTGGCCACGGCCAAACCGTGCTGTGCCTCATGCCGGGCCGGTCCGGCCGGTCCGGTTGACACTTTTACTTGGTTTACTAAAATTAAGTGCAATAAATATCAATTAGTTAATAGTGTCGCGTTATTTTTTTAAATTTTTAAATATTTAGTTAATTTTTTTTAATTATTTTTTTTTTGGAGTTAAAAAACACAATTCTTTCCTCACTCACAAGTCACACACACACTCTCTCTCTTTCTCACTCTCTCTCACACACTCTCTCACTCTCTCTCACAATATAAGGTACTTTTTAAATTATATTTAAAATAAGAGGTTTCCCGGCAGCTGGTATCATCATCATTGAATCAGGAATCCCACGCCTGGGTTCCAGCACAACCACCTTGAGTCTTCACCAGCATTCCGCATCTACCTTGCGCTCAGATCTCGAGATTCATCCTCCTGGTGTCTTGACCACATGGCTACTTATCTACGGAGTTCTGAGAATCGTCTTGTCTTGCGCTAGTTGTCTGGTGCAAGAACAGAAGTTACTAAGAAAAACGTCACTTCGTCAGGTACAAATTCATCCTAATTGTTTCTCTCATTACAGTTAGTAATTTGTTGTTCTGCCTGCATTGGAGGAAATCATGAGAGAAATATGGAAGAAATGAAAATTGAACTCGTCCAAACTCATCGGAAAACTGGCTCAGCTTTTGAATGGTTGTTTCCTGATCCTGTGTGTGGTATTCGTGGTCTGCAAGTATTCAAGTTCGAAAAATCAGAAATGGTTGTTTCCTACTCGAAATCTAAAAATCGGATGATGTCGTGCGGCACTGATACAAATGATTGCTCTTATCAGGTTCTTACATCTGTCTCGAATCCTGACTTTCAGAAAACGAATTGGGTTGATTATTCCTGGTTTTGTTTGGCGTACTGAATTAGCGGCATCTTTGGCGAATCGTCACTGAATTCGTCTTTGATTTTGTTTTTCCTTATGATGTTCTTTTAAGCTACGATTCAACTCGAATGCAATGATCTGAAGTTCTAGTTATTATTGTTGAGGAAGAAATGGAAAAAAGACCCAAGAACAGGAGCTTCTCTTCCAAAAGATGATTCTGAGCACGATTATTTCTTTGCTATTGAGTATGAGGTGCCATCCGTTCCTTATGAAATCCCAAGAATTAAACCGCTGGATTCAAGTCCATGGTCAACCCTAACAATGGCTGAAAAATTAGCGGATCGTATTATCAGCATCACTGGTTCTCCGATTGAAAGTCCTAGAGAATCAGCAAGCTCAGGCTCTGTGGTATCCGTGTTGCAAAACCCAGAATTCTCTTATGCTTCAGGTTCTCCAAGCTCACCCAGCAATGACAGTCCCTCAGGGCTCGTCATTAATGATTCTGCTGAGAGATCAGAGAAGCTGATGGTAGAGGAGATAACATGTTTTCCTGAAAACTTAAGCTTTTCTAAGGAATGGAAGAAGAAGAAGATAAATTGGGTTTGTTGTCATAGATGTGGAAAAGGAAAATGGGAAACAAAGGAGACATGTTTTGTTTGTGATGCAAAGTACTGCATCAACTGCCTGCTAAGGGCAATGGGATCGATGCCCGAAGGGCGCAAGTGTGTTACATGTATAGGACGACCAATTGATGAGTCCAACCGGGTGAAGCTTGGAAAGTGGTCGAGGGTATTATTGGGATTGCTCACTCCTCTGCAAGTTAAGCAGATTATGAGAGCAGAGAAAGAGTGCTCTGCTAATCAGCTTCGTCCAGAACAATTGTTTGTTAATGGACTCCCTCTGAAGCCAGAGGAGATGGTAGGATTACTTTCATGCCCCTTGCCTCCTCTGAAGCTAAAGCCTGGTAGGTATTGGTATGATAAAGAATCTGGCCTTTGGGGTAGGGTGAGTTATTCTTTTTATTTTTCTTTCTTTTTTTCATTTCAAATATCAATTAATATTCATTCTTTTGAACTAGAAATTATTGCGAATGTGTTCAATTTTTTGTTGACAGGAAGGGGAAAAACCAAATAGAATCATTAGCTCAAACTTAAAATTCTCAGGGAAACTTAGATCTCATGCAAGCAATGGGAACACAAAAGTGTTCATCAACGGCCGAGAAATTACTAAATTGGAACACATGGTGCTAAAAGTAAGACTTTTGTTCTTGGATCATAACAAAAAATGTATTTCTCTTGTTATAATGTATAGCTCAAGGTGAGGCGCAATCTATTTCTGAATGCTATCAGGTGGCCAAGGTGAAATGTCCACGCGACACTCATTTTTGTGTCTGTGATGATGGCCGATATGAAGAGGAAGGTCAAAACAATATAAGGGGAAATATTTGGGAAAAGGTTTTTTTCGGAATAAAATTTTTATTTATTGCAAGATATGATGAAATAAATAAATAAATAATGCATTAATTATCTACATGAGCATATAAATTATTTTTTTTATGTTTACCCATGTGCTATATGACTATATAAGCAGAAAATAATAATAAAAAAAGATTATTTTTATACTGAGAACTATGCAACAATACTATTATTATTTTTCTCTTTCCTCCTCTCCTCAACCCAGCACCTATTATCCCTTAGCCCCTTATATATGGGCCTTGGGGTCGTGGGGTTGAAGCAGGTAAGACCCTTGTCTCAATAGTATGGGCAGGGATAAAAAGATGACACGTCCTTATTGTGAGACAGGCATCAACATGGTTTTTGAGTACTCTTTTCTCCTTGCCCGTGCTAAGAGGCCAACATCATGGACAGAGATGTGAAACAAACAATTCTATTCCTTTAACTATTTGTATGGAGAAAAAGAAAGTGCAAAGGCTCCTTCTATTTGGGATTCAAGGTTCTGGGACTAGCACTATCTTCAAGCAGGTATACTTTTTCTTCTCTAGAGTTTATGTAGAACTTTTGGGTGCCCTTTTAAAATTATTCTAAGTATCATGACATGGCTCCTCAATGTTATCTATGTGCATCACAGGCTAGGTTTTTGTATGGCAACAAGTTCACCCAAGAAGAGTTACAGGAGATTAAGTTAATGATTCAAAGCAACATGTATCGATATCTTAGTATTTTGCTTGATGGACGAGAACGCTTTGAAGAGGAGGCACTCTCTAAGATGAAAGCACTTGGTTTGCAACTACAAGACTCAAGAATAGGTATATGCTCATTATTGATCATCGATATTAATTTTGCAATAAACAAATATTAATTTTATATATATATATTTCTTTTTTGAATTTTATCCATTATATAATAACTTTTGATATAAATCAAAAGTTAGTATATAATGGATAAGATTGATTGAGACAACTAATAAGTTAGATACTTTCATCAAAAATATAAAAAACAAAAATAAATAAATAATAAAATTGTAGTGTCCCTGTCAAGCTGGTGGATACAAGTCTATAAGATCAAGTTTAGAGAATAAAAATATAAGTTGTGTATCTTTAAAGTTTTCATGAATATATTTGTTGGTATCTTTAATGATTTTAGCATGAATACTTTTTCTCAGGAAGAAACAATCTTCTTCTATGTGATTCATCAACTCATAAAATATTTGTTGGTATCTTCAATGATATATTGAAAGTTATATCTTTAAAGTTTAGAGAATAATAAGCTGGTGCATACTAATTGTATCCAAGCAGTGACCTCATTCAAAATATCTCACAAATAATTATTAATATTCTTCAAAATTTTATCTATATATTAAATATCAAAATAATGTTCTCTCTTATTTTTCCAAAAGATAATGTTAACTCCAAGAAAATTACAAAATTCTATTATAAACTACCTCTAAATATATATTGGTGCTCAACTCTAATATGAATACTCACTTAACTATAAGTATCTATGATCCTTGAAAGAGATTTTAAGTATTAGAAATTTTTTCACATACCTTAATATGGGAAGAACTATGCCAAGATGAATTTAGCAAAGAAAATATAAAATTAATTAATTATATTGACTGCATATATTATATTTAATATAATCATTGTCTGATGGTGAATATTTTTATAATTTTTCTACAAGTTTAAGTAGTATAGTCAACAAAAGGGTCATATCAAAAATGAAGTTAATACCTTGAGTTGGGTGATCAACATATGAAAGAGTATCAAATATATATTTTCTATGTTATATGTCATGGAATAAATCATCTCTATACTTGAAGATAATATGTAAATCTTTTAAGGTTTTTCTTCTAAAACTATGCTTAAAGATATTATTTGAGTTGAGTAATTTCTAACTTGTTATCTCTTATAATTAGAATATTAATCACGTTGATAATCAATAAAATTATTATGGCATTATAACATATCTAAAATAACAAAGAAAAATTAATAATATATGTGTAACTCAAACAAAGTGATTATCTCTGTAAACCATGTTAATCACGTTCTCGGTGATTATTTCATGTCGTATAATATTTTTCATAATTTATAAATCATATTTGTCCATATTGCTCGAAAATTAGGTGACTACATATATACTTGCTCTTTAAGGTTACCGTGATAATATGTATTCTTCATGTCTAGCCAAATATATTCTCCAACTATGAGATATTGCAAGAAAAATAAGAATATGTATTGATGTCATTTTGGTATTTAGAGATTAAATTTTTTGATAGTCTACACCAAATGTAAGTAAATAATCTCACGACGAATCTTATCTTAATGAAATTTATCTTTCTATTTAGACTTATCTTTAAAGTGAATATTTGTTTTCGCTCAAAAATAAACTCTTCCAAAGGTCTTTTTGGAATGAAATGCATTTTTCTCTTTTATTATAGTTAGACATTATCCTAAATTGAATAATATCTCAAAAAGAAACTTGTATATCCTAATATCATCAAGAGTTAATAAAATAATAATAATAATAATAATAATATGAGCATATGACAACATATAAAATTGAATATTTAGCATAACTCCTCAATTCATAATGAAAAGTGATCGAGGGGTCAATATCAGGGAGAGTGGCTTCGAGATCATTTGGCTTTTTGATGAGCTCATCTGTGGTCTAAGAAGATTGGATATGCCTCTCTCTCCTTGTATAAATTTTAAATCTTGGATGGTCAAATCTCTTATTTACCGACTCAATATGATTCTCTATAGGTAAAGACTTTTGGGCTATATTTAGTTTAAATGAGATCTCCCTACTCAAGAAATATCAATCTCTTCAAATACAATATGATTTGAATTTATTAGTATATATAATGTTTTCACGAGAGTAACATCATATTGTGAACTAACATGCTCAATTATAGTTGACAGGTAATTCTTTCTTAAATGAGTGATTTAGGTAGAACTATAGGTAATGGAGAAATAATAATATATTCATGTATTATATCTAAATTAACACTTATTATAAGTTTATTAAAATAAGAGTTTTTGTCAAAAGATGTAACATCTGCATTTACTAAAAATATTATCAGTCTTTGGTAAAAAAAATTGTTTCCTTTTGAGTACTAGAATATTTAAGGAAAACATATTTCAAAGTCATATATACTAATTTGCATCATCCTTATATGCTAATCAAAGATAAAACAAACACATCTAAAAATTATAGGAGATAAGTTAAATAGTTTATCTCTAAGATATAAGATTTGAAAGGATATACAGTGAGAAATGATAGAAGAGTATATTTGATTGATGAGATAGATTGTAACTAAAATCATATTTTTCAAAAATATCAAAAAATATTTTCTTTAAGTAGTGATATCTGTGTCATCTTAATCAAATATCTATTTTTCTTTTTAATAATCTCATTCTATTTGGATGTATCAGTGGAGGAAGTATGTTGTATAATCTAATGAAAATTTTTATAAAAATTTTAATGAATATATTTTAAAATATTAAATTAATCTAGCATATATTTTAGTATATTATTATTATTTTTTATTTTTTTAATATTTTTATCAAATTTAATTTTTATTATTTTATAAGAATTTAAAAAATAAAAAAAATTGTGATTAATCACGAAGGTAATACACACGCGCACGCGCGCACGCACATGTGGGGTAATCATTAACAAAAATAATAAAATACCTAAATCACTATTTGATAACATCTCTATTAGATTATCATATGTTTAATTGTATCAAATCACAATAAAAAGTTCAGGTAAACCCTTCTAACTAACTAGTTTCACACTTTAAGATTAAAATATCCTTAAGATTAGAATAAAATATTATTAACTTGGTCAATGATATCAACTTAGTCAATGATGAATGATTAAGCTGAAAATGCATAAGCAACAAGTTTAAAATACTCAAAGATATAGAAGTATATTTTACTATTTAAAAAAAAAAAAAGAATACACAATCTATATTATTCAATCTCAAATAAACTATTAGACTTAGGAAATTTCATAGAGAGGCTGCATATTAAATCTTGATCCTTTCATAGGACAATAATATTTTTTAGTAATCAAGATACTTCAATTCTTCCCTTAAATCTCATCCCTAGGAAAGAATATAGATTTTTTCTCAAGGATTACCATGATTTGCTTAGGTAATTTAGATGCTTCATCTCTCTTACTCCTTACTCCAAAATTAGGGCTTAGAAATTTAAGAGATTACAATTATGTTATAAGCAATTATTCTTTTTTAAATAATTGGACAACCTTATTATTGAAAGTCATAGAGATTACGTTTGATGAGTATGAAACCCAAGACCTATCACTCTCGAATGAATATATCTGTCATTGTGCAAAGACATGATCTCCAATATATACATGTAATACAAAAATTTTTCAAATGATCAGTTATTTCAGTATTATATTATTAGATCTTATATGTTATTGTTTATATAATCACATACAATACTTAATATCAATATAAAACGTTAAATTAATGATAAAAAATAATGTAATTTTCTAAATTACTAGATATGATAACTTCAATGTGCATTATATCTTCTTAATTTTTTTTTCCATTTTATTTGATTGAATTAAGACTTCCTAAAATTGTGATGTGTGCGATCCTTACAATTTACACATTTGATTCGACGATACATATATGTGTTCTTTAAAATTTAATGGTGTGTAATCCTTACAATATGCATCCTACTTGTGTGATAGATGAACTCATGTCCACGAGATTAAAATATGCATCATCTTTTAAAGATCGGACTACTATATGGTTGGCTTTCATAGATAATTAAGTTAAAATAAATATAATTTGGTCAAAAATCTAATAGGCTTCCTAAAAGTAGAGTAAATTAGATACAATCTATTATATTTAATTTATAAAAAAATTAAAGGTCATACCTAATATGCAAGGCTTATATTATGTCACATGGGATCTGGGAGGCATAAATCACAACTAGAGCCAGCCTTATGATTAATAAATTAGAGAGACTGTGTCTGAAAGGTCTCGACTCTGACATCCTCAACAAACACACTTGTTGTCACACTAAGATATAACCTATGGTACGTAAAATAAAATCTATTACACCTTGGGATACAAAACTTGATAAATATAGTAGGTATGCCCCACATTTTCTCACAATGAGGATGGGTAAAACTAAAACTAGCTCTCCTATCCCCCCCCCCCCCCCCCCATCTCACTCCCACCTCCCCATTCATCATAAGTAGTATAAGATGCAAGCTTGTAGTAGTCTATAAGAAGTTTGTGCATGATGAGTATTGTATTAGCTTGCAACTCAAGATCGAGTGCTAATAACTCAATCATTAGAAAAAAAATAAGAAAACTTGTTTAAATTCAAAATCTCATTGCATGTGGTATTGAAAGTTAATATTCTAAAGTATATAACTTGCGCATGGAAAATATAATAAAAACTAAAAAATAAATTAACATTATTTGAAATAATACAAATTAAGCTTCATAATAATTATTTACAACCTAATATGAAAAACACACATAAAAGCAATGTATATGACCTATATATTGCATGTATAGTACTCCAACTGGTGGGGATTGAGTGTGTTGTGTGCTTCATTGGGGTCACAAGTTTGATCCTCATGGGCTACACCTCTGAGCATAGGGATGAGGATAGCTTTCCTCCGGCCCCAAGCTCCGGTGACTGTTCGAGATGCCAATTTGGCTCGAGGAAACATTGGGTAAAAAAAAAAGGTCTATATATATGGGGTAAAATAATTGGGATAGCTCACATTTGTGTGCTCTCATCAAATAAAAAACAAAATTTAACATTAAGAAACAAAAATAAAACTTGTAAATTCAAAATATTATTGCAACTGGCATTGATACTCTATAAATTATGTGCTCAATCAATATATCTAATCACAAATTTTATGAATGATCATAAAATCAACAAATAGATACGTTTAAGTCATCATTAATACATTAGATCTCATAAGAATTCTAAAGTTAAATATGCTTGGTCGCGATCACTACTGAGATGATTGACTAGTGTGAAAGTTTGTCGTATGTATCTACCATGAGGTTGGTAAGGGGGATTGAGGTGGGGTGAAATTTTTTTTGGAAAAAATCATAAAATCAACAAATGGTGTGAACCACAAAGTTTAAATTTCATGATCATCTTCTTCGTGGAAATTGGGGTAGAATATGATGGCCCATGTGAATTTTCAGGGGGAGAGGTTAGTTCTTCATGTAGTACTCGTTGTGTGTACTCCATCAATCTGAGGTTGAAACATTTCTCGGATTGGCTGCTCGACATCATAGCCACAGGTGATATGGATGCTTTCTTCCCTGCTGCAACCCGAGAGTATGCTCCATTAGTGGAAGAAGTATGGAAAGATCCTGCTGTGCAGGAGACTTACAAAAGAAAGGGCGAACTTCATTCCCTCCCAGATGTCGCAGAATACTTCTTGAGCCGGGTATTATATCATCCTTCACACGATCACACGCTATTTTGCATCCTTTAGATTTGTAAGTGCCCTCGATCTCTGCGTGGGTGTGTCCTACTGTTACTGTTCTACCAGGCAGTAGAAATTTCAAGCAACGAATACGAACCGACAGAGCGAGACATTCTGTATGCGGAAGGCGTCAGCCATGGAAACGGATTGGCCTTCATGGATTTCTCTCTGAGAAACCACAGCCCGACGTCTGAAACACACGCCGACGTGCTCGAGGCTACCACCACGCCATTCACCATGTAAGTTTTGATTTCTCTTTACCGACGGAGGAAATTTGTGTTCTCTGGCTTCGGAATCGGCGCGAACTCGTTCAGACGCGTTCTTACTGGTTTTCGGTTTCCAGGTACCAACTGATTAGGGTAAATGCGAGAAGAGCCATGGATGGGTGCAAGTGGATGGAAATGCTGGAAGACGTGCGGATGGTAGTGTTCTGCGTGGCCCTGAGCGACTACGATCAGGTGTGTCTTCCGCTGGATAACACGGGCAAGAGTTGTGAAATGGAGAACAAGATGATGCAGAGCAAGGAGGTGTTCCAGACCATGATCAAGCATCCTTGCTTCAGAGATAAGCCATGTGTCCTCATTCTAAACAAGTTCGACGTTTTCGAAGAGAAGGTTAACCGAGTGCATCTGAGCGCGTGCGAGTGGTTCAGTGACTTCGGTCCATTGCGGCCCAACCACTGCAACCAAACGACGGCGCACCAGGCCTACTACTACATCGCGATGAAGTTCAAGGACCTCTATGGGTCAATTGGCGGTCGTAAGCTTTTTGTGTGCCAAGGTCGAGCACGTGATCGGGTCACCATGAACGACGCGTTTCAGTACATCAGAGAGGTTCTCAAGTGGCATGTATCTAACTCTTATGGTGGAGGTGACGACTTGTTTTGCGCTTGCAGTGACGAACTCTAAAGTGTTTTTGTATTTAGTTCTTTTTTTTTTAGTCTTTTTATTATCAATTTTTAGGTAAAATATTATCTTTTTTCAAAAAAAAGTATTAAACTTTTTTTGAAGTCTTGTTATTTATTTTATAAATTATTTTATTGTTCATTTTTATACTGATCGTTGTGGGAAAAAATAAAATAAATCAACTTCTTAATAAATATATTAATTTTATTATCATTGAAAAAAAAAATTTGATATAATATTTTGTTTTTTCAAAAAAAAAAATTAATTATTTTTTTTGAAAGTAATGTCTTTTATTGAAAAAAAAATTGTGTTCTATAGTATATTGATTTTTGTAGGAAAAAATAAAATTGAAAACAAGTGTTATTGAAATATATTTTAATATATTTTCTCAAAATTGAATTAATGTTAGCCCAAACTCTAATTAATATTGGGAACTCTAGGGATATTCTTGATGTCTTTAGGATATTCTTGATGTCTTTAGGATATTCTTGAGGTCTTTAGGATATTCTTGAGTATGCTCTGTGATTATAGCACTGTCTGATCTTCTTTGTCAAAAAAGAATATTTTTTGAGAATCATTCCCATGAAATAGTGTGATCCCATCCAAGTGAGAAGTTGGCGGTAATTAAGTTACACAACCGGAAGTGGAAGATGCAAATGGCATCGTCAAAAGTAGAAAATTAAAATTGGTAACATAATTTTTACCTTAAAAATCACAGTTGAGGAAGAAATATTGTAGCACATTTGGGATGCAAATATACTAAAGGAGACATAAGATATTTTTACTACACTCTTTTCAAAGAAGAATGATACAAGATTGTAGCTTTTTGAGAATGAGTTGTTATCGATGATACAACATGACATGACTATTGGTTAGTACTTTTACAAGATGAAGTTATGATGCCGTGAAATTTTAGAGTTAGACCCGAAAGCTCATATCGAGGGTTTGTTGCTGTTGTACAAGGATGACCGACAAACCATCTCTAGTTGAGTTTGAAAATTTGATGGCTAGTCAAGAAGCAATTGCTAAGCAAATGAGTGATGTCTCGTCTAAGAGTGAAGAAGAAGCACTCTATACCAACAATAGCAGAGATAATATCAAGCAGAACGATGGTAGCGGATCAAAAGCAGATGGTGACAAGATGAAATGGAAGAATGATTTTCGTCAAAGGGGAGATTCAAAGAATCACGTTAATAATAAAAAGTTTGGGGGGAAGTGTTACAATTACAATAAGATGAGCTACATGGTGAAAAATTATTGAAGCAAGAAAAGGTCTATTGAAAGTAATGCTGCTACTTCATGTTCTAAGGTGAATAATGAAGATGATTGAGATAATCTATCATTGTTCGCTAAAAAGGAAGAGCTTGCTGTTACTATATTACTGCAACAACACTCGAAAATATTTTCTAGTAGAATGATGAATTGTATACTTAGGATTTAAAATCGCATGACAGGTGATAGAAAAAAGTTGCAAAATCTATTAGAGTACAAGAGAAATCATGTGGTGGTGACGACTGATAACTCACATTGGTAAAACAATAATAATACCTCAGTATAATCTCAACCATGTGCCACTTCAAGATGTCAACCATGTTATGGGAATGAAGAATTTATTATTTGTATCTCAACTAATATCGTTGGGGGCCACTATGTCCTATGTGAAGGTGTTTAGAGACCTCAAGATCACAGAAAAGCCAATGATGGAGGGATGATGATTGGAGTCTATGTACATGATGTTAGCAGAATCCGCATATGCAGACAAGACAAGAAGAAATGAGATAAAAAATCTATGGGACAAGCGATTAGGTCATGTTAGCTATTCAAAGCTAAGTATAATAGCGAAGAAGTCAATGCTGAAAGGACTTCCTCAACTTGATGTATAAATAGACATGGTATACGTAGGATGTCTGTATGGTAAAGCATAAAAATTACCATACAAGGAATCAGAATTCAAAGTAAGGGAACAAAGAGTTGGTTCACTATGATGTGTTTGGTCCTGTTAAGGAACCATCAATTTGGGTATGCGATACGTGATGACATTCATTGATGACTTCTCAAAATATATGTGAGTTTTCTTCATGAAAGAAAATTTTAACACATTCTCAAAGTTTAAAAAAATTTAGAGAGTCAGTTGAAGCAGAAGTGGGGTAGAAGATCCATTGCTTGCGTATAAATAATAGGGGAGAATTCACCTCAAGAGAGTTTTCACAATACCTAAGGTAATGTGGAATACATCTTCAGTATACTTGTGTCAATACACTACAACGAAATGGTGTAACAGAGAGAAAGAATCACCATCTTGTAAAAATTTGTCCAAGTATGTTACATACAAATAATGTATCGAGAAGGTTTTGGGCTGAAGTAATGAGGGCTATAACTTTTGTGATCAATAGACTTCTCAAGCCAAAATTGAAATCTATCTCACCCTTCGAGAAGATGTGTCTTTGTGGGATATGTTAACCAGAGAAAGGGATTAAGATGTGATCCAACAAATGGAAGATGCTACACTTCACAAAATGTGATGTTTGATGAAGCATCTTCATGGTGATCTCTGAAGAAAGAGGAGCTGCAAGACTCAAGATAATTTGGAGACAAGTTGTAAAAAAGATGAAAAATGATACCGTTCAACTTCTACCAAATTCAGACGAATTGAGAAATTCAAATAGTAATAATGCTGAACAAAAAGTGACTCCCAATCCTTAGCAAACTAGCATGTATCAACAACCAAGTGAAGAAGGTGGGCTTAGTGAAACTAAAGAGTCAACTCCAACATCTCAACTTTGAAAGTCAATAAGAACATGGAGGTTGAATCACAAATATGCCAATGCAACCATAGTTGAAGAAATGACTATGGTAGAACCTGAGTCATTTGAAGAAGTAATGCAGAGCTCTGAGTGGACAATAGTTATGAAAGAAGAGATTGATGCACTCAAACATAATTAAACGTGGGATCTAGTTCCAAATCCAAGAAATGTAAAAATGATATCTTGTAGGTGGGTTTCCAAGATAACATGCCATTATTATGGATTGATCGAGAGATACAAGGCACATTTGGTAGCCCATGGTTTCTCTCAACAGTATGGACTAGACTTTGATGAAACATTTGATCCAGTAGCGAAACTCTCAACTATATGAGTTCTACTTGCACTTATAGCCAACAAAGATTGTAATTTATGGAAAATAGATATGAAGAATGTTTTTCTTCATGGAGAATTGGATTGGGAGATTTATATGTTCCAACCAATGAGTTTTCAAACTTGAGATCATCATGAATACATGTGTGGGGAGTGGAAAGCACTCTATGAATTTCCGAATTTCTGATACATAGTGATTATTCAGTAACACATGCAGATTCCAACTTATTTGTCAAAGCGAATGGAGGAAATATAGTTATCTTACTAGTGTACGTAGATGATTTTATCATAACTAATGATGATGAGGAAGAAATTCTTCAGACAAAAGAGAATTTTTTAGTTCGTTTCCAAATGAAGGAACTTGGGTAGCTAAAACACTTCTCTTGGTCTAGAGATTGATTGCACAAGTGGAGAAATATTTCTTTGTCAAAAAAAAAAACATTACAAAACCCTATTGAAGAGATTTGGAATGCTTGAATGCAAGACAACTTCAACACCAATGGAACCAAATACCAAAATATGTGCATATGAAGGAAAATACTTGGAAAATACTACGATGTATTGATAAATGGTAGATAGTCTATTCTAGTTAATCTTGGCACGACCTAAAATTTTTATGTAGTTAGTGTGATATGTCATTATATGCAAAATCCAAAAAAACCCCATTTGGAAGTAGTTCGACGAATATTGAGATATGTGAAAAGTACAATTGATTATGGTCTTTTATACAAGGGGAAGATTGTACATTAGTTGGTTATTGTGATGGTGACTATGCAAGTGATCATGATACAAGATCAACAATTGAGTATGCATTTAAGTTTGGTTGTGTTATAATTTCTTGGTGTACTAAGAAGCAGTTAGAGGTGTCAAACGGGCTGGGCCGGCCATGCCCGGCACGAGGCACTGCATGATTCGGCCGTGCCTGGGCCGGTCGTGCACGAGAATTTTTCTTGTCCGGGCCAATGCAGTGCCCGGGTAAGGCACCATTCGTTCCGTGCCGTGCCGAGACTAATCGGGCCTCATGTCGTGCCTGACCCGGCACGATTCGGTGGTCCATGGCACGGCCCGTTGGCACGGGTCGGGGTCAGACGTAGACCCACACCCACAATCCCGCACCCAGCACCCCATTTCCACCCCACCCCATGAGCCACCACCCCCAACCACCACTCGGCCAGTCCCCACCCGCACCACATACCACACCCAGCACCCCATCTCCACGCCCACGCCACGCATCCACGGTCCACGCCAGTGCTAGCATGGGTTAAGTCCAATCAGACCCGACCTGTGGTCCCTCCAGACCCGATCCCCCAGCCCCCAACGGACAAATGTAAAAAAAAAATTTTTTTAAATGCAGCCGTTGGATCTCGCCTCAAACAGTTAGGGAGCAGAATCTGATGGCCCTCATGATTCTACACCCTAAAATACTATAAAAAATTTAAAAAAAATACCTAAAAAAATTATTTCCTTTTATCTCTAAATTCCTCCCAACCTCTATAATATTTATGTTTTTCATAAACATTTATTCTCTCAAATCTCACATTCTAACTCTTTCAAAACTCTTGCTCTTCTCTCTCTCGCAACTCGAGATTTCGTCATTCGGCTCGGTTTTTTGGGACTCTCAACTCAGGTTTGGACTTTGGAATTTTGAACTAGACTCTGGTGCACCGTGCACGTGATCGACCTCACTGCTTTACTAGGTAATTTATTAAGTTTTTTTTACTTTCTCTCTCTCTTTCTCTAGCCTCTTTCTCTAGTCATAAAATAGTAAAATCTAAAATATATCATCTAGTCTCTACCTCCTTGTCATGTTTAACAAAAATCCTAAAAAATGACAAATATTAATGAAACATATTTAAATTTAGAAAATAAAAATCTTACATAGAGATTTGAGGCTACTGAAACTTTGGTTTCTCCAGTTGTCTCAACCTAAACATCTAAAAAACAAAAAACTAGGACTTCTATAGTTTGAACTCATTTTAATATAATAAAACAAAAAAAATATTTGGGGTGAGGAAGAAGAAATGACACAGTGCAAATATTATATGAGAAATTTAACTTGTAAGAATTCGTTTGAGACTGGGCACCTTAAAAGGCATACCGAATTATGCACCAAAAAATATTGTCGATTATATCCTAGCAAACCCAACTTAGCACTGCATTTTTTGAGACTGGATCGAGTTCAGTCTCAAAGTTTACTCCCTTCATATATACTAGTGAGTTGGGTAGGGACGGCATGGTCAGACTTATCACATTGAAGGGTTTTCTGATCAGATTTTCGAAAGATCCAAGGGTAGTGCATATCAAGCAGACATATTTTTAGCATGCTTATCATTGGATTCATAGGTCCACATCTAAGAATGACATACTAAAATTGTATAAGTTAGAAAAAACAAAAAATAATTAATGAATTTATGGCATATAGTGGAGTGGTGTTTGTGATGTCTGATATTTGGATAAGTCACGATGAATCATCTTATGCATGTCTCACTAGCCACTATATAGATTCTAAATGGACAATGAATTAAAAAATTTTAGGTTTCTTTGAGATTCTCCATCCTCGTGATGGCCCGGCGATTTTTGAGTGTGTGATAAAAATCTTTAGGGAATATAACATTCAAAATAAAATTTTTAGTATCAAATTCGATAACGCATCTAATAATGGAGTAGCGATTAACATGTTTGTTAGGAATATAGAGACGCACCTTTAAGAGTGATCTTTCATGTCAGATGCATGTGTCATGTGATTAACCTGATTGTTCAAGGGGGTATGAAGGTGTGTTCTCCCACATTGGATAATATACGTAATGCACTAAAATATATTCATACTCCTCGCAGACAATAAGAATTTGGTAGTCTTTGTTTGTCTTCGAATCTTAAGAAGAAAAAATTTCAATCGGATGTGAGACACCATTAGAATTACACATACCTGATGTTGGAGTCATGTGTTGGATACGAACACGTGATATCCGACTACGTCAATAGTAAGAGTGACAAACTTATTATTGACAACACTGACTGGGCTTCAGAAATTTCATTTATGAAATTCCTAAAATTTTTTATGACACGACGAACATGTATTCATCTGTTTATACTCTCACAACTTGATTTGCACTCAAGTGCATATGCAATATTAGTAGTATGTTAAGGAAATATCGAGCTGACTTGACACTTAGCCATATGGTTGCAGAGATGGAAACCAAGTACTTAAAGTACTGCTCCACTGTTCCATCTCTTTATTGCCTCGCTGCATGCATGAACCCTAGGGTTAAGGTGGAAGGGGTAGAAAACACCCTGACATACATTTTCTCGTGCATGAACCTGGACTACCCACCTGAAGGGTTCATTCACGAGAAGTTGACTGACTTGTTCACATACTACAATACTAGGTATGGTGGTGGTGGTGGTGAGACTGTGATTACGGACATGGATACCTTCTTCGAAGATGGTTTTTCCATTCAGTTAGCGAGGGGGAAACATCGGGGTGGACCATCACATTGGGGCGAGCTTTCTCGGTACTTAGATACCGATTACTGCTCAACCCTATCGCATTCTGATACTAAAGAATCTTGATATATTATAGTAGTGGAAATCATATGAGTCCACATTTACCGTGCTATCTCGGATGGCATGAGATCTACTGACTCCTCCGATGTCGAGCATAGCATCGGAGTGTGCTTTTTCTGTTGCAATGAACGTGATTTCAGATAGAAGATCGAGATTACATCCAGATATTATTGAGGCCTTGGCCTGTTGGAAGGATTTGTAGGATTCGAGGTTTAGTATACATGATCGTGCTAGAGCTGGGACAAGGATTGCATATGCATCCACTGCGAAAGAGGGGGAGTTGATTGCTGATGATGATGATCCATATGATATTAATCCTGATGTTACGATTAATGATGCTCATGATATGCCATTTGAAGATTGACGTGGTTGCCGGTTTCCCCTGCCCGTTGCCAGACACAAGTTACTAGTGCCACGCCATGCTAGTACGCCACGCTACATTTCATTTGTCATTGTCACTTGATTTTGATTTTTGATGTCTTACGGTCACGGACACTGTTAATAATTTTTGTGATATATTCTTGATTCTAATTTTTGATTTTGATGTTTTGTTTTTTATTGATTGTATGTTTTTTTTATATTACGTTAAAACTTATATTTGTTTGGTTTGGCATCTATTGACTGATTGGTCATTTCTCATTTGGGTTGCTTTTGTTTTTTTGACTTTGTAATTTTATTAACGAAATTTTTTGTTTAATTTATTCTTTTGTTTAAAATTTTAATTTAAAAATAAAAACTCTATGATTTAATTCTAATAAATTATAATCTAAAGTTAGTTTAAATTATAAAAAAATTTTAAACTCTATTAATATTTTCAAGTTACAAATTTTTATTAATTGTCAATTTATCAATTTAAATATTAAACTTTATAATTTATATATATTATATTTTTAATAAAAAAATTAAAACTTTGTAATTTATTAAACTTTGTAATTTATTATACAGTATCTATATATAATATAATATATATTTTATATAAAGTAAAATAGAAAACTTTAAAAAAAAAATTTAACTGATTGGTCATTTCTCATTTGGTTTGCTTTTGTTTTTTTGACTTTGTAATTTTTTTTAAAAAAATTTTTTGTTTAATTTATTTTTTTTGTTTTAAATTTTAATTTAAAAATTAAAACTCTATAATTTAATTCTAATAAATTATAATCTAAAGTTAGTTTATATTATAAAAAAATTTTAAACTTTATTAATATTTTCAAGTTACAAATTTTTAATAATTGTCAATTTACCAATTTAAATATTAAACTTTATAATTTATATATATTATATTTTTAATAAAAAAATTTAACTTTGTAATTTATTAAACTTTGTAATTTATTATATAGTATCTATATATAATATAATATATATTTTATATAAAGTAAAATAGAAAACTTTAAAAATTTTAAAAAAATTGTTTTAAACTAGGCCCATACGGACCTTGTTTGGCCGGTACGTCCCTGACCCGGCCCGACACGACGGGCCGTGCCGGGCCCGGCTCTGATAAACTGTGCCGGGCCAGGCACGACGCGGTACAATAAGCACGTCGTGCTTGGCCCGATAGGAAAACACGGGCATGCTCAAAAAAACTGGTCAGGCCGGCCCGGTATGTCCCGTTTGACACCTCTAGAAGCAGTTGATAGTATCATTGTCAACAACTAAAGAAAAGTATTGATCAATGGCAATGACAACTCAAGAAATTATGTGGTTGGCACAGTTGATGAATGATCTACATCAAATAGTAGATTATCCAATTCCATTGTATTGTGACAACTAGTCAGTAATTTATTTGACAAAAAATATAATATTTCATGCAAAACTAAACATGTGAAGGTGTATTATCACTTTGTTAGAGAGAAAGTTTTGCTAAAATAAATTGAGATGCAATAGATCAAGATAGGTGATCAAATTCCAAACTTTTTCACAAAAATCTTGAGTAATAATAAGTTTGAAATATTTCATCATCAGATTGATCTAGTACAGAGAATGGGTGCTGACATTTAGGGGGAGTGTTAAGAATCAATGTCAGCCAAACTTCAAGACAAACCCAAGTTGAAGCCCAGCACAACTTAAAGCCCATTTTGTTTTAGTAAAAATTTAATTTGTGTTAGGTGGAAGGCTTTTAGAAGTTAGGTGGAATGTAGGTGAATGTTTGGTTAAATGTTTGGTGTGTGTTAGGTAGATGTTTATTATCAATGGTTTATATTAATTTGTGAGTTTTTTATTGTGTGGTTAGGATTGAATCTTGTAACCTATAAATATGCCCATTATATTTGTGTTTTTCATTCATCAATCAAAGCTTGAAAACTTTCCTTTAGTGTCCTTTGAGAGAGTGTGAGATGCTTATTTTGTCGAAAGTAGTTTTCTCCTTAATGATTAATTAGAGTTTGGTTCTTTAATTTTCTCAACATTTGTAGAGAACAATTGTTGTAGAGAGGTAGGCAAAAGTTTTTTTTCACCTACCTCTGTATTTTTTCCCATATGTCCTCTGATACCAAATATTGAGAAAAATAAAAAACCAAACTTTTATTAATCATAAATATGAAAACTATTCTCTACAAAAAAAAGTACCTCACACTCTCTCAAAGAAGAAACTAAAGGAAAACTTTCAAGCTTTTATTGATGAATGAAAAACACAAATACAAAGAGGGTATTTACAGGTTACAAGATTCATTCCTAACCACACAATAAAAAAACTCACAAATTAATCTCAACCATTGATAATAAACATCTACTTGGCACTCACCTAATTTAGACCACACTTTCACCTACCTTCCACCTAACTTCTACTAATCTTCTACCTAACATAAATTAAACTTTTACCAAGATAAAATGGGCTTGAAGTTGGGTCTGGCTTCAACTTGGGTTTGTCTTGAAGTTGGGCTAACATTGATTCTTAACACTCCCCCTCGATGTCAGCTCCCATTCTTTGTACTAGGTCAATCTGATGAGGAAACATTTCAAACTTCCTCGAAATCAAGCTTTTTCTAAACAAGTCCGCAACTTGATCATCTAATCTGTCTTGATTTGTCACATCTCAATTTCTTTCAGCAGAAATTTCTTTCTAACAAAGTAATAATGCACCTCTACATATTTAGTTTTGCATTAAATACTAGAGTTTTTGCCAAACAAATTGTTGACTAGTTGTCACAATACTATGAAACTGAATAATCTACTATTTAATGTAGATCATTCATCAATTGTACCAACCACATAATCTCTGGAACTATCATTTTCGCTGCTCGATACTCTTCTTTAGTTGTTGACAATGACATTATCTACTGCCTCTTGTTACATCGAGAAATTATTCTAGAACCAAGCTTAAATACATACTCAGTTTTAACCTTGTGTCATGATCACCTACAAAGTTAGCATCATAGTAACTAACTAATGTGCAGTCTTCACATTTCTTGTACAAAAGACAGTAATCAATTGTACTTTTCACATATCTCAATATCCATCAAACTACTTCCAAATGGAACTTATTTGGATTTCGCATATAACAACTTATCACACCAACTATATAAGAAATGTCAGGTCGAATCAAGGTTAAGTAGATTAGACTATCTACCAATTATTAATATATCATAGCATTTCTAAGTCTTTTCCTTCGTGTGTACACATTTTGGTATTTCATTCCATTGGTGTATGAGTTGTCTTGCATTCAAGCATTCCAAATCAATTCAATAGGATTTTGACATATTTTTGTTGACAAAGAAATATTCCTCCATTTGTGCAATCAATCTCTAGACCAAGAGAAGTGTTTTAGCTACCCTAGTTCCTTCACTTCGAAACGAACTAAAAAATTTTCTTTTGCTAGAAGATTTTCTTCCTCTCCATCATTGGTTATGATAAAATCATCTACGCACACTAGTAAGATAACTATCTTTCCTCCATTTGCTTTGACAAATAGGCTAGAATTTGCATGTGTTACTGAATAATCACTATGTATCAGAAATTCTGTAATCTTAGCATATCATGTCCTAACTATTTGTTTCAATCCATAGAGTGCTTTCCACATCTTACACATGTATTCATGATGATCTCAAGTTTGAAAACCCATTGGTTGGAACATATAAATCTCCCAATCCAGCTCTCAATGAAGAAATATATTCTTCACATCTATTTGTCATAATTTACAATCTTTGTTGGCCGTAAGTGCAAGTAGAACCCACATAGTTGTGAGTTTTGCTACAAGACTAAATGTTGTATCATTGCTGTATATGTAATTTATTTTTTGATAATCTATTTATATAACCAAATATTTATATTTCTAGTTTAATATTTTTATGTAAGCATAGAAAAAGAATTATTAAGAGGCCGAGGATGCATGAGTAGCATAATAATGGAGGTCACATTGTCCGGTCAGCGGACATAAATTTTTGGAGCAAAGTCTGACCCATCCAATGATCCGACCCGCTCCGGTTAAATAAATCGAGAGAATTTTTATTATAAAATGTTTTGTAATTTTTTAATTGCGGGTTACTATTTTTGGACTTGGGAACTGTTTATCATCTTCTATCTCTCTCTCTACGTGATTTATCGCGATTGCTTTGTGCTGTACATATTGTAAGACATTTTTGTTGGTTGAATCTATAACGCATAAGTATTTTCTGGTGGATGTATCTAGTTGTAATGAGCGACTAGCAAACTACGTTATTTATGATATTTTATTTCTCATTTTTGATTCTGCCGTTGTTGGATTACTAGATTGGATATATATTGCTTGTTTTTTCTGTTGTTCTTGTTGTCTTCTGTATCTTAATATCATCATCGTGAAAGTGCAATTGCCCAACAATCATAGTCTAGTCCATTCTGTTGAAAGAAACCACGAGCTACCAATCATGCCTTGTATCTCTCGATCGATCCATATGAACGGTACGTTATCTTGTAAACTCACCTACAAGATATCAGTTTTACATCACTTGGATTTGGAACTAGATCCTAAGTCTAATTATGTTCGAGTGCATCAATCTCTTCTTTCATATCTATTGTCTACTCAGAGCTCTATGATACTTTTAAAATGGCACAGGTTGTACCATAGTCATTTCTTCAACTATGGTTGCGTTGGCATATTTGGGATTAGGCCTCCGTGTTCTTATTGACTTACAAAGTTATGATGTTGAAGTTGACTCTTTAGTTTCACTAGGCCCACCTTTTTCACTTGGTTGTTAATACATGCCAGTTTGCTAAGGATCCTAAGTCACTTTCTATTCAGCATCATTACCATTTGAATCTCCCAATTCGTCTAAATTTGGTAAAATATTGAACGGTATCATTATCCATCTTTTGTTATAACTTGTTTCCAAATTCTCTTGAGCCCAGCAGCTCCTCCTTCTTCAGAGACCACTATGAAGATGCTTCATCAAACACAACATTTCATGAAGTGTAGCATCTTCCATTTGTTGGATCGCAATATCTCCATCCCTTTCTCTAGTTATCATATCCCACAAAGATATATCTAATATCTTTCTTGTCAAACTTGCTCCGCAAATATTCTGGAACAAAGACATGGCATACAATGACAAATATTTGAAAGTAGCAACTAACTGTAGGTTTAATGTTCCATATTATCTCGAAGGGTGAGATAGATTTCAACTTTGGCTTGGGAAATCTCTTGATCACAAAAGTTACAGTCCTCATTACTTCAGCCCAAAACCTTATCGATACATTATTTGCATATAAAATACTTGGACAAATTTTTACAAGATGCAGGTTTTTTCTCTCAGCTACACTATTTCATTGTGGTGTATTGACACAAGTATATTGAAGACATATTCCACATTCCCTTAGGTATTGTGAAAACTCTCTTGAGGTGAATTTTCCCCTATTGTCTGTGTGCAAGCAATATATCTTCTTCCCCACTTTTGCTTCAACTGAATCTCTAAACTTTTTTAAACTTTGAGAATGTGTCAAATTTCTCTTTCATGATGAAATCCCACACATACCTTGAGAAATCAATGAATGTCATCATGTATCGTATACCACCAACTAATGGTTCCTTAATAGGACTAAACACATTTGAGTGAACTAAATTCAATGGTTCCCTTGCTTTGAATTCTAATTCTTTGTATGGTGATTGTTGCACTTTACCATACTGACATCTTGCATATACTGTGTCTATTTGTACATCAAGTTGAGGAAGTCACCCTAGCATTGACTTCTTTACTATCATACTTAGTTTTGAATAGCTAACATGACCTAATCACATGTGTCATAGATTTGTTGTCTAATTTATTCTTGTCTTGTCTGTGCATGTGGATTCTACTAACATCACGTATAAAGACTCCAATCATCATCCCTCCATCATTGGCTTTTTTGTGATCTTGAGGTCTCAAAACACCTTCACATCTTGTGGACCAAAGAGGTCATAGTGGCCCAATGATATTAGTTAAGACACAAATAGTAAATTCTTCTTTATTACTAAGACATGGTAGACATCTTGTAGTGGCACATGGTTGCGCTTATACTGAGGTATAATTATTATTTTACCGATGTGAGTTATTAGTAATCTCGAGTTATTGGTTATCACCACCACACGATTTCCCTTGTATACTGACATATTCTGCAACAATTTTCTATCACCAATCATGTGATTTGTGCATCTCGAATCCTCTGATACCAAATGTTGAGAAAAATAAAAAACCAAACTTAAATTAAACATGAAGAAGAAAACCACTCTCTACAAAAAAAAAAAGTAACTCACACTCTCTCAAAGAAGAAAACTAAAATAAAACTTTTAAACTTTGATTGAAGAATGAAAAACACAAATACAAGTAAGGTATTTATAGGTTACAAGATTCAATCCTTACTACATAATAAAAAACTCACAAATTAATCTAAACCATTGATAATAAACATCTACCTGGTACTCAAAAACACAAATACAAGTAAGGTATTTATAGGTTACAAGATTCAATCCTTACTACATAATAAAAAACTCACAAATTAATCTAAACCATTGATAATAAACATCTACCTGGTACTCATCTAACTTTATCCAAACTTTTAACTACCTTCCACCAATATTCTTCCTAACATAAATTAAACTTTTACCAACATAAAATTTACTTGATGTTGGGTAGGGCTTCAACTTGAATTTGTCTTGAAGTTGGGTTGACATTGATTCTTAATACTTTATAGATCAATTGGCAATTGTAAGGTTTTAGTGTGGCAAGGTTGAGGATGTGATCGGGTCACCATGTACAATGCATTTCAGTACATCAGAGGGGTTCTCAAGTTGCATGTATCTAATTTCTATGGTGGATGTGACAACTTGTTTTGAAGTGGTGGGCCCTGGGTTGTTTTTGTATGAGTTCACTTTTTTTGTCTTTTTATTATCAATTTTTAGGTAAAATATTATCTTTTTTCAAAAAAAAAATTATTAATTTTATTTTTTTAAAGTCCTGATTTTTATTTAAACAATTATTTTTTGTTCATTTTTCTACTGATTCTTGTGGAAAAAAATAAAATAAATCACCTTTATTATCTTAGAAATGATAAATACATTAATTTGATCACTTGTTCTTGTAAGAAAAAATAAAATCAACTTTTTAATAAATACATTATTTTGATCAACTTAGGCAAGTAATTATTGATAGATTATTTTTTATTAAAAAAATTATTAATTTTATATATTTGTAATATGCCATTTTTTATTAAAAAAAATTTGTTCTATATTTTACAAATTTTTACGGGGAAGAAAATAAAATAAAGCAACTTTTTAATAAATTGATTTTAAAATCTTAGAAAACCCATATTGTTCTTTGAACCTTCGTATGCATTGACCAAGTCGAGCCTTCGCCCGGGCCTGAGCCTGACACAATCTAGCCGATAGTTTGGTTCCATCGCAGACTGGCACAGGCTAGCAGAGAAATAATTAGGAAATTTGAACAATAGAGAATGGGTTTGCCACGAAGACTAAACAATTTGGAAAGAAAATTGCTTTCGACAGAAAATCACAAGCCAACAAGGTCCGGTGTTTCGGCTTCGACAGATAACAAGGTGGAGTGAACTCGGCTCAACCAACCATCCAAACGATCTCTCAACGATCTTATCTGTGGAATTCCCAAAACCCTTGGTTGAACCCAAGTCACATGGACCGTCCCTTCTACTTGATCAATCACACCTTCAATGAGATGCGCCTGCCACAATATTATCATATTCGCATTAGAAAGGCTGTGCCTATTCATCACCATCATGTCCTACAATTGGTCAATATACTTACACAAACGTGCATATACTTACACAAACACGCACACTCACACTTTCACACACATTATAAATGGGATTATATACAACGCACAAGTCTCCCACTTATACATGTCTGATGAGTTTGGAACTCTGTACAAAAATACTTACAATCACAGCAATATATCACCTCTAATACATACAATACAACACAAAAACTTTACAGATATCAACTAACAAAATAATCAACTACCCCATACAATTATTAACAAAACACTCACAAACACACATTATAAGAGAAGTTATGCCTAATACACAAGTCTCCCACTTAGCAAAAGATAAAGGAGATTAATATCTTAATAATCTTATCTCTAAAAATCAAAAATGATGTGTCTGTATTCTGATGAACATGGAACTCAAGACACGCTACCATTGAACAAAAGTAATTGTCATTGCATCAAGACATCATCTTCAACACATACAGATGACATGATTTAATAGGTGATCAGTCTTGTCAATACCAATTTTACCCAAATTCTAGAGTTATAATAAGATCACCTATTAGTGCTCGTGTATTCACACAATTTTACCCAAATTTTATTTTATGTATGTCCCCTAAATCTTGATTTGAAATAAAATTTGTATTTCACTTTTTACTTTGCTTATAATATAATAATTATAGTTTATGTTTATATATTTTTAGTCTTATAGTTATATTTATGTTTCGTTAACGTTATATTTGTTATATTTGATATATGTATGTTATACATGTAATTAATTTTTTTTATTTCATTATAAATATATATATATATTTCTATGGTTATTGATCATCTTAGTGTGATGGCGGTGGCGGTGGCCAATACCATTGGTGGCGCTGCCAGAAAACCAATATGATCTGACATGACACAAGATGACCCAGCAAGGTAGGCATGAGTCTTCCAAGAATCATGCCAGTTGTGCAGTGCCGAGCTGGAGAAACTAGGAGTCGTGTCGTGCCGAGCACGACATGCCTCCCATGTCGGGCCATGGCCAACGCCCGACACTGCATGGTGGTCTGACTAGGCCACCCAAAAACATGACATTCCGGGACAACGTGACTTGTTTGAGACCTCTAAGGCAACATAGGTTGCCTTCATCTATGACATATATTACCTTTATGATCGTGCTCATTTTTTGAGATGTTACACATAGTCATCTTCTTCACATAATTGTTGAAAATGAACCCATCATATCGCAAACAAATTTCACTCAATAAACACACATTTCATAAAGATTTAACCATCTCTAAATTTAGATGCGTTTAAACCATAATTAATACACCAGATCTCATAAGAACTTTGAAGTTAAATATACTTGATCATGATCAATACTGAGACGATTAACCAGTGTGAAAGTTTATCGAATACATTTACCATGAGATTGGTATGGAAGTGTTTAGGAAGTAAATTTAAAAAAAAAAAAAAAAAAAAAATCTCTTGATTTACTTCCATCACGATGAACGGATCGCCATGAATCGCATGATCAAACAAATGATGAGCACCAATGCAAAAGAAATAAAAAATGAAAAAAAAAAAAAAAGTAAGGCACTTACAGAAAGGCTTTTCATGAGAAGATGCTCAACATCTTCAACAGATAACTTGGTACGTTCAGCAATAATATTCAAAGAAATAGTTCGATCTTCAGAAGGACGACTGAAAGCAAAATATATAAGTTTTTGTCTAGCAGATGGCCATGACTCATGGCTCCTGGCTGATTCATCATTCATGATCGCACTGCTTAATTACCATAATAACAAAGAAAAATGATTCGTGGTCGTACTTGAAGATAATTTCCATTAGGCAGAGAATGTTGATCTTTTCCAATAATTTGGGTTTGTTCTCCACCAGTGCCGGCTGCGCGCCAAAAGAATCTCCGTACACTTGGAGCAGTTCTTGGTATCGAATTAAATCGCCACAGTTAAAAGCATGGAGAATAAAGTAGATCCACTCCACCTTCGATCCTGGAAGAGAATTTACCTGCAGAACATAAGCCAAACAAATAAATATATGCGCGCGCACACACACACGCACACACACACACACTTTTGATCCTCAATAAATCACCCGCAGCGTTGATCTTTACTTGCAGAACATAGACAAAACAGATGATCGTGATTCAAAAGTTCAAATCATAGGCATCGTATAAAACATAGGAATAATTTTTTACAAAGTATTTCTTTCCCATTTTATTTCATATTTTTTATCATTTTTGAAATAATTTTATTATTATTAAATATTTTTTTAATCTGCCACTTTATAAATGCATGAACAAACCTAGTGGATAGCTTGAGCCCAGCAAGCCAAGTGTGAGTTCTAACAGGCTCTTATGATACGAGTCCGAGGATCATGCTTTATCCATGATTATTTCAAATATTTAAAAATAATTATCTATTTCTTATTTTTTTTTTATAATTAAAAATTACCTACAAAAAAAATACAAAATTTAATCTCTATCCCCAGTTATGCTCATAATTTTTAAAAATCCTCAACACTGTAACCATATAAATTCGTGTAGAATAATCTAGAAAATAATTAATTATACAGACAACATAAGCAGCATCTGACCTAGCGATTGTTAAAAAGTTTAGTTTTCTTATAATCATTCTATATTTAGTGGAATCTACTGACATACCATCATCTGCAAATAAGTCTACACATAGATCAAGTGTGATGATTCTAGTAGATACACACACTGACAAACTAATGTCTAATAAAAAATTCAAAGTGCCACCTCTGAGAAAGTGCCATCAAATAAAATATGTATCGAAAAGAAATAATCAATATTGATAATGTTGTGTCCCATGACGCATATAAAGGTGTTATTGATCACAATAATATCAGAACTTTATACTCAACAAAAATATATATATAAAATAAATAATAACTTGCAATATGAGCACCTGCTTCTAAATCTAATTCAACCATTTGGCTACATCAAATGGCTCGATGAATTATATTCAATGGATGTTGAATTTATACCTTAAGAATTAAAAAATATATATATATAAAAAATATGTTTTTTAATAACAAAAATTGTATAAATAACATTTTGATATATTTTATTTTTAAAATTTATTTGTGATCTCTTATCATCTCCTCTCCCATCCTGGCACTCATATTATTATAGTACTTTGTATGTGCTCATGTTTTTTTATATTCTTAATTTTTATTTGGTAGATCACAAGACTCAGATGTTATTTTGGTGATGAGCTGCAACTTCAAAGCATGAGAAATTAGATAGAGGTAATTAATAATAATAGATAAAAAATTAGAAAAATATTACTCTCGTTTTCCTACTTTCAGTCCAATCTCATAGATTAAAAAAATAATAAAGAATAAATATTATAAAAAAGAATTAAGAATACACAGCGAATAATAACAACCCGACCGAAAAATCAATGTCAAAATTAAATATTCTCTCATAATCTCAATCATCATGCTTCAAACCCTAAAAAAATACAAATTTAAAGTAATAATATATTTCAACATAATTAAAAATAAACATTCAAAATATATCAAAGAAAATTCAACACAAGTATATATTATAAAAAATATATAGATACAAAAATACTTATGACACAGACTATCTTAAGAGAAATATTGATCAATATATTAAAAACTATAATATATTAAAACCCAGACTAACTCATCTCAACAACAGAAACTTTGAAGATTGATAAACTTCATATTTATGACCTTATTTATTTATCACAATAATTTTAGAAAGAAAGACATGAAAAAATTTATTACTAGAATAGGTATCCCGAAAGTTTTTTTAGAAAAACCTAAGTCGGTTCATATTATACAATCCTACATTCAACTTACTTATTATAAAATTCCGATATCAATCAATAAAATTGACCTAATAATATTTTAAAATAAAAATAATTTATAAACTAGAAAAAATATAATAAATATTCTCCATTACCATAATTATTTGTGACACAAAAATCTTTAAACCTAGGGATTCAATACAATTAAAACAAAGAATTTTGTGTGTTACACTTTACCTTATATATATATATATATATTATTTACAAATAGCTATTAATAAATTAAATCAGGTAAAAAATATTAAATATAAAAATTAAATATCATTAATATGTTTTATTATTACAAATATTTAAAATACTAATATAAAATAATAAAATTTTAACAATCCAATATATAAAATTCTAAAACATTAAATATATTATCTATAATTTTCTTAAGTGAAAAAAAAAGTGAGTTTTAGAAATAATATAATTTATATAAAGACTTAAAAAATAATTAATTTGTGTGAAAGAATACTTTGTGAATAATATAATTTATGAGAAAAAAGACATTGAGAATAATATGAATTGTGTGAGGAAAAAACTTTCAAAATACTTGATTTGTGGGGAAATTTAAGTAAAATATATTTTCTAGAGGAATGCCTAAACTTTTGTTAAGGCATGATGGAGCTTGGGCAGTTGGGCTTTAGGCGTTCATGATGTAAGCCGATAATAACTATGTAATTGATGTTTGAAATCTAAACTATATCAATTTTAAGTATAAACTAAATATTATGCATCCTTATAATAATCCCGTCATATATGAATATTTGATGAGAATCTTTGAAAAATATAATATTTAAAATAAAATTTAAATATTATATTCGATAATACTTCAAATAATAATATCACAATTAATATGTTTGTGATAATCATTAGAGATAAGCATTTAAATAATATTTTTTATATTAAATATATGTGTCATATAATTAACCTAATAGTATAAGTGAATAAATATAAAAAATTTTAGTAAAAATAAAAAATTCACTAAAATATTTTAAGTTACCATGCAAACAATAAAAGTTTTATATTTTAAATTTGCAAACGAACTTAAAAAAGAAAAAAAAATTAGCAAACATGAAACACCATTAGAATTATACCTACCCAATGTTTATTTAATATATTATTACGAACACGTAAAATCCAATTATATCAATAATAAAAATAATAAAATTATTACTAATAATTCAAATTAAGAGAGCAAAATTTTATATTCCTTAAATTTTTATGATATTACAAATATATGACCATTTATATATGTTCTTATTACATGCATTACACTTAAGTGCATATGTAATATTAGTAGTGTATATTAGTAGTATATTTAAAATACTAAGATGCTGTTTGATTTGATATTTTTCTATTTTCATTTTCATGTTTTCTGCGTTTTCTCAGAAAAATCATTTGGGTGCTTGTTTTCATTTTCCATTTTTGAGAAAACACGGGCTTGTTTTTAAGAAAATGAGAGAATGATAAAAAGTCATTCTCTCCCTTTGTCAGAGAATGTTCCAGCCCTCGTTCTCCATCTGATTTCGCGTGCGATTCCTCCCTTGGGTCTGTGGCTGTGGGTCTGCTCGGCTCTCTTCTTGTTTCTGCTTGTCCGATCAACGCCTCGTGTGCGATTCCTCCCTTGTGTCTGTGGGCCTGCTCGGCTTCTTCTTGCTTCTGCATGTCTGATCAACGCATTCTTGGATTTCTTACCCCTTATCGAGGTCAGAGATATCACTTACGAAACTTTCAAGGTCAAGGCAAGCTACGTGGACGCCGAGAATTGTTCAACTATCGACACAGTTGCTTGCGTAATGTCATTGAGCGAAGTATTTGAATACTAAAAGCAAGATTTTCAATTATAAAGCACATACCTAGCTATCCATCGCAGAGGCAACATATAATTCCTACAGCTTGTTGCACTTTACACAACTTTATCCGACGCTATCACGCATTAGATATATTATTCATAAAGTACAGTACAGAACAAATACTGATGCGCAATGATGAAGTAAATGGTACAGAATAGGACCCAATTGTAGTAGATGCAAGCAAAATAGCACAAATTAGACAAATTCGTAATGACATAGCAGAACAAATGTGGAATGATTTTGAGCAGAATCATGTATGAACTCTTTTAATTTTTATTTTGTTCAAAATTATGTATGACATCTTTTGTCAATCATTTTGTTTAAAATCATGCATAAACTCTTTTGTGAATGATTTTATTCAAAATCATATTTAAATTCTTTTGTGAATGATTTTGTTCAGTTATGTATTATTTTTTAAAGTTTAATTTAACATATAAAAAATATATTTTATATTATACATACAAAACACATTTTTCTGTTTTCATTTTCAGCAAAATATTTTCCAGCATATACACCAAATATATTCTTTGTTTTTCAAAAAATAATTTAAAAACTAGAAAATGACTTCCAGTAAATGAAAAACAGAAAATAAAATTTTTTTTCCAAACTAAACACCACCTATAAGTATTCATTCAATCTCTTTATTACTTAGACTACTTGTATGGATAATAAGAATAAAATAAAAGAAATATAAAATATATAAAAATATATATCCACTTACATAAATCACAAAAAAATAAAACTAATAGAATTCATGAATAATTAGAAAAAACATTTAATTATGATAATATTAAATATAATAATTTTAACAAGTCTATGAGTATAAATATAAATATTATTATCAAAAATAATAACTTTTCTATTTAGTTAGTTAAGGATAAATAACAAAATAATTCATTGAGTAGGAAAGAACAATCTCAGTACATAAATTCTAATTATCACTTCATCAAATCACTTGATAATATTAAGAATTTAAATATATTCAATAAAGAAAATCATTCGAATCAACATATCAGAGGCTATCTACGATCATATATAATTTACCAACTCGTCTGATATCTAAAATTATATCCAAATTTATTGTTTTTGCGAATATAAATTTTATTTCATAGAGAAAATTAAAACTACAACCAGATATCATAGAAATACTTTTATATTTTAAAAAATAAGAGAATATATGAATAAATCTTCAGGATCAAGTGAAAGAATTGCTAATTAATAATGATTCATACAAAATCGGGGCTATAATTATAACTATGAGCTTCATATGTGACGATCTAAACCATATAGACTGATCAAGAATATTAGAACATGTTACTGACTAATATTAATTGTCATGTATTTTATAGTTTTTAATTTATTATTATTTGTAATATCATGATAAAACTAAAATTATGAAAAAAAATATCTTTTTATTAAACTAAAAATTTTATTCATTTTCATTTATAATACAATGCACTTTATTTTTAATATTTAAATTATTAAAAAGTAAAATATTATTATAAAGATAAAATGTTTGAAAAGTTGGTGTCAACGACCCCACACCTAATGCTCAATGTACATTGGCTATAAAATTTTAGTTATAGAAGCCCACAATGGCCACTAGATTGGCCACTGGCTGACAGGCTAGCCTAGCCAATCCAGTCCAGTAGCAGTGGCCACATTCTACTAAGCCAAGGCCACTGGCTAAAAGTGTCAACCAAGCAAGACATCCTAGGCACGACCTACAGCACACCACGATTTAGTCATACCTAACACAATACGGCATTGTCTAGAACCATGCATGGTTCAAGACTGGCACCAGCCATGCCTCGTGTTGGGTTAGGCACAAAAGTCATGCTTGGTCCGGTGACACCTTTAGGTGGCCGGGGTTGGAGGACCAGCTATGAGTCATAGGTCAAATCCCATCAGGTGGCCACCCGACGATACAAATTATTTTTTAAAAAAATCTGACCACTCATTGCATTTTCATGCAATGGGCTTTCGACAGGATCAGTTCAGCATGGCCTCTACCATGCGGGCCAACCATGCCATGCTGGGCTGATAGACTGGTTCCAATGCCACGCTAAGCACGGCACCGTGGCACAACCATGCCACACTCAAACAGGCCGTGCAAGCACGGCACGACCCATTTGACACCTCTGCCACTAGCTAACTAGCCAATGTCAGCAGCCAGCCAACCACGGTGAGAAGGCACGAGCTGTGGCCAGCCCGACCTAGAGCAACCCGACATGATCCGACACACCTAACTGAGTAAGCCAAGTTTTTGTGCCTTGCCAGACCCGCCTCCCACATTGTCGTGCCAATATAACATGACCCAGGTACCCGATTCGTATCGTATCAGGCACGGCACTATGTCATGAGAGGACCAAAGATGGTCCCCTAATGACACAGGAAGACACGCCACCAACAGTGAGGCTACTAAGAAGAATATGCTTGAATGCTATATTTTAGGGTCACAGCTTAGGACCATACCTCATCAGATGATTATTCATTTGGTAACAAAAACCAATGTGATCGTATGACTTTATTTTGATCGGCAACAATGTTACCAAAGGATTAACTTGGAAAATCATACATAGTTGCGCAGCAGGTAGCACACAACAGCCAAATCTCATCACATTCTAGCATTTTTTTTAAACCTTCAGATTGCTGTTTTTTGGGCTACAAAAAGTATCTACTTAGTTTTCTCAACAATAGTTAAAATTTTACCAAAGGTGTAATACTGAAACGAAAAATTCGCACGATATAAAAAATGAACTTACAATTGGATGAGCAAGGAGTTCACCGAAGTTGTAAATGTCTTCTCCCATAAGTGCTGAAAGAGAGAGATCAAACGCCAAATCCTGAAGAGCAAACAGTTGGAAACTAGTTTGAGATTGGAAACCTTTGAAACACTCAAACTAATACATAAAGTAAAAACAGAAGATCACATAGCAATAGTTGTATGAACAATAATTATGTCACAGAAAAAAACACATTAAGATGTTAGATTTTCATTAACATGCCATTATTGATTGAACCTGTAGGCTGTAGTCGCCACTGCTCGCCAGGGAACAGTACCACCACAGCTGATACCACTGAAGAATTATTTCTGCAAACACATTGATTGATGAAACTCAAGCTAGAAAATAATGTGTACCATATCAATAGAACTCAAGTCACAACATACCCTTATATACTGAGCAGAATGGATTGGGACAACCAATATATATGGATTCGCCCATTTATAATAAAATAAACAAAAAATAAAAATTAAACAAATTTATAAATTAAGAAAACAAGCTGAAATTGTAGCACCACCCTCAAAATGGTGCATAAAGATCAAACTGTAACAATAAAGACTTGTTCATAATTCTCTTAAAAATAATAAAATCAACTAGAATAATTAAATCATATAAGAAATTAGTACCTTGGCCATGAAAAACATATATTATAATGTCAATTTTCAAATTATTATATTTTATTGGTTAAATTTTAATTACATACCACCACAACTAATACTAGCAATAAATTATTTCAATAACATTTTAATAAAGGTGAAATTTCACACACGTATTTTTCTTAAGTGATAAAAATAATGCTAGAAAATAACTTGTACAATATTAATAATATTGAAAAAATTTATTAAAGTTTATAATTTTCTCTTTTACGTTATTTTACATTTTGATAAAAATAACAAACATGTGAAGTGCCTCAATCAGATTGCTCTCTATATAAAAAACTTTCATGTAGAGATTTCAAATGGGCCAGAAGACTCATGTTACAACTTTATTACATTGCAACTTTATTACATATTATTCTTCTCTAGAACACAAAATCATGATAAAGATGAAGAATGAGAGAGAGAGAGAGAGAGAGAAAACCTTTGATTTCTTTCGCTTGCATTGCCGCTTGTAGCACTTTCTCCTTTTATATATTCCACACTCCCCCTCAAGCTGGAGCATATACGTCATATGCACCAAGCTTGTTACAAATATATTTAATCCTAGGACGACTGAGAGATTTAGTGAAGATATCTGCTAGTTGATCATCTGAATTAATAAAACTTGTAGCAATACATCCTGATGTGATCTTCTCTCTAATGAAGTGACAATCAACTTCAATATGTTTGGTCCTTTCATGAAAGACTGGATTGGATGCAATATGTAATGCGGCCTGGTTATCACAAATGAGTTTTATCTCTTCATCCTTTCCAAATCTCAACTCTCGAATAAGATGTTTCAACCATATGAGTTCACATGTTGCCAAAGCCATAGCTCGATACTCGACTTCAGTGCTAGATCTCGCTACTATATCTTGTTTCTTACTCTTCCAAGATATTAGATTACCTCCAATAAAAACATAGTACCCTGAAGTGGAACGTCTATCTGTGGGTGAGCCAGCCCAAACTATATCTGTGTAACCAACAACCTGAGTATGACCTCTGTTCTCATACAACACACCTTGACCTGGTGTACTTTTGATATATCGAAGAATGCGGATTACGACATCCCAATGGCTATCACATGGTGACTGTAGGAATTGACTAACACTCACAAGAAAAGAAATATCTGGACGAGTAATGGTGAGATAGTTCAATTTACCTACGAGTCGTCGATATCTCCATGGGTCTCCTAAAGGCTCCCCCTGTCCTGGTACAAGTTTGACATTTGGATCCATAGGTGTGTCTACCGGTTTACAATCTAACATACCGGTGTCTTCCAGGATGTCTAAAGCATACTTCCTTTGGGAAAGGACTACACCGAAACTGGATTGAGCTATCTCAATTCCCAAGAAATACTTGAGTTTCCCCAAATCTTTGGTCTGAAAGTGGGTAAAAAGATGTTGTTTTAGTTTCTGAATACCATCCTGATCACTGCCTGTAATGACAATGTCATCCACATAAACAACCAAATAAATACACTGCCCCAATGAGTTATGATGATTGAAAACTGAATGGTCTGTTGTACTACGAAGCATGCCAAACTCTTGAACAACAGAACTAAAACAACTAAACCATGCTCGAGGAGATTGTTTCAAGACATATAGAGAACGGCATAACTTGCACACTAAACCAGACTCCCCCTAAGCAACAAAACCAGGAGTTGCTCCATATAAACTTCATCAGCAAGATCACAATGAAGGAAGGCATTTTTAATATCCAACTGATAAAGAGGCCAAGAACACATAGCAGCCATGGAGAGAAGCAGACGAACAGAAACAATCTTGGCAACAGGAAAGAATGTGTCAGCATAATCAGAACCATAAATCTGAGTATAGCCTTTAACAACTAAGCGAGCCTTAAGGCGATCAACCTGACCATCAAAACCAACCTTAATTGCATAGACCCAACGACAACCAACTGTAGATTTACCAGAAGGTAAAACAACAAGATCCCAAGTGACATTAGAGTGTAGAGCAGCTATTTCATCCACCATTACATGTCGCCAGCCTGGATGGGAAAGAGCTTCATGGGTGCTCTTTGGAAGAGAAACAGATGATATAACAGAGACAAAAGCATAATATGATGAAGATAATCGATAATAACTCAAAAAATTGTAAATAAGATGAGAATTACGAGTAGAGCGATTACCTTTCCGAGTAGCAATGAGTAAGTCATCAGGAGAGGGTGGAGCCGGAGCAGGAGAAGCCGAAGGGATAGGAAGTGAGTCAGCAGATGCCTCAGCAAACGACAGAGGAGCATCGACACGAGGGCGACGATGATAAACCTGAAGTGGTCGAGGAGGCACAACATCAGGAGAAGAGACAATGAGAATGGGCAAGACTGCAGAAACAGGAAGAGATTTAGAAGTGGTGGAAAAGAATGGTGAGTCCTCAAAGAAAATAACATCAGCAGAGATAAAGTAGCGATGAATCTCAAGAGAATAATAACGATAACCCTTCTAAAGTCTGAAATATCCCAAGAAGAGACACCTCATGGCTTTGGCTGAAAGCTTGTCCTGTCCAGGAGTGAGAATATGAACAAAGCAAGTACAACCAAAGATACGAGGAGAAAGGAAATAAAATGGTTGGTCAGGGAAGAGAAGGGAATGAGGAATCTGATCATGTAAAACAGAGGAGGGCATACAATTAATCAAATAACAAGCGGTAAGAACAGCGTCCCCCCAAAAACGAAGAGGAACATTACTATGGAGGAAGATAGTACGAGCTGTCTCAACAAGATGTCGATTCTTGTGCTCAGCTACCCCATTTTGTTGAGAAATATGAGCACAAGAAGACTGATGAAGAATCTCATGATGAGACATAAATGAAGTAAAGTGTGATGAAAAATATTCCCTGGCATTGTCACTACGTAACACACGAATAGAAATATTGAATTGGGTCTGAATTTCAGCATAAAATTTCTGAAAAATAGAAAATAACTCAGCTCAATTTTTTATTAAAAATAACCAAGTACATCGAGAATCGTCATCAATAAAAGTAATAAAATACTGAAATCCTAAAGTAGACGCAGTCCAACAAGGACCCCAAACATCAGTGTGGACAAGCTCAAAAGGAGACTTTGCCCGATTATCCAAACGCTTTGGGAACGAGACACGAGTATGTTTCCCAAGCTAACATGACTCCCACGAAAGCGACGACAAAGTGAAAAAACGAGTGACCATCTTCTGGAACTTGGAGAGACTAGGGTGGCCAAAACGACTATGAATGAGGAGAGGAGCATCAGTGGAAATGCAAACTGCAGGAGATGAATCCGAGGTGAGGTGATAGAGGCCTTGAGACTCACGTCCTATGCCAATCGTCTTCCCCGTACTCCGGTCCTGCAAGGTCACAAATTTATCAAAAAATGTAATAGAACAATTAAGAGTACGAGTAATTTTGCTGATGAAAATAAGATTAAAAGGACATTTAGGAGCATAAAGGACAGAAGTGAGAGGTAGAGAAGGTAGAGGAAGGGCCAAACCAATACCTTTAGCCACAATTTGAGAACCATTAGCTAAGGTAACAGTAGGTAAAGCAGAGGTAGTAGAAATAGAGGAGAAAAGATCCTTATTACCAGATATGTGATCAGAAGCTCCAGAATCTAGAATCCAGGGTCCAAGAGAAGATGTGTGGGTAAGGCAGGCAGAAGTATTACCAGGCTGGGCAACAGAGGCAACAGAAGCATGATATGCATGAGATGCAGAGAAGCTCGGAGGCTGAGGCAGCTGAGAATCAGAGGACTGGACCATATGAGCAGTGCGAGGAGGCCGTCCATGTAACTGATAGCAACAATCACGAGTGTGGCCAAGTTTATTGCAATAAGTGCAATAAGGACGTTGGCCCCTACCTCGGTTACCTCTGCGGCCTCCTTGAGTGACAATGTGAAAAACTAACACAGAAGAATCTGAAGTGCTATCAGATGACAAAGTCTGAGTGGACGAGATACGAAGGAGGAGAGCAAACACATCATCTAAAAACGAAACTGATAAACTACCAAGAATCTGATCGCGGACAGGCTCAAGATCCGGACGGAGGCCAATAAGAGTAAGGACCATGAAGAACTTATCAAGCTGTGTTTGTTGAGCCCCAATATCAGAAATAAGAGACATGACAGTCAAGAACTCTTTCTTAAGAGAAGCAATCTGGCCAATATAGGTAGATAGATCCAAGTCATGTTGGCTGAGATGGACAATAGCAGAAGTCACCTTATAAAGACGCTGGATATCATTCGTGTATAATCCTTTAGCTTGAGTCCAAAATTTAAAACAAGTTTTGTAGGCCCGAAGATGAAGAAGAATCTTAGGATCAACTGATTGTCACAATATACTACATAACTGGGCATCTATCTTCCTCCACTGTACGCGGTCAACCTCAGGGATATCTGTCTCCTGTGTAACCAGGTGATCCTCATATCCTTGACTCATAAACCATAGTTCAACAGAAACTGATCAGGAAAAATAATTGTCACTGCCAACCAATTTCTCCGAAGTAATCATAGGAGATCCAGATATAATAGAGGAAAAAATAGAAGTTTTAGCAGTCATATCTACTTCAGATTGAAAAGAGCCCTAGTACAGCTCCAGATTGTGGCGTGGCAGCACTCGAAAGGTTGAAGAGGCAAGGAGCAGGGTTTCTGAACAGGGTTTCAGAAACAAGGTTACTGAAACCCTAGATGTTGCCCGGGAAACCTAGATCACTAAATGGCGAGGAAGAGGATTGGAACTTACTAGAAACTTTCAATTTCCTGTTCTAAGAGAGCCGCCACAATCATTTCTTATCACAATGGAAGAGTACATACGAGAGGCGCCCCGTGTTGTTTCTGTTCACCTCGAGGCTGAAAGGCACGACACTGGTTACGCGTCAATGTGTGCTCGGCTGCTTCTGCATGAGCTTTGAAAAGATGGCATTTACACGAGATCATTGGGTGCGTCGTCTATCTTATGTGTGGTCCCTGAACCTCGCTCTGATACCATAAAGACGAAGAAGGAGAGAGAGAGAGAGAGAGAGAGAGAGAGAACCTTTGATTTCTTTCGCTTGTTTTGCCACTTGTAGCACTTTCTCCTTTTATATATTCCACACATGACAATAAGAATATCATGACTGAGAATGATCCTCTCGAAAGTAAAAAGTCACACCAAAAAAATTTATAGCAATTAAAAATCATTTTGTGTTATAGAATTTTGGCTCTATTACAAATATGTCCCAGTACTAATAAACACTAAGAGTTCTTATGCCAGAATGACAATTGGTTGCTGCGGAATAAAAATAAAATTATGATATGAATTATATTTTAAAACTAATACAGCCGTGACTTCAGGATAATTTCGTGACCACGAAAAAAATATTACACATTAAAAAATAATGACAACTAGATAGTAGAATTGCAACTTGCAAAAATTATTACAACAAAGAAAAATTATCACGACTACTCAACAAACATGTGCTAGTATAACTAAATCTTGAAGTTAGAAATTTTATGATTTTTCATTATTTTTGTCATTTAATTCATCTTTTCTTCAAGTTTACCAATTCAACTCAAATTATATTCAATTTTACTATTAATTTATCAAATTTCATAAAAATTACATTAAAGTCAAATTCTTTCATTTTATTCATAAATTCTGTATACACACATCATGAAAACACTATAAGATAATTTTTAAAAGTTAGTATGCTAAATACCAAATAATCTGTAGCAGTGCCTATGAAAAACTAGCCCAAGACACAGCCCAACACAATCAGATCCGTGCTTGAAATAGCATGGGCTAACCCATGACATCGCTCGACTGTGCAGAGCCAAAGTTTCTAGCCCACATACCACGAAATTTGCACTACGGCTCAGCCCGGCACACTAGACCACGAAGGCCAGTTTCTGCCCAACTAACCTACATTCGAGCCATGCCTAGTGAGAGGTCATGGTGGGATTGGCATGGCCCAACCTAGCATGGCACAACCCGGGCAACAAGCATGCCAATGAGCCATGTCTAACACAACACGGTGAGCTTACTTGTCATCAAAATCGGACATGCTAGCTCAGCACAACCTAGTTGACACCAACTTTCATGTATTATGTTAGTTAAGTTATTTGAAATTGTCTTCTTATTTATTTATTATCTATAATTTGTACATGATATCAAAGAATGCCCTAGGGGAATAATCAATACGGAGACAGAGTATATGTGTGAGCAAGGGCTATGAACTTTATGGAAGAGGTTCACCAAATAAAATAGGGATCTACACAGTTCAGCAATAACTCCCCTCACTATCGAACACTCACTTTCTGAAACAAAATAATACATTAAAAAAAAACATAATAGGATCTACACAATTCGGCACCACGATAGAAGTCATGGAATTCAGGTGACAGACAATAGGGTATTACTGCACTATATCAAATTATTTTGGAAATGCTCAAAATAAGGTCCACCAAAGCTATGGATCATTGTGTTTAGCCTCTCATCTCCCTTCTAATTACTGGGTTTTCTTCCTCTCAATAATCTGCTTTGCACGGGAAAAACTCACTGAAGATGAGTAACTAGCAGGACATGTTGCTGCATGGAACTATTTTTCCTCTAATAATCTTCTAGGTGGAAGCTATTTTGTGCTTTACGAAGGTATATCAAGAACCCAAGTCAAGTTGGGAAAAGACAGGTCTGCTTGTGAGATGGAAATGGTGAAAGCTAGAGTCATCGATTGTATACTTGTCAATTGTCATGCTTCCAGAAGCTCCATCTTTTCTCTACAATGCTTTTGCATAGTTGCTTAGAAAATTACAAAAAAAAATGCCATTATCACCAACGGATGACCTGCTGCATTAGTAGTAGAGCAACATTTTGCACTGCTGATGAGATTATAGTGCCTTGCAGTTTTTGGTTAACATTCTGGAGCATCCAAAATGCTGTGTTGACCATTCCCTCCTCTCAATAAGCCATAGAACCGCTTATCCCCCCATTTTGATTCTGCATCTCCGATTGTACAGCAATTGACCGTGGAGCTTCTTTCTTATCTTCTCACGGAGGAAGATCTTCAAAGGGATTCAATTACCCAGCAAGCCTTTGATCCTCTGGCACAAGATATTGGTTCTAGAATTCCAATCTTGTGGCAGAGAGCATTAAAGGCTCTTGTTTGTGTTGCACAAACATGTGCAAAAGAGGGTGGTGCAAGTGATTATTCCAAAGTAATACTTATAGCTATTTGTCCAAAGCTGCATCTGTTTTTACCAATTTTTTCTCCTCAGAATTCATCAAGTCAGTTATGCTGCTGGTACTGATGGCATGATTTGATATACTGATTCTCAAGCAAAAAATACATTGAGGAAGTTTATAGCTTTTACAATGGCTGCAGCAAGCATGTCTATTTCCCCAGATGAAAAAAATACTGCAACTGCAGCAGCACATGAAAGGATATTTACATGATTGCAAAGAAATCAGCAATTATCTGATCATCAAACATCTTTTGGATCTTTGATCTTCACAGATGATCTAAGAGAACAGTCAGTAAGCTGTGATCTAGCCATGGATCAGCCTACAATTTCCTTAGATAGCAAGAGCACTGGAAATGGTTGTCCTATCAAATATATATGGAGAGGGAGCAATATTGATGAGCTGCATACTATCAAAACCAACAAATATTTTTATAGCACGGGGAAATTTTAAGACACCCTCAATTCAGGAGGGAATTCCTGCATTTTCCTTTCTTCCATGGTTTTATGTAAGTAAAAAGACCCTCATAATTTGGTTGAAAGAGATGTCCATTTTTTTTATCATTATTCCCCCCAATCAGCTAATGAAAAATATTTCTCTTAGCTAGCAAAGCTGACTAACAAAAAATATTTCTCAGTTTTTTTGTCATTATTCTTCTCAAATCGACTATGATAGAATATTTCTCAATTATTATAACAATTAGACAACTATATTTATTAGTTTTTGCATCGCTATTCTCACTAAACATGCCAAGAATATTTCTTAGTAATTCTTAGTTATTCTCTTTAATTTAACAAAAAGAAGAGTATTTGTACATAAACAAGTTGTGGACTTGATAAGATAATATTACTTATTATGTACGCGAACAATTTTCTCATTATGAAAGTAAATGAATACCTTAAGTGTCAGGTATATATAAAAAATCTTAAAAGATCAAAATACTTTCTTATGATAAAAGTGACTTACTACTAAAGAGAGATTGTGTATTATAAAAAAAATATATACAATTGGTATTTGATACTATCACATAGATCAACCTTTAGGATTATGATCTAACAAATGCTTCGATTGACCCAAATATTGATTTATTATTCGATGCAACTACTCCAAATAACTACATATTAAAAAATCATTAAAAAATTTAATTATTTAACTATCAACAAATCAAATATAACTAATACAACTAATATAGTTAATTATTTTTTAAATTCTACTCAACAAATTACTTAAATACACCATTTTAAATACTGAGACATGTTAATAGTTTTTAGGACTTAATTAGTTAGGTATTCAAAATTTAGAAATAAACTATAGGTTTTCATCAAGAGAAAATAGTTATATAGCTTACAGGTAGATAATTAATTAATTTCTAATGTTAAACATCAGAGTTCATCAAGAGAAAATCCACTAGATTTTTCAGTATTGATTAAAAATAAACTTATCTTTTAAAAAAATAAAAGATAAATAATTATTTATATACCTAGTATAAAAACAAAATTTAGGAAAATGACAACAATCATATCCTAGCATGAGTAAAAAACAAACTAGGGAACCTTGGTATGGCCTCTGAAAGTCATCTAAGGGATAGTCCATCAAAGCCAAACACATGCCTAAAATGTGAATGAATTGGCACGATGACAAGGCTAGGGGCATGCTAAACAATGAGATTTGGCTCATGTGCCACAAAGTGCACATCATATCACAGCCCACAAAACTAATCCACATTGGACAAATTCAACTTTGATGACAAAACAAGTTTGGTTCGTAGCCTAGGTCTAGCATAAATTATGAACCAGGATGGCACATGAATCTCATGCCATTTAAAAAAATAACAATGATTTAATTAGGTCAGAGCTAAGTCAAGATTAGCTGTTAGCTCATGCCTATGCTAACCTAAACCAAAGCAGGGCTAGCCTAGAGTCAAAGCTAAGTCAAGACAACACTCATGCCTAGTTGCCAAGATGTGTTGGTTTTATGTGAGGCCGAATCTAAGCATGCATGGCCCAGGTAGCCGACATACCATGAAGCCACGCCCATCCTATACTAACCAACATGACTTATTTGACACTATTATCTATTAGATGTGTCAAACGGGAAGTGTCAGGCCGGCCCGGTCCATTTTCTTTAAGCACGTCCGTGCTTTCGTGTCGTGCCAGGCACGACACGGTTTATCAAATCCAAGCCCAGCACAGCCCACCAGCCCGGAAATTAAAGTGTCGTGCCGGATCAGGCCCATACAAACCAAAACAAGCCCGTACAAGCATACTTTTATAAAAAATAATTTTTTTTTAATTTTTAAAGCATTGTATTAAACGTTATATAAAATATATATTATATTATATATAGATAATGTATAATATATTAAATTTATAACATGAAAATTATTAAAAGTTTAATAAATTATAAAGTTTACATTTTTTTTATTAAAAATATTATATAAATAAATTATAAAGTTTAAAATTTAAATTGGTAAATTAATAATTATTATAAATTTATAACTTAAAATATTAATAAAGTTTAAATTTTTTTATAAATTTTTAATAAATTTAGATTATAATTTATTAGAATTAAAGTATAAAGTTTTAATTTTTAAATAAAAATTTTAAACAAAAAAAATAATTAACAATAAATTTCGTTAAAAAAATTACAAAGTCAAAAAAATAAAAACAAACCAAATGACCAATAAGTATTGAACTAGAGCAAATACAAGTTTCAACGTAACGTAAAAAAAATATACAACCAATAAAAAACAAAACATCAAAATCAAAAAACAGAATCAAGAATAAATCACAAAAATTATCAACTGTGTCCGTAACCGTGAGGCATTAAAAATTAAAATCAAGTAACAATGACAAATAAAATATGACGTGGCATAATGGCGTGGCATACTGGCGTGACATGACATTGGCAACTATTGTCTGGCAACGGGCAAGGGAAACCAAAAACTACGTCAATCATCAATAGGCATACCACGAGCATCATCAACCGCAGCATCAAGATCACTTTCATATAAATTATCATCATCAGCAATCAACTTCTCCGCTTTTGCAGCAGATGTGAATGTGAATGCAGTTCCTATCCCAGCTCCAACACAATCCTGGATGTTAAACCTCAAATCCTCTCAATCCTTCAAACAGACCAAGACCTCAATAATATCTGGACGTAATCTCGATCTCTTATCCGAAATCAAATACACTGCAACAGAAAAAGCAGACCCCGATGCTACGCTCGACACCGGATGAGTCAGTAGATCCCGTGTCATCCTAGATAGCATGGGAAAGGTGAACTCATATGATTTCAAATATTATAATATATCAAGATTCTTAGTATCAGAATATAATAGAATTGAACAGTAATCAGCATTTAATTACCGAGAAAGCTCGTTCTTGTGTGATGATTCACCTCGTCGTTTTCCTCTCACTAACTAAATAGAAAAATCATCATCTCCGAAGAAGATATTCATGTCCGTAATCACAGTCTCACTACTACCACCACCATACCTAGTATCGTAATATGTGAACATGTCAGTCAACTTCTTGTGAATGAACCCTTCAAGTTCATGCACGAGGAAATGTAAGTCAGGGTGTTATCTATCCCTTCCACCTTAACCCTAGGATCCATGCATGCGGCGAGACAATAAAGAGATGAAATGATGGATCAATACTTTAAGTATTTGATTTCCATCTCTGCAACCATAAGACTAAATGTCGAGTCAGCTCGATACTTCCTAAATATGCTACTAATATTACATATGTACCTGAGTACAATACAAGTCATTGAAGTATCAACCGACGAATACATGTTCGTCATGTCATAAAAAATCTTCAGGAATTTTATATCAGTGTCGTCAATAATAAATTCATCGCTCTTACTATTGACGTAATAGGATATCACGTGTTCGTATCCAACACATGACTCCAACATCAGGTAAGTATAATTTTAATAGTATCTCACATCCGATTGGAATTTCTTCTTAAGATTCACAAATAAACAGAAACTATCAAACTCTTGTTATCTGCGAGGAGTACGAATATATTTTAGTGCATTATGTATATAATCCAACATGGGAGAACACACATTCATATCTGCTTGAACAATTAGGTTAATCACGTGATACAAGTATCTGACATGAAAGATCTCTCCTAATGGTACGTCTCTAATATTCCTAATAAACATGTTAATCACTAATTCATTATTAGATACGTTATCAAATATGATACTAAAAATTTTATTTTAAATTTTATATTCTCTAAAAATTTTCATCATACACTCAAAAATTGTCAGGCCATCATGAGATGAAAAATCTCAGAGAATCCAAAAATTTTTTTATTCATTGTCCAGTTAGAATCTACATAGTGACTGGTGAGACATACATAAGATGATTCATCGTGACTTGTCCAGATATTGGACGTCACTGGCACCACTCCACTATATGCCATAAATTAATTATACAATTTTAATATATTATTCCTAGATGTGAACCTTGAAATCCTATGATAAGCAGGCTAAAAATATATCCATATGATGCACATTACTCTTAAATCTTTCAAAAATCTAATCAGAAGACTGATCAATGTGATAAGTCTAGCCATGTCATCCCTACTCAGCTTACTGCAATACATGAAAGAAGTATACTTTGAGACTGAACTCGATCCAGTCTCAAAAAAATAGTGCTAAGTCAGGTTTGCCTAGGATCTAATCCACCATATTTTTTGTGCATAATTCAACATGCCTCTTAAGGTGCTCAGTCCCAAACGAACTCTCACATGTTAAATTTTTCATACAATATTTACACTGTGTCATTTTTTCTTCATCACCTCTAACATTTTTTTGTTTTATTAAATTAAAATGAGTCCAAACTATAGTAGTCCTAGATTTTTTTAAAGAAATTTGGGTTAAGACTACTGGAAAAACCAAAATTTCAGTAGCCTCAGACCTCTATATAATATTTTTATTTTTTAAATTTAAATATATTTCATTAGTATTTATTATTTTTAGAATTTTTGTTAAATAGAACACTGGAGGTAGAGACTAGAGCTAGATGATAGATTTTACTATTTTAGGATTAGAGAGAGAGAAAGACTAGAGAGAGACCGAGAGAGATAAAGTTTAAAAAACTTAAAATAAATTATACGGTAAAGCAGTGAGATAAATCTCATGCACGGTGCACTACAGTCTAGTTCAAAATTCCAAACCCAAGTTAAAAGTCCTGAAAAGCCGAGCCGAATGACAAAATCATGAGTCCCAAGAGAGAGAAAAGAAAGAGTTTTGATAGAGTGAGATTGTGAAAGTAAGATTTGAAAATAAATATTTATGAAAAATATAAATATTATAGAGAGATGGAGAAAATTTTATAGATTAAAGAAAATAAATTTTTTTTAAAAAAAGAATTTTTTTTTTGTTTTTTTTAAGTTTTTTTATCGTATTTTAGGAGGCAGAATCAATTCTGCCCCCTAGCCGTTGGAGGTGAAATCCAACGATTGTTTTTCAATTTTTTTTTTAAATAAATAAAACACAAAAATAAATTACTTCATTAAAAAAATTGGGATAAGATTATTAATACAATATATATTTTATAGAATATCGATTGATAAATATATGTAAGAAAACATTCCAAAGAACTCGACTTACTTTTCTTTTCTCCAAAAATCTTTACAAAAAAGCATAGGAATAATGCTGTAGCTTTCAGCTTAAAGTGACATTAATTGTTTTTTCTTTCATTTCTTTATATATTCATTATGAATATATAACATATGTACACTGTCAACTTTCTATTTAAGTTTCTATTTAAGTTTGGATTATATAAAGCATAAGCATACTCATGCATTTTTTAACACTATCAACTTTCTATTTAAGTTTGGATGTTCTTTTATGTCTTATTTTTCTTCAGTATTAACTTACTACCACAATCTAACAATAATTATTCTCCAAAATGTAGCAAACCAGTATCTAGGTTAACCAAAAAAAAAAAAGTAGTCATCCATACCAACTTAGATGAGTCTGAAAGAGCATCCAATGGCATGTACGCGAGATAAAGAAGAGCACTTCTGTAGAACGGAGCAAAATCCACTCTATGTTTATGATACTGAGACGAAACCCAGTAGTAACTGGCATACACGGAAGGATCAATGTCCGTCATACTGTCCAGTGTTGATTTTCCCTCATCTATAAGCTTCTTGGACTCCTTTTCATCTCCAATTTGAAGCTTCAGAAGAGCAATTTGCATCTTCAAGTAAAGAATTGGCTCTTCGATACGCAAGTCTCTAGTTGTTCGAAGCTTTTCGATCACCCCACTAAGATAGGCAATAGCAGCATCTTTCTCAACATACTGCCGAGAAACCATTACAGCAAAATGTGCAAGCTTCAGAAGGTTAATCTTGGTCTCAAAGTCTGAGATAAAATTATGATATAATTGTATCAGAGCATCTCCCACCTGAAATGAATTATAAAAATCATGTGATTTTATTAAATTTAAAAAGACCGAAAAAATATATATAAGAAATGCGTGCTCAAATAATTAGTGTAAATACATCCCAAAGGACTCGGATGGTCTGAAATGTGGGCGGGCACCATTGACACACAATGTAGAAGGTACGGCATTAGAGAGCATTAAGTAAGATTAAGAATTCCATCGAACTCGCGAATCAAACCCTACGAACACATCGAAGCTCGCCTTACGAAATCATCGCAAGGCAAAAAATAAAATTCTGTGTTTATTTCGAAACCACCGTAAGGCGAAATCCACACAAATTCCTCTCGAGCCAAATTCACAGTCCAATTACCGCTAAACGGTAAAAAGCATAAGGTCCTGCTGCTCATTTTCCACGAAAATAAATCCAATTACGTGGCACTCGAGGGCTTCGTGAAATCAACTACATAAAATTGTAAATTGACCTGAAAGACCGCGAGGGCGAGAAACTGTTCTAGCTTAAGAGTCAACTGGTGCCAAAGTTTGTTACGGTACAGATCTGCAAGTGAGTTCGACCACTCGGTGAGCTCGGGATGAGCATCGCGTAGCGATTCTAAATACCGCAGAGCCGCCATGTTGAAGGAAAGACAGATGCGCGTCGCGCTGTTTGATGAAGAAAACTCACCTCGGCCCAGTGGCTCTGGCCTTCGACGCCGTTTAAAAGCCAACTGCCCGGAATAACATTGATTCATTTTACTAATTGTTATATTATCATATAATCAAATCTATTTAATTATTAAAAATAATAGATTTGATTATGTGATAATATAACAATTAGTAATTAAACAATTATATTATGATATAGCACATATATATATATATATATATATATATATATATATATTTTAATATAATCATTAAAAAAAAATTCAATCAATAAAAAAAATTATCAATACATTGAAATTGTGTAGATCACTTATAGAGCAAGCACTAGCAACTTAATAAAAAAACAAAGAAGACAAAAATTCAATACCTAATCTAATTATGAGTTGGGTCGTGCCTAGGTCGCACGTGCATGCATCAGATCGAATGCTACGACGCACCTGGTGCAGTTCCTTAGCTATTAGGGTTTCTATCCCAAAGTGTCAATCTACCACATCAATATGGCGAATTGGGTTCGAATGCTTAAAAATGCATTAGTTTTTTTTAATTGATCTATGGTTAAGGCATGATCTCAAGTCATGGTGACCGGTGACCCATGACCTAGTCTTGGGTCAATGTCATCATGTCGGTAGACCATGCTAACATGCCAAGCATGTAGGTGAGCAGGTCATGCCTGGCCCAGCACGAGGCACGGCAGTCTCAGGCCCTGCATGGCATGAATTGTGCCTCGAGCCGATAGGACCCAAGTCTAAGCATGGTTTGGACCGTGCTATGCTGGGCCGAGCATGACTCTACCTTAGAATGAACCAATTCTACAAACATCTAGTCATTCTTGGATATAGTGTTAAAAAAATAAATTTATAATAATAATTTTAAATAGAAAATTCCAATACATTATAATAATAAAATATATAATCAAAAAATTCAAAACATAGTCACTTGAGTTTGAATGATTGTCATAAAGTGAGAAGATACTTTTTATAAAATGTCTAAAAGTGCCCACAATGACAAATGGAAACATGGGTAAAAGAGGGACTTCATTTATCATATTTTCTCAATTAAAGTGAACTTTCTAAATATTTTTTTTATTTAGAGTTAACTTTCTTAATATTTTTTTAGGTAGAATTATGTTTTGGTGTAATATATAAAAAATAATTGAAAAAAATGAGACATGCGTTTTAATAATTAAAAACAATTGCACTAAACTCTTAACTAATTAATTTTTAGTATACTCAATATTATTAATGTGAAAATTCTATTTTTTTAACAAAAAACCTAATTTCTTATGTGCTGTGCTAAAACTTCACATATAACCACATATCCAGGAGCTCTTGCAAGCTCCACGAGCTCTTGGAAGCTAGTGCAGAGCTTTCACGAGCTAGTAATGAGCTCGCATGAGTTTGACAAGCTAGATGGAGCTCCTAGAAGATCGTCTAGAGCTTCCACGAGCTCGTCTAGTTCATAATGAGCTTGACGAGTTCGATGGAGCTAATTGAGCTCGATGGAGTTCATGGAAACTCCACGAGCTCTTGGAACTTGTGCATAGCTTCCACGATCTCGTCTAGCTTGTAAGGAGCTTTACGAGCTCGCCCATCTCTTCAAGCTCATAACACGCTTGATGAACTCTTTAAGTTGGATGAGCTTGACGAGCTTCTAGGAGCTCTTTAAGTTGGATGAGCTTAACGAGCTACCTATAGCTCATCAAGCACGATGAGTTTATGAATGAACCGTTTGTAATTAAGTTCCTTTGTTTAATATTAAGGTTAATTTCGTATTACTATAAATAAGTTTACTAAATTTTAATTACTTAAGAGTTGGTGCATAATTTTTCAAATATTAAAAATTGAGTTTTTTTTTAATTTTTTTTATAAATGGTGCCCCAAAACATAATTCGCCCTTTTTTTTTTATTTGGAGTTATATTTATTACCTTAATACATGTTACTCATGTTTCTGCTAAACTAATAAATAATAGATATCAATTATCATGTGAATTTATTGCTTTTTGATAATTTTGTTAATATATCTACTAGATTATTCATATGAATTTTTTATAAAATCACAATTTCTTCTTCTATATTTTATCATATAAAATAATTTTATACTCTAATAAATCTTGTCTTCAGATTAAATATCAAATTATTTACTAGGTGTGAAAAATTATGACTCAAAAAATAGAACAATCTTGTTAATATCAAAATTCTTCCTGTTGGGGTATTGGGAACTCAAAAAAACTTGAGTGAAAAATGTTTGGGGGTTAAGATTATTTTGTTATAATTATATGTTCATGAATATTACAAGAAGAAACATATCTGGGCTCAGCTTCACCGATGATTTTCTCCCATTTGTCCCATTATTATAGATGAGTACGAGGAAGATGATGATACTACAATTGATTTGCATAATCGAACCAAAATCACCTCATTTTATAACCTTAAAACTGGAAACCAAACATTAATTTACAATAAAAACCAATCCATTCAGTTTCTTATATTTTTAAGATTTTAATTTATTATACACACACACACAGACACACACACAATTAAATTATTTAATTTGATCACATATATTCACATATTCTAAATAAATAAAAACTTTAAGATTTCTTTTATCACATCTAGATAAGGTTACCGAAAGAACCCCACCCTGAATAAGATTTTGAGTTTCCTGAGTAAATTATATTACATAATAATTTATATTAATTATAATTCATACTACTATAAAATTATAATTACACTCTCTAACTTATTCAAAATATTTTATATTTTTTGTTACTTATCACTAATTAAACTTTTCATGTTAAGATTATATATACTCAATGATTCAATTCAATCAACCTCTAATTATTTTTATGATACTTACCACTTAATTTATATAAATTATCAAATTAAAATCTACTTATAGAATTTGTCAATATCAAAACTTATAAGCTTCATCAAAGGAGTATTATCAATCCTTTTGATAAGTCATAAATTTAAATAGCAATTAATATTTACGATATGCTTGATAAAGTTATTCAATTCATAGAGTTCTCAAATCTATTCCTAGACCCCTCATCATTTATGATTCAAAATAACTATAAACAAGCATATGCAAATAATTACTTAGAGGATAAGAGTAATAGTATTTATAATAACTATGGTGTATTTTATTTTATAAGCTAGTATAAAATAATTACATTAGGTTGGTCTAGTTCAATAGACTCAAGTGTATTAGCACTAAAGTTAGAACCTTATCATTAACTATAGTTAAGATAAATTTACATGAAATCTACTACTACTATCTTACTAATAGGATGTCTAATTCAATCTAGATTGTAAACAAAAATCTTATATTCTATAATCTTACCAATGATTCAATATAGATTGTAAGCTAATATATACACATCGAATCATCTACAAGTAAAATAAAGGATTAATGCTTTTTATAATTAAACTCATTATAAAATCTTTTATTAAAATAATAAGAAGATATAAATCAATAAAACAATCATAAATGACTTTTAAGTATAAATCAATTCCAACAATCTTCCACTTAGAATAAAGTCATGATGCCACATGTCTGACTCTCATCCATTCCACATGTCTATCAATTGTTTTAATTGGAAGGTTCTTCATAAAAGGATATGTCAAGTTGTCTGTTGATGCTACTTTGGTTACCACCACATCTCCTATTTTCATAATATCTCTTATTAGATAATGCTTATACTCTATGTGTCTTGCATTCCTGTGAGTTTTAGGTTCCTTCAAATTTAAAATTACTCCACTATTATCATAATAAATTATAATAGGCAATTTCATAGAAGGAATAACTGCTAGATCCATCAAAAAGTTTCTATGTCATACTTTCTCCCTGGCTTCTTTTGAAGTTGCCACATACTCACCTTTCATGGTGTGGAATCACCAATATAAGATTGTTTGATACTCTTCCAAATTTTAGCTCCACTTCTCAAGATAAACACATAACACGAGGTAGATTTTCATAAATCTTTATCTAATTAGAAATATGAGTTTATATACCCTGTTGGCACAAGATTGTTTACTTGATACACTAACATATAATTTTTAGTCCTTTCTAGGTACTTGATTATGTATTTCACTGATATCCAATATTCTTATCCTTGGTTAGATTGATATCTGCTTACCTTACCAATAACATAATAAATATCAGGTATAGTGCAAAATATTGCATACATATGGTTTCCGACTACAAAAGCATAAGAAACTACCTTCATTTTCTCTATCTCATTAGGTATTTTGGGACATTATTTCTTTGATAGAGCGATTCTATGTCTGAAAGAAAGAAAACCTTTCTTGGAAATTTGCATACTAAATTGAGTCAATATTTGATCGATATAAATAGCTTGAGATAAGTTTTTGCTTGTGATCTCACAAAAGATTAATCCCAAGAATGTGAGCATCTTTTTCTAAGTCTATCATATCAAATTGATTGGATAATCAAATTGTGAACCATTATGACCACTACCTTGTAGCTATACTACCGGCATATCAAAAATGGGCTCATAAGGTTTGATATTAATATCATCATGAATAGCTCTCTCATTATGATATGGTAATGAGATATTCAAGATGTCTATCTCTGTTATTCTTTCTATTATTGAAGGAATGTTGACTAGCTTATTTACTCTTAATATTTCTAGAACAATTATACTTTTGAGTTTGTGGTTTGCTATATAGTAATGTTTTAGGAATCAAGCATTGATAATTTCTGATCATTTGGACTATTAAACAAACAACCTTTAGTCCCTCTAGAATATCTCATGAAGAAACTAACTTCTATTTTTATTTCTAACTTATTTGCTTTTCCTTTTAGCACATGTGCTCAGCAACCATACAAATGAATATGTATTAGTCTGGGCTTATGCCTAGTCCATAATTTAGTTAGAGTTGTAGGTACCAACTTAGATGGAACCAAGTTAAAAACACAAGCTATCATTTCTAATTTATATCCTCAGAAGGAATCAAACATATCCAAATAACTCATCATTGATATTAACATGATAATAAGAGTAATATTCCTTCTTTATACCACACCATTCTAATGCAGAGTATTAGATGCTAATAATTGGGATGTAATTCTTTGATCTAACAAGTAGTTCGTAAACTATCTAAAGAGTTACTCGCCACTACGATTAGATCATAGTATTTTGAGATATTTATTGTGATGTTTCTCTATTTATGTCCTATATTCTTTGAATTTTTTCAAAAGCATCGAACCAATAGTGCATCAAATAATTATATTCATATATTAAGTAATTATCAATGAAAGTCAAAGTACTCAAAACTATCTCTTTATTGAATAAATATGGGCCCATATAAATTAGAATTAACCAATCCTAGTGACCCTTTGACTCTATAGTATTTGGCCACAAAAGGTACTTTGTTCATTTTCCATTCTAAATATCTTTACTTTCAATGAACCTAAAGGTCATCTTTTATCAATCTCGAAATCTATTTTAGATTTATATGAATTAAGCATAAATGCCAAAGATAGGTTTGGTTAATGTTAGAATGATATTTTTTTATGTGATAAGACATTGATGTTATTTGACTTGTATTGTTGTAGTAGAACAAAAATAGTTTTAATAACATAAAGGTTGTTTATTAATATACCAAAATAGATAATCCTTTTATTCAAGTAAATTGAAACAAAATGAAAAATTGAATAAAAATGGGAATCCACCTTTAATAAAACTAAAAACTGATATCAAGTTTCTCATGATTGAAGGTTCATAAAGATAATCTTTTAAAATTAAAATATTATTTCCCTCAAACTGAAGCATGCAATCTCCTACTTCAATAGTTTTCACCTTAATACTATTTCTCATGTGAAGATTAATCTCTTCATCACTTAATTATCTGGTTTCCCGAAACTACTACAAAGAATTATAGACATGATTTGTGGCACCCATATCTACACACTAGGTATTTATACATACCACTGCTAAATATGTTTCAACTACTATTAAATAAAATTTATCTTGATTAGTTATTTTACTGAGATAAATTAGACATTGCTTCTTCCAATGTCTTGACTTCTTATAGTGAAAATATTTTATTTTTGGCTTTTTAACTCTCACTTGTGACTTAAGAGCTATTGGTGGACCTTGATTAAGTTTCTAACATTTTATTTCTTACTTCCTTTCAGTTTAAAAGAATTTCTTTCAACTATGAATACTCCATATAGTTTCATGATAATACTTTCAGTTGATACCAATTCATTAAGTAGTTGTGCTAAAGTCTAATCAAGTCTATTTGCATTATAATTTAGGCAAAATTGCTTATAGGAGTTTCAAAGTGATTGAATAATAATATTAATATGAGAATCCACATCCTTAGTTCCAAGAATCTCTAGTTCATTTAGAAGACTAATCATCTTGAGAACATGATCCCTCACTAGAATATTTTTAGTCATTATAATATATATTGGATCCCTCATGGCTTTCTACCTAGCAAAATGTGTCTGATTCACAAATATTTTATTGAGATTAGATATCATGTCATTGGTAGTTGTCATGGACTGATGTTGATGCTAGAGTATGTTTGACATAGAAGCCAAAATATAATATCCAAATATCTCATAGGTCTTTACTCATTTCTCATAATACTTGACTTCCTCATCGATTACCCTATATTGAGATTTATCGAGGCACAGATCTATGAGAACAAATTTGTAGTTATCAACAATCAAGACGATGTCAAAATTTCTTTTCCAATCAATATAATTAGTTCCATTGAGTTTATTCTCTTTGAGAATGGTGACAAGTGGGTTGAAAGATATTTATCACAAAAATTAATTTATTCCAATAATTATTCAATGAATTCGTCATCAATCTGATACACTATGAACATTATGTCTCGATAGAATGATGCCAACTATTCATTATTTATTTAGACATGCTAATTCCTATAAATCTTGGTATGTAGTCAGTGGTTGTGCTAAACAATATTAAATCGATAACTTATCTTTATTCCTACAAATAATAACAATGACTCAGATAGAAAGGATGTTATTATTTATAATTAAGTATAAACTATCATCTAATCCTAAACTGATTGATTCTCAAATGAATCCTTCAAATAAAGAAATAAATCATATAATTAATTTATTGAATTATCGTACGATGATTTGTGCTAAGTATATCTAAATGATAGTTAGTTTGATAAAGAGAAGACACCAAGACCAACACTCTAACAGACTTAGATAACTTTCAAACTAGTGAGGAAAACCATGATATTTATGTACTGAACTCTCTCTCCCACTTAGATATTATAAAATTTGAGGGTTTTTAATTTTTTTTAAATGTGTATTTTATTTCAGCCCAAAATTATTATACTAGTTATCATGTCTATACATATATGTCATGAAAACACACACACACATACACCCATACATAATGTCATGTCGCACATATTTCCATGCCGCAAATAATATCACACCACACAAAATTCCATGTCACACATAATTTCAGGCCATAAATAATTACATGCCACAAATACATGATGACTAAGCATCATACATATCAAAATGTAAGACACCTTGGCTTTGTAGGTTATAAGGCACATTGTCTATAAAAAGTGCTCAAGGCCAGAAAAATCTGTCCGATTTTACTATAAATAATTGGGGTAGTGTCTAAGGTAACAAAAAATAGAACATGTTCTAGTTTTCCTACAAATGTTTGAAATTCTATCCATGTACTCCACCACTATAGGTATTTCCACCCTAAGTTCCACCATTGCTAGTTTCTGCCACCATAAAGTCTTCCATTGTCGGCCATGCCAGCTACCATATATATCATCACTAACTTCAAATATAACCTTCAGCACTATGGTTGGTCATGAAAGCCTCTAAAGTGATCATCACCAACAACTTATACCATCACCGATGATGCTAGTGGTCATTACTATTTCTGTAGTCACTATCACTGCCAACAGAAATCATAACCATCACTACCATTGCCCATTATGGCTTCCATAGTCACTATTGTCGGCAACTAAAACTGTCATGGGAACTTTTGATGGCTATGACAACTTTCACAATTACAATAGCCGACAACTAAAACTGCCACCAATACTACTATTGGTTGTTACTGCTTCCATAGTTACTATCACAAGCAACTAAACCAGCATCGATGCTGCTACTAGTTGTGATAACTTCCATGAGTACCATTGTTAGTCACTTAAACCACCTCCATTGGTCATGTCAACCATCATCTTAGTCACCATCATTATAGAATAATAACAAGATAAAATTTAAAATCCCATGTGCAAAAACACACACAAATCAATTACAAAATATATCTCATAAACAAAAAATTAATACCACAATCCATAAACATGATTGGATTGTCTAATTTGGCCAACATGGGCTAGATCATCTCTATCTTGATTGGTCATTCATGTATTCACAAAAAATACCTTAAAAACTAACTCATCCACACATAAATATTGCAATATACTCTCTCTGATACCATTATTGGGTATTTAGGAACTCAAAAAAAATTGAGTGGATAATGCTTGTGAGTTAGAGTTATTTTGTTATAATTACATGTTAATGAATATTACAAGAAGAAACATACCTTGGGCTCAGCTACACCTGTGATCATCTCCCATATGTCTAACTCTTCTTGACTTATGTGAGGAAGATGATGATATTGTAGTGGATTTGCATCATCGAACTAAAGTCTTCTCATTTTATATCTTTAAAATCAGAAATCAAACATTAATTTACATTAAAAACCAATCTTTTTAGTTATTATTTATAAGATTTAAATTGATTTATTATATATATAAACATAATCATAATCAATTTAATGCAATTCAATTAATTTGATTTTAAAGCAAAATTAATTTATTTGATTACAATTAAATTAATTATTTTGATCATGTATATACAAATATTTTAAATAAACAAAGAATGTAAGACTTCTTTCATCACATTTGGATAAGGCTACGAAGGGTACCCAAGCTTAAATAAAATATTGAGCTTTCAATATAAATCATTTCACATAATAATCTACATTAATTATAATTTATACTACTATAGAATTATATTTGTACGCTCTCACTTATTCAACATATTTTTTGCTTTTTATTACTTATCACTAATAACTCCATATGTTGAGATTATATATATCCATTGATTGAATCAAATTATTAATAATCAAATTCAATCAATTTCTAATTATTTCCTTGATATTTTTCACTTAACTTATATGAATTATCGAATTAAAATTTACATACAAAATTTGACAATATCAAAACTTATAAGCTTTCTCAATAGAATATCATCAATTCTTTTAACAGGATATCAATTCAATCAATAATTAATATTCATTATGTGCTAGATAAAGTTATCTATTTTATAGAGTTCCCAAATCTATTCTATGAATCAAAATAACTATTAATAATTATATGCAAATAATTATATCAAGAATAAGAGTAATAGTATTTATAATAATAATGGTATATTTTATTTTACAAGACAGTATAAAATAACTACATTGTGTCTGTCCAGTCCAATACACTCAAGTGTAATAGCTCTACAAGTTAGAATTTTACCTTTCACTATAGTCACGATATATCTCACAAAAATCTAGTGTTAGCTAGAGGTGTCAAACGGAAAGTGCCGGGCCGGCCCAGCCCATTTTTTAGGCCTGATCGTGCTTTCGTGCTGGGCCAGACACGACACAATTATTGTACCATGCTGTGCTTGGCTTGACATGGTTTTATGGAGTTCAGCCCGGCACGGGCCCGTGGCATGATCCGCTGGGTTCCGCCTGGTCGGGCGAACCCTAAATTAAAAAAAATTAGGGTTTCAGCATGCCCGAAAGCTGAAACCCTAATTTTAAAAAAAATTAGGGTTTTGGTGCCTCCGTAAACCTAATTTTTTTAAAAAAATTGGGTTCGGTATGATACAGTGCCAGCGGGCTACGGTACCATGTCGGGCCAGGCACGACACGAGGTCCGGTTGGCCTCGGCACGGTACGGCACGACCTTGCCGTGGTCGAGCACGGCATGAGCCCAGGCACGAAAAACTTCCGTGCCAGGCCGACCCAGGCAAGGCCGAATCATGCATTGCCTCGTGCATAAGTGCCGATGATTGAATGTTACAATCTTAGTGATTGAATGTCCAATTCTATTTATATTGTAACAAACTTATGTTGCATAAGTGCCGATGAATTGATCATTTGTGTATAAGTCAAGCTCTACATATTGAATCATTTACAAATAGAATAAAGAATAAATACATTTTTATAAATTCAGTTCATTATAAAATATTTTATAAAAATAACAAGAAAATATATATCAAAAAAATAATCGTAAATATCCTTTAGTATTAATCAATCTCAACACTTCTTATAGTTTTGCAACCACATTATTTTTTTACTTGTTTGTGTAGCTGCAAAATATTATATCTTTATCATAGAAATAGCCACGATGGATTATAGTCATGAAATTCAACTTACAAATCATCCAACAAGAGTAAAAACATAATTTTTAATGTACTTACTATTATCAATTTCTTCCTCACAATCTAAATAAATATAACCATTAATATTAAAGTTTGATCCTTTATAATATATTATAGTATTTTAGATAATTTTTTGCATATATCAAGATCCTTGTTATAGCACTTCAATGCTCTTTTCTAAGATTTACTAGTATTAACTAACTTCTCTCACTATTTGTGCAATATCAAATCTTATACAAACCATAATAAGCATTAAGCTTCTTATTGCCAATGCATGTGATACTCGAGATATTTTCATCATGTCTGATTCATTGTTATCATCATACTCATATATAATTCAAAATAAATATAAAAAAGTGTAAATTAACTTACAATCTTACATATTGAAGTACTGAAAGATTTTGTTCATATAGTAATTTTGTGAAATTTATATCTTCCTATTATTCTTTGTCTCAATAATTTTTTATCTCTAAAGTCGTATTTGTTAGTCTTAAATCCTTCATATCAAACTTCCTTGTCAAACAAATCAATAACTTTTGGACACTGTCTTTGTTGGGGTCTACTAGTAACAAGTTATCCACATACAATATCAGGATAAAAACACAATCACCAAATCTATTATAAAATGCATAAGAAGTTGAATTACATTTATTGTATCCAAGGCATATAATGTACCTAAGCTCTCTCTTATGTTGGCAACTTCATGTGTGTTTGAGGTCATATAGAGATTTATTTAATTTTCATGTTAGACTCTTTTTTCCTTTTTCTTTAAAACCTTCAAGTTAGAACATATATATATTTTTTAGGTTCTCCATAAAGAAACATAATTTTTTTTATCTAGCAACTAATTATAGATCACATGTAGTACACATCATTAGGACTACCCGAACTATTATAAATCAAATAACAAAAGAAAATATTTAATTGAAGTCAACATATTTTTTCAAAGTAAATTATTTCATCAAAAGTCATGCTCAATATCACTCAACTTGATCATTATTATTATATTTAATTTGGTAGACTCATCTATTTCTAATCACCTTTCTTTCTTTCTTATGTTAGTGAACTATTAATAAGATCTCATATCTTGGTTTTATAGTAAGATTCAACTTTTGTATGTATCATTTTCATACATAGAGTAGTTTATTGACTTTTAGAAGCCTAAAAAAATTGTTAGCTCTTCATCCTTAGTTAGAAGATAATATGTAATATTTTCATTGATAATATACTCAATTTGATGAAGGATTTCATGAGTTTTAACACTTGAAATAAGCAAAAGAAATAAAAAAAATTCTAGTAAAAAACTTTATATGAGGATTCCAAGCAGCATCAAAGACAGATCTATAATATGAGAAAGATGTAGGATTACCTTGCTTCGATTCCAAAAATTGAGCTGATGGAAGCGAACCAAGTCCAAGGTCTGCCTCTAATAGTATCCACATGAAAAGTGAAGGCGACAACCTCCAAGGCAATGATCTTGAAAAGGAACTTGGTGCTAGCCAAGTCGTGATCGATAGAAGGAGCCAAAATCTAGATTCTTCTTAAACTCTTGAGTGAACACTTTGTTCCATGTTGAGAAAGTCAAGATGGAATTTCTCACCAAGATGAGAAAGTCAAGGTAGAACTTCTCTCCAAGATGAGAAAATCAAGGTGAAATTTCTCTCTAAGATGAAAATGTCAAGATGGAACTTCTCTCATTTCTTATCTCATGAAGGTCATTCTTTTATAAGGAAACCATAACCAATCAAAAGAACAAAATGCCCATCACTCCAAATGATGGTAGGTTACATGCATCCCTAAGCATTATGGAGAGTCCCCACGAGGCCCTAAGCATAGGTACACGCCTAGGTACAAGCCCAAACCTATTATCTCTCTAAAATAGGGCTTTTGGATCCGGGATTTCACTAATCCCATGATCTTTTTATACATGAAAATTAATTCTCTTATATTTGGACCACATCCAAATCTATTTTATATTAGCCCCAGATTTTTCTAAGTGTATGACCCATTAGGTTCTGGTTATGTTGGCCACTTGATTCAACCATTGAATCAAATAAGTCAATATTAGTATCTAACAACACATCATGACCTCAAATTGACTAGAGAGTCCTTGGTTTGATTACTCACCCTTCCCATAGATAATTATTATGTCATTCATCCTCTCACCAAACTATGCCCAATTTAGTTCAGAGCATGGACAAAGTGTAGCTCCCACTAGAATGACTATGTCACACCTAGCCCAAGTTATTTTTATCTTTTCTCCAGATTGATCACTCAGCCATTATGCACTTGAAGATACTCCTCAAGGTATTTTTACCATGGCTAGAGATTCTTGAGTAATGATTCTAACATGAGGCCTTAGCAATACTCTCCCTCTATTAGGAGTGGCGAATCCTTTATTAACTACTTATTTACCTTTGAATACCTTAAGCAATACCCAATCCTCATCCAAATTAGTGACCATTAAGGGGCAATGTAGGTTGAGGTTAAAGTATAGGATCATCATTCAAGATATCCTTTAGTATCTCAAGTCTAAGGATATATGCACCATTGCTATGATGAGATAATCATCTAGATTGAAATAGATGATTCATATGATTGTCTCTTTGTAGGTCTCTAATGTACATAGCTACTCTTAGTAAGCATCCACATACAAACTCTGATCAACTCTTGACTAATAGTTAATAAGATCTACTACTTGATCCAATCAAGGAGTATGACATGTGCTAATCTACTCAGATTATCAATGTCTAGTCTTGTTGATCCTATAGGCTAGAGATAATATAGACACTAATATAATTGCACATAATAGAAATCTTATTATCATGATCCCATCATGATTTTCTTCATGCTATGTTATATATCATGGACTTCATTAATTTGATTAAAAATCTATATCAATTTTATGTATGAATACCAAATTAACGAAGAAGCCTGCCTTATTTTGTCCATACAGTAAGTGCTAATGGTGATTGCCTTTAAAGAATTTCTCTAATAATTGGTGTTAGTTATAGTGCTATAGGACTATCGTATGGACATGATATTTTGACTATTTGTGATAATTAATTATTATGATGATTTGCATGTTTATTATATATAATATCATTGAATAATATTATTAATTATGTTAAATGTCTTTAATCAGTTATTGTCATGAGAATAACAATGAATTAAGATTAGTATACAATTTGATTAATATTTATGAGATGAATATGAGTTTGAGATGCAAATCAAATTTATATTTATTTGTTGAGAACAAATATTGGACAGACCCGTATTGAGATTAATACATGGATCAAAGTCATAAGTTAATCTCTAATAATTATGTTATTAAATCCTTTGACTTGAGATTGCTATAGTTTTCAACATAAGGAATATTATGTTTTGATATAATCAAATGATGTCATTAATAAGATGACTAAAAAAATTATGTAGTGAGATATCTCTAGGTCCCCTCGATAATTGAGACTAAGAAATGCATGGTCGTGCTCAAATGAATTTATAGAGATCACTATCATTTGTTTAGTCAGTCTAATTGGGTTTCGAGTAATCAAAGATAGAATAATATAAGGTTGACTTTGTTCATGTTTTATATTTTATCAAAATATCATGAGATAAAAAAATTATGTTATTAGCTATATTAAGGTTATCTCGGATCATGAGCTTTTCATTTAACTTGGGTAGTCATAATGTCTTGCTAGAGGTCACTTATGACTTGTAGGATCAAAATATGATTTAGGCCCACTATCAATGTTTTTTGAACCTATAGGATCACACATTAAGAATGAATAATAATGGTTATAGTTATTTACTCTATGTAGTAATTTAAAATGATGAGATTATTTTAAATCATAAATAACAATTAGTTGTTATTTTAATTCAAATTTAATTTTGAGAAAGTTTAATTCGTGATTTAAATAAATAAATAATTTGTTACATTGAACTTGAGTTTTAATGAATAAATTTATTTAAAAGGGGGTTTTTAGGATTTGAATTTAAGTTGCTATTATTTTAAAGAGTTATAAATTTATAATTAAATTTATTTATGACTAAAAACCCAGTAGACTTGTATATATATATGTGAGACATATTTGATGAAAATAGTCGTCTTTTATAAAATAGAGAGAAACCCTTTTTTTTTGAGAAGACGAATCTGAATTAGCATCCAACAAGATCGTTTATTGCGTATATGAATACACATAGGGTGGTTGTTTTTCAGAAAGGCTGTACCTTTGAAGATTTGAATAAACTAGGACACACACTTTGAAGGCTTGACGAATCGATCTATAATAGGTAAGACTACAAGAAAATATTGATTTAGTTAGGAAATGTTATCTAGGGATCAATCCCTAGCTAAATTGCAAGGAATTAGCTAAGTAATATGTTGGGTAATTGCGCTTCCACGATAGTGAGATTAAGAAACAGAAAAAACAGAAACACAGAAACCAATCAATATATATCCCAATCCAGCAAGCATCCATGACAGAATCAAAAAATGAGAAATCAATTCCGAAAATAACATGGTTCGCTAGTCGCTCAGTACGACTAGCTACATCCACCAGAAAATACTTATGCGTTACAGATTAAAACCAAAATAGAAATGTCTTACAGTATGTAGCACATAGAGCAGTCACGAAAAATCTCGCAAAGAGAATATAGAGACGATGAACAATTTCACGGGTTAAAAACAGCCACCCGAAAAATAAAATTACAAATCCTTTTATATTAAAAACATCTCGGTTTATTTAACCACAGCGGGTCAGATCATGGAACGGGGCAGGCTCTGCTCCAAAAATTTCGGCCCGCTGACCGAACAACGGGACCTCCGTTATTATGCTACTGCTGCATCCCTAGCCTTTTAATATTTCATTTCCTGTACTTACATGAAAATATTAAAATAGAAAAAATATTTTGTTATATAAATAGATTATTAAATAAAAACAAATTACATATACAGCAGAATAGCAAGGGATCGATGATTTTTTTATGAAAAAAAAATAGCAACGGATTAGCGAGAGAAATTTTTTCTAAAATTCCGCTAAAGAAAAGCGGAGGATTTAGTGACGGAAAATTTTCGTAATTTTCGCTTAAGAAAAGTGGGGCTTAGCAACGGATTTAGCGAAGGATTAGCGACGAAAAATTTCGTAACTTTCGCTCTAGAAAAGTGGGGATTTTAGTGACAGATTTAACTATGAAATATCACTTGCTACTAAAATCCTTAATTTAGAGATGAATTTTCCCTTGCTAATAAAATCCTTATTTTAGCTACGGATTTTCCCTAACTAATAAAATTCATATTATATTTAGCGATTTTGCGAGCGAATATACCTAGCTAATAAAATTCATAAATTAATGATGGATTTAGCGATGGAAATTCCCTAGAAAATAAAATCTTTAATTTTGCGACGAAATTTCCCTAGCTAATAAAATTTATAATTTAGCGATGTATTTAGCGACAGATTTTCTCGAGCTAATAAATTTCATAATATAGCGATGAATTTTTCATAGCTTATAAAATCGATTATTTAGCTACGTATTTAGCGATGATATTTCCCTAGCCAATATTTAAATATATAATTTTTTTATTTATTATTTGTTTTAATATTTTATTTAATTTTGTTTATTAAATATATGTTATTGGTCTATAGATAAGCAATCCTTGAAACACACATTCTTCTCGTAAAATCATAAAAAAATGATATTATAAATAATTAATTTAAAATATATAAAATACAAAAAAAAATTATATTATTAATAATGACTAAAATAATTATTTTTATGATGTATTAATTTTTTTAAAAAACTATACAAAAAATTTTTCGAAAATTTTTTATTAAGAAACTAAATAATTTAAATTATAATAACATTAAATAATTAATTCAATAAGTATAATAATTTTTTCGATATTTTAAAAATTAAATTAACATGCATTAAAATTTTTACTAATTTAAATGTAAATTAATTCATTGTATGATAAAAAATATATATTTTCAAAAATATCTGAATTGACGAACAAACTATTAAATATTTATATTATTATAAGTATTAAAAAAATTATATGAATATAGAAAACTTTAAAAAAATAAATAATACAAAGTTTGAAAATCTTGAAATATAATAAAAATATATTTTTTTTCATTAAAGTTAAAAGAAAATAAAATAATAATTATAAATAAATATATAGATGTTTAATCCTACTAAAATTTATAAAAATTAAACAATTGAGTAATATTTTTATAATTAGCTTTTAACATTAAGTTTTTATTAAAATAATAAATATTAATTTTTTTAATTATCTTCTCACTTTAAGTAATTTTTTAAATTTTAAAAATTATTAGTGATATCAAATAATAATAAATTTTATGCGTTTAAAATTATTTCATATTATCTTCGTAAAAATTAATATGAATTCTTAAAAATTTATAACCATAAAATATAAATTTTTATATAATTTTTAACATTATGAGTATTTTATAACGTTTAGGCGAGTAACTATAAGATAAATCATTTTTTCATAATATTGAATACCCAATGTCCTTAGTTGGGAGGTTCCTCCAGAAATTTAATAGAAATGATTAGAAGCACATGAGTGTATTATGCAATGCTTATGAGTATCCTTGGAGAATTACTGGTGCCATAATAAGAATCTCTAAAGTTGTAAAAAATGCCATTTCAAATTTTGATAATTGGTTTTTTGAGGAGCTATCTTCATCCGAGTCTAGATTCTAACCTAATATGGCATCCGTTCACTTTAATAATTTCATTAGATCAATTCTTGAGTATCAACTTGAACTAGAGGTGTCAAACGGGCCGGGCCGGGCCGGCCCGGCACGAGGCACGGCACTGTTCGGCCGTGCCTGGGCCGGCCCGGCACGTTCAAAAACCGTGCCCGGGCCCGTGCCGTGCCCGGGCGAAGCAAGGCACGATTCGTGCCGTGCCTGGCACAAGCCGTGCCGTGCCGTGCCTAGGCACGGCACGCCGGCACGGGTCCATCCCGTGCCGGTCCCGCAGGCACGCGTGGCACTGGTGGCGTGCCACGCGTGCCGTGGCGTGAGTCGCGACTCACGGTCACGAGTCACGACTCACTGAGTCGTGACTCGAGTCACTCGACACATCAGGCTCAGCCGCTCAGGGCCCCCCCGGTAAAAAGACCGCGGGTCGGGTCCAAACAGACCCGACCCGCGGTAATTTCTGCCGAAAACCGAGAAAATCGATATATCTAACGGGAAAAAAAAAATTTTGAAATTTTGAGCGATTTTCAGCCCTTGGATTCGACTCCAACGGCTAGGGGGCAGAATCCGACGGTCCTCGTGATTCTGCCCCTTAAAAAATTCAAAAAAATAATAAAAAAATAATTTTTTTTAAAAAAAAAAACTTTAATCATCCTATAAATTCTACCCCCCTCCCTATAAAATTTATGTTTTTTAAAAACATTAATCCTCTCTATATTTTCTCTCTCTCACATAATCCGTGCTTCTCTCTCTCGGCCCTCGTGTTTTTGATTTCGGCTTGGATTTTCGTGAAACTCAACTTGAGTTTTGAACATCAAAGCTTCCTGCGGGCTGCGGTGCATCTTGCACGTGAGTGACCTCATTGCTTTTACCGGGTAATATAATTTGCTTTTTTTTTTATTTTCTCTCTCTAAAGCTTCTCTCTCTAGAAAAAAGTACGAAAAATAAAAAATGACAAATTCACCTAACACAAATTTAAATTTTGAAAATGAAAATGTTAGTGTTACACAAACGTCTGTGGCTCCTGAAACTTTGGTTTCTCCTGTCATCTCAGCCCAAAGTTCTAAAAAACAAAAAACTAGGAGGACTTCTGTAGTTTGGACACATTTTAAAATAATAACACAATTAGATGTTAGGGGTGAGGAACATGAAATGACACAGTTCAAATATTGTATGCGACTTTTAACATGCAAGAGTACATGTGGGACTGGGCACCTAAAGAGGCATGCTGAAATATGCTCCAAAAAACATGGACCGTTAGATCCTAGGCAAACCCAACTTGGCACTACATTTTTTGAGACTGGATCGAGTTCAGTCTCAAAGTTTACTCCCTTCGTATACTCCAGCGAGTTGGGTAGGGACGGCATGGCCAGGCTCATCACATTGATGGGTCTTCCGATCAGATTTTCGGAAGATCCGAGGGTAGTGCGCATCATGCAGACTTATTTTCAGCCATCCTATCGTAGGATTCCTAGGTCCATATCTAGGAGTGACATACTAAAGATATATAAGTTAGAAAAACAAAAAATAATTAAGGAATTTTTGGCATTTAGTGGAGTGGTGTCCGTGACGTCCGATATATGGACATGTCACGATGATTCTTCTTATGCATGTATCACTAGTCATTATGTCGATTCAAACTGGACAATAAATAAAAAAATATTAGGATTCACAGAGATTCTTCATCCTCATGATGGCCCGGCCATTTTTGAGTGTATGATGAAAATATTTAGGGAATATAAAATTCAAAATAAAATTTTTAGTGTCACTTTCGATAATGCTGCGAATAATGGAGTAGCGATCAATATGTTTGTTAGGAATATTAGAGACGCACCTTTAGGAGAGATATTTCATGTCAGATGCATGTGTCATGTTATTAACCTGATAGTTCAAGCGGGTATGAAGGTGTGTTCCTCCGCGTTGGAAAATATACGCAATGCACTCAAGTATATTCGCACTCCTCGCAGACTACAAGAGTTTGGTAATCTCTGTTTGTCTGCGAATCTTAAGAAGAAGAAATTCCAATCTGATGTGAGACATCGTTGGAATTACACGTACCTGATGTTGGAATCATGTGTTGGATACGAACACGTGATATCCGACTACGTCAATAGTAAGAGTGGCGAACTTATTGTTGACGACACTGACTGGGATTCAGGAATTTCATTTATGAAATTCCTGAAGATATTTTATGACACGACGAACATGTGTTCGTCGGTTTATACGCCCACCACTTGCATTGCACTCCGTTGCATATGCAACATTAGTAGCATGTTTAGGATGTATCGAGCGGACCCGACGCTCACCCATATGGTTGCAGAGATGGAGACCAAGTACCTGAAGTACTGGTCCACCATTCCATCTCTTTATTGCCTCGCAGCATGCATGGACCCTAGGGCTAAGGTGGAAGGGGTTGAAAACACCCTGACTTTCATTTCCTCGTGCATGAACCTGGAAGAGCCACCTGAAGGGTTCATTTACGAGAAGTTGACAGACCTATATACATATTACGATACTAGGTATGGTGGTGGTGGTGTTGAGACTGTGAGTACGGACACTGATACCTTGTTCGGAGATGACGCTTATTCCATTAACCTAGCGAGGGGGAAACGTAGGGGTGGACCTTCACATAGGAGCGAGCTGTCTCGGTACTTAGATACCGATTACTGCTCAATCCTATCACCTTCTGACAATAAGAATCTTGATTTATTACAGTGGTGGAAATCATATGAGTCCGCCTATCCCGTGCTATCTAGGATGGCACGGGATCTACTGACTCCTCCGGTGTCGAGCGTAGCATCGGAGTCTGCTTTTTCTGTTGCAGTGAACGTGATTTCGGATAGGAGATCGAGATTACGTCCAGATATGGTTGAGGCTTTGGCATGTTTGAAGGATTGGGAGGAATCGAGATTTAGCATCAGTGATCGTGCTGAAGCTGGGACTATGACAGACACTGCAGTCGCATCCACATCCACTACGATGGCGGAGGAGCTGATTGCCGATGATGATGACCCATATGATACTGATCTTGATGTTGCGGCTGATGATTCTCATTATATGCCGCTTGACGATTGATGCTCATCTGCTCTTTTTTTTCGATATTTTTTTTTATTTATACGCTTTGTTTGTACTTTGTATTATACGTTGTGTTGAAGTTGAAACTTATACTTTTTTTTTCGGAGTTTTGGTTTCAAAAGCATGAATGGTAATTTTTATTTGCGTAGTTTAAATTTTTTTTAATTAAAATTTTTACTAACTTAATGTATTTAATTATTAATTTAAGATTTAAATATTATTTTAAAATTTATTAACTTTAAATCTTAATATTTAATTAATACATTATAATATTAAAAAATGCTAAACTTAATTGAAAAAATAAATAAATTTTCTAATTTTTTTTTTACATACTTACATTTAATTTTAAATGTAATATTTTTTACAAAAAATTTTATTTTTTATTTATTACATAAACTTAAATAAAGATAAACAGAAAATTAATAAAAAAATTTAAAAAAAAAAAAATTTTTTTTATTCTGCCAAGTCAAAGTGCCAAGTGCCAAGCACGGGCCGTGCGCCCGTGCCCGTGCTTGGCTGTTGAGTGTGGGTGTTGCCGGTTGCGTGTTGCTGTTGCCTCTTGGCTCCCGGGACCCGGACCCCGGTTGAGCAAACGTGCCCGAGCGGGCCGGGCACGGCACGGCCGAACCGTGCCCACGGGCCGTGCCGTGCCCGACTTTAAAATACCGTGCCGTGCAGGGCACGGCACGGTAGCACGGCGGAGCACGGGAAAAACGGGCCGTGCCGTGCTGGGCCGGCCCGTTTGACACCTCTAACTTGAACAAATATGTAAAGATTTTGTCAGATAGTATGTGTTCTACTTATACTTATGCTAATCTTATAATTAATTATGACATGCTAAAGAGAAGTTGACGAAGTGTATATTTGAACTTCAATGCAATTATTATAAATTACTACTAGTTGAGTTGTTAGAACAAACACAACAACTATTGTTGAGTTGCCCCATTCATTTACTGGTCATTTCGAGAAACTTTTTGTTGTATATTCTATATCTATCTAAGGGTTGTTAGCCTAATATAACTATCAAAATGTTGCATATAATTGACTTTTATGGTGAGACCATTTTATCTAGAATCTCATATGAAGCTAATAATTATATGTTTCCCTTTAGTATTATGTGTGATAAGCTCAAAAAATTATAATGATTGACTTTGTTTTTAGAAAATATGAAAAGGGTCGTCGGTGGAAAAGATATCATCGTTATATCTAATAGGCACATATCATCATTATATCAATAGGCACCCAACACTTATTCGTATCATTCCTCGACTAATTGATCTAGAAAATCTTGTTTATTACTATTGGCACTTAAATTAATATTTTATTAGTATTTTTGTTAAATATAATACTCATGAACTAGAATACTAATCCATTGATAGTCTTGCATTTATTAGGTTGAATAATGGTTATAATTTTTCATTGGAAGAACTAAGAAAATTTAAGGAAAATCTAATAATATGGGTTAAACCACATGAGCCAAAATACTGAGCAATGTCTGAGTTCCCAAAAAAATTATGAGATAAAACAAAAAATAATTTGGTTGAGTCCTTCAATTCTTAACTTTTTGTTGAACATCATCATTGGACATGTAACTTTCTAATGAAACACAAGGAAGAGTAGGTAATATATAACATTTCCAAGAGTCAATCATTACTAGTGGCTATATTGATGAATGTTGTTTTTAGAGTTTGCACTAGTCAGACTTATATTAACATTGACAACATGAATAGAAAGTGAACATGTAGAAATTAGTAAATGTTGGGTATCCTAAATGAGCATGTACGTGCAACATTACAATTGATTGATCAATCTATGATTGAGGTGATTGATATAAATTCTCCAACCAAGAGTTGATATATTAATGATCATAATCAAGGATTAAGATAAATAGCATGCCATTAATTTGTAAAGATATATGTACTGGGTATGACATCATTTAGTTCTCATTATACCCTCCTCACTCTAAATACATTGAATCTAAATTTATGAATAAATAGATTTTGTTTTGTTTCAAATGAAACACGACTAGGCATAATAGAAAGACTTACAAGAGTCTATTAGTATAATATTTTATCTTCTTTTTTATTGATTGTATTAATACCTATATTATACAACTTATTTTGAGATCATCTTTATAAGGTGTATTATTGATTACTGGGTAGTAATCTTCATCATTGATGAATGCCTATTTATTATTATCGATATACATATAACATATTACTACTACTAACACACACACACACACACACATACTGATGGTAACATGTTGCTGCTATAATATATTACAATAGTATGTATGTATGTATGTGTGTATATATATATATATATATATATATGATGTAACATGTAACAATGATTATATATATACTACACTATATATAAATATATACTAGAATTAGCATTTAAATTTATGCAAAATTAAAATTGATGAAAAACTCAATGAGTCAATATATAGTGTTGCTAATGTTTTTTACTTGAGGTGTACTCGATGTGGAGATTTTGATATTGCTCACGGTGTTCTTAGTATGAAGCATTGTTTTTGCTCTAATTTCTTCTGAAAAATACTTGAGTAATCCAGGTGTTTTCTACTTTAATTTACTTCACTTATAAATGGTTAAATCAAGATATGTTTTTTATGATTTATGTTTTGTATTATGTGGTATTTGATATAAGCAAGGTGTATCTAGGTATAATTATTTGTGATGATGCATGGTGTGCACTGTGCACTACATCTATGAATATACTATAAAATTATTTTGGCCGACCTCTAATTTTTATCATCAATGTGGGCAACTTTTGTGTATACATGTGCACTATTTATTTAATTCTACTCTAAAATAGTAAAGGTTCATAAAAACAAAAAAACTATTTATACTTTATAATTATAAATTTGAAATCACCATAATAAACCCAACTAGTTTTGGGATTGGGTCATATTTCAATACTAGTTATTGATATACGAGCTTCTTACACACACACACACATATTATATATATATATTACAAGACCCTAATCACAATTTCTCAATTTTTATACCATGAGGCACACTATGTTTTCATAAATAATCATCACAAATAATTTCTTCATAAAAATAAATGATTTCTAATGCCTTTCAATAGATGTTCTACTAATTTTTCTTAATATTTATAATTATGTGAAAATTTTGTTTAAACAATGATTCTATTTTGATTGATGTATATCCATTATTAATAATTCTGAGATTTATAAAGATATTTGATGATCCTTAACAAATTTCAATACTTATCCATAAGTTAGATTTTCCATGTTGTTTGTGTATTTTCTTCTTAATAATATTCGACAATACTCAATGTGTACCAAAAAGAGTCGACACAAATTAGTTATCAAACATGCTCATTTAATGGAATAAAATTTTTAGAAGCTATATAATAATATTTAACAATATACAATGCTTTTCAATATTATCTGATGATATTGATTCAAAGACAGCTAATATTTTTCTAAAATAACAGACTCTTTTATAGAAATAGATTATATTTGATATAATTTGATAAAGTTTGAAGTAGCTTAAATATGTTTGATATCATCAATTAGTTTGATTCCTTCTCAATGATTTCAATAATATTTGATACTATTTTTGCCTCTTGTTATATTATAATATTTTGATATATATCCTATCACTACAAGAAAATATCGATTTAGCTAGGGATTAATCCCTTGTTAAATTGCAAAGGATTAGCTAGGGAATAGCAATGGATTGATGATTTTGGGTTGAGTTTGGGAGAAGGGTGGGTAGATAAAAAAAGTATAATATTTTAAATCAATAACATTTTTGATTTAGATAGAGGATATAAAACTATTAAAAATATTTAGATATTTTTAATGTTTATAATCCCCACAATGTCATGCAACACAATAGATTTTTTTCTACCAAAAATTGTTGTATCAACTTCAATTTATGATTTTAGTGATAACAATGTAGTTTATTATTACTCTAACAATTCAACTTCTACCAAATTTATATTAATTATAATTTATACCATTAACAACTGTGGATTATGAAGAGCTTGGGTATCTTTGTAACATTGAAGAATTTCATGCCATACAAGAGTATTCTTCTTACGACAATATTCGTTAGGACACCCTTTATCTTACCGTGTTAATAAAATCATTTTTTAACACACGGTAATTTTCCAGTACTGCAATATGTTTATTTTAAACAATTTAAAAAACTAATAAATATGAGTAGTAATTGTTAGTTGAATGTTGTAGTTTTGAGTACCATAACTATTAGTTGTAACCTACAAGCTTGAATCTAAGTTTCATGTTTCACAAAATTTGTGGCAGATGTATCTTGTAATAAATAGTAATAAAGAATATAAGAAAATATGAGAAATATTATGGAAATGTATGTATCATTAATGAAACATTAATTTATAGTACTAGCGAATATATGTGAGTACTCTTTTATGCGAGTACTCTTTTATAGTTTAATATGATATTAACATATTTACTAATTAATTTTTAGTCTAGAACATATATTAATAAATATTATTTCATATCTTAATAAAATAAATATAAATTATTATATTTTCAAGAATATCAATACAATATAATAAATAAAATAGTAACATATAATAAAAATACATCAAAATGAATAATAAAGAACATTAATAAGTTGTAAATAAAAATAAAAATTTCAAAACTATTGAGAATTATATTGTATTTTTATATTTTTTATCTTGAGATACTAGGATGAGATGATTCATATAGACTAAGAGTATTTATAGTTTTTTTTTGTATTTATAAGTAAATTTTTATTTTATTTAATAAATGATAATGTCATTTTATAATTTTTATTCATAATATTATATTATTGTGAGTTTTTATTTATTTTATTTAGTAATTTTATTTTTTATGGGAATACTCGATATGTATTAATCTTCATATTTTTCCTCAATATAGATATATATATATATATATATATATATGGACATGCAGATATATGGAAGAAATTTATGATGCTTTAGCAGAACATCTATTCGCTATAGAAGCAGTAGTAAATGGCCATTCAAAGTAACTTCCTGCTCATGTGGAAAATTATAGAAATATAGTACTTCTTCTCTCTCTCTCTCTCTCTAAACATCATTGCTGGCCATATTTTAGATATTTGTTGAAGTTGTATGACTATATATAAATATTTGTATAACCATATATAAATAATTGTATAACTTTATAACACTCTATATAATTAAATATTACTATATTTGTAAGTATGTATACATATATGTAAATCTATATATTTATTTATAACTTTATATATTTATGTATAACTATTTGTATGAACATATCTATATATAACTATATGTTTAACTATATAAAAATATTTATAGTTATATATACTATATGTATAATAACATATAACTATAAATAATTGTATCTTATTATATGTATTACTATAAAAGCTTTATACATAACTATATTTAAATATATAATTAACAACTTATATTTAATATTCATTTGTATATATTAGTATTCAAAAATGTATTTTACTATATCTATACCTATGAATAACTATAGGTATAGATATATAAAATTATATAAATAAATATATATACCTACATGTATAAATATAAATTTAACTAAACGTGCAACTATATGTATAACCACATGTAACTATATTTATAATTATATGTATAACAACATACAATATTATGTTTAATTATATGTGTATAACTATATATAAATATTTTTAAAACTTAATAAAACTTTATATAATTAAATATAACTATATTTTTAACTATTTATACATATATGTATACATATATGTAAATCTATATTATTGTTTATAACTTTGTATATATTTATGTATAACTAAATATAACTACTCATATGAATATATATATAAAACTAAATTTTTAACGATATATAATTTTTTATAACTATATATATTATATGTAAAATAACATATAACTATACATAATTTTATATTATTAATGTATAACCTATATTTAAATATATAACTAACAACATATATATAATATACATTTTTATATATTAGTATAAAAAATGTATTTTAGTATATCCATATCTATACATAACTATATGTATAAATATATGAAATTATATGAACAAATATATATATACATACATGTATAAATATAAGTTTAACTATACGTGTAACTATATGTATAATCACATGTATCTATATTTATAATTACATGTATAATAACATACAACATCATATTTAATTATATGTGTATAACTATATATAAATATTTGTAAAATTAAAGAAAACTTTATATAATTAAATATAACTATACTTTTTACTATTTATACATATATGGTGTGTGTGTGTGTGTGTGTGTGGGTGTGTGTGTGTGTGTATATCTATATATTTGTTTATAACATTGTATATATTTATGTATAACTAAATTTAACTACTTGTATGAATATATATTCATATATATATAACTAAATATTTAATGATATATAATTTTTTTTATAACTATATATATTATATGTATACTAACATATAACTATAAATAATTCTATCTTACTATATGTATAACTATAAAAACTTTATACATAACTATATTTAAATATATAATTAACAATATTTATTTAATATACATTTTTATATATTAGTATAAAAACTATATTTTAGTATATCCATACCTATACATAACAATATGTATAAATATATGAAATTATATGATAAAATATATATACATACATGTATAAATATAAGTTTAACTATACATGTAACTATATGTATAACTACATGTAATAATATTTATAATTATATGTATAAAAGACATTACAACACAATGTTTAACTATATGTATATAACTATATATATATATATATATATATATATATTCTTATAACTATAAATAACTTTATATAAATAAATAAAACTTATTTTTTAATTATGTATACATATATGTAAATCTATATAATTGTTTATAACTTTGTATATATTTATTTATATTTACTTATAACTACTTGTATGCATATATCTATATATAATTAATATATTTAACTATATGCAACTATTTATAACTACATTTACTATATATATCCTAACATATAATTATATATGGGATAATATTAATTTGTTGAACTAATTTGAAATTAAATGACAAAAGATATAATATCAACAATATGTAAGCACGTAGCATGAGAGTGTCCGTTGATCAGGCTCATATATGGTATAATATAAATAAAGGTCATACTCTTACCTAATCCCAATCATTGGGCCTCAGGCTCAAATATAAACTTATGTATGACAAAAAATATAATATTTTATAGGTTTATACAGAAAAAATTATATCTTCTTTTATATAATTTTTCATTCTAACACTGCACTCTCTATGAGTCTCTCTCTCTCTCTCTCCCTCTCTAATTCTTCTTGTCACTCTATTCCTCTTTTTCTTTACATGTCACACACTCTCTCTTGTTATTTTCTTTCTCGCACTCCTTTCTTGCTTGTTCTCTCTCTCTCTCTCTCTCTTGCTCTCTCTCCCTCTCCCTCTCCCTCTTTCTCTCTCTCCCTCTCTCTCTTCCTCTCTCTCTTTCCCTCTCTCTCCCTTTCACTATTTCTTTCCCCCTCTCTCCCTCCTCTCTCTCCCTCCTCTCTCTCCCTCCTCTCTCTCTCACTCTCACTCCCCCTGTCTCCCCATTTCTCTACTCCTCTCTCTCCCCCCCACCTTATCTCTCTCTCTCTCTCCCTCTCCTTCAAACATTAAATGTTTTTTTTTGCTTTCCTTTCTTGTACATTATCACATTTTGCATCTTTTATCTAGTATAACTGTGATATCTATTAATCTTTATCGTGCTAAAAATTTTTTTATCTATTAATGTAGATTCTGCAAATGCATTTCCTCGATATTCATGATATTTAATTTTTAAATATTCATCTGTAAGTAATTTTATTTAATTATTTGTATATTTTTAAGTAATACAATATTTTATTCAAAATAATGATTGGGCATTATTTTTTGTAAATAAAACAGGGCAAAATGAGTTCAGATTGTCAGTGGATGTACAAAAGGGTTATTAATGAAATTTTGAATTAAGATTTTTTGACTGTGCTTGAAACTTTCATCAATTTTGCATGTCATCAATCGAGATTGATGGATGGAGAAACAATTAAGTGTCTATGTAATCATCGCAAGTGTCAGAATATCCCTTTTCGTGATGAAAACACTATAAGATATCATTTGGCTAAATATGGCTTTGTGCCAAATTATTTTGTTTGGATTTATCATGGGAAAAGTACAATGGCTCTGAATATTGACCAAAATGAGAGTATTAAATCGTTTGCTTGTGGTGAAAAATCATCAAACACATACCATAGAATGATCACAGAAGCTGCTGGTGTTGTCTTCAATATGGATTACATGGATGAACCGCCTAATCTTGAAGCTCAGAAATTTGATGAAATGCTTAAAGCTACAGATAAAGAGTTATGGCCTGGTTGTAAAACACATTCGCAATTGTCACCCGTGGCTCGACTAATGAGCATTAAGTCAGAAAATCATATGTTTGAGAAATTATTCGATCAGGTGACAGAACTGATGAAAGAGATTGTTCCAGATAATAATTTGACCACTAACAACTTTTACAACACTAAAAAGTTACTACGAGGAATGAGTCTACCAGTCGAAAAAATTGATTATTGTTTAAATGAATGCATGTTATATTGGGTGGTAATAGTAATTTAATTAGCTGTAAGTTTTGTGATCATCCTCGATTTAGGTAGACACATCGTGTTGTAGATACGTGAAAAAAATTAAAGGTTGTCTTTAAGAAGATGTATTATTTTCTATTAATTTCTCAATTACATAGACTATATGCATCAAATACTACAACAAATGATATGAGGTGGCATTCCGAGCATAAGGTTGAAGAAGGGATAATGCGTCATCCATCATATTCACCTGCTTGGAAGCATTTTAATTATATACATCGAGATTTTACCATAGAAAGTCAAAATGTGTGATTGGGTTTCTGCACTGATAGATTTTAGCCATTTGGGCAATCTGGACAATAGTATTTAACATGGTCAGTGATAGTGACACCTTATAACTTGCCTCCTTGATTGTGTATGAAGGAGCAATATATGTTTTTGTCAATATTGGTTCCAGGGCCAAAAAATCTGAAATACATGATGAATGTTTTCTTACAGCCTCTTATTATAGAGTTAAATCATTTATGTGATGTTGGCGTGAATACATATGATATCTCAAAGAAGCAAAATTTCATTATGCGGGTAGCCCTTATGTGGACGGTAAGTGACTTTCTTGTATATTCAATGTTGTCTGGCTGGAGTACTGCAGGATGATTCGCATACCCGTATTTAATGACAAATTCTGATGCATTTACCCTCAAATTTAATGGCAAACAGTCATGGTTTGATAACCATCATAAGTTTCTACCTATGAATCATACATTTCAAAGAAATAGAACCGCATTTCGAAAAAATAAAACTGTGATGACAGTTGCACAAGCAGTTCGTTCAGGAGATGATATTATGATAGAGATTCAGAGTTTAGTTTTGAAGAATGTAACTAAAAAGGAAGCTACTGGAAGTAATGGATCAATAGGCAAATTATTTGGCTGGAGGAAACGTAATATATTTTGGGACTTGCCCTATTGAAAGTCCAATTTAATTCGTCATAACTTAGATGCAATGCATATTAAAAAAAATATTTTTGATAATGTTTTTAACAATGTCCTTAATGTAGATGGAAAAATAAAAGATATTTTAAAATCAAGACAATAGCTAAATGATTATTATCGGCGTCTTGAATTGAAACTGAATGAGAAATTAGGAAAATTTTTTAAAGCTTGCTACACACTTGATAAGAAGGCAAAACAGATATTGTGTGAATTGGTTAAAATTTTGAAATTCCCTGATTGATATGTGTCAAATATGGGTAGATGCATGGATATGAAGAATCTTAAGTTATTTGGAATGAAAAGTCATGACTGTCATGTATTTATGTAGAGATTAATACCAATTGCATTCCATTAATTACTTCCACTAAGTGTTTGGAAGGTCCTTACAGAACTTAGTTTATTTTTCAAATAGCTAACTACAACCACAATCAAAATAGATGACATGGTGAGGCTGAAAAATGACATTCCACTTATTATTTTGTAAGCATGAATGGATATTCCCACAAAGTTTTTTTGACTCGATGGAGCATTTGCAGGTCCATTTGACATATGAATCAAGAATTGTAGGGCCAGTGTAATTCAGGTAGATGTATCCTTTTGAGAGGTAAATATATATAATTTACCGTGTTTTATTATTTAGTACTTTAAGTATTATATTATTGTAATTTAATCTAATCAAAACCTAACCTTATGGATGTAGGTATCTTCGTAAGTTGAAATTGAATGTTAGAAACAAGGCAAAAGTTGAAGGTTCAATTTGCAATGCACATTTAGTAGAAGAAGCATCATCATTTTGTTCTTATTATTTTGAGGATCATGTCAATACAAAGAATAGAAATGTGCCGCGGAATTATGAAGGTCATGTGATGGTAGAAGATGATTCCGTGGACAAACTATATATCTTCAAGCAACCTGGAAGAGCATTTGGAAGAACAATGAAAATATGTATGACAGATGAAGAGTACAAAGTAACCCGGAGCTATGTTTTACTTAATTATGAGGAGGTTATACCATATATTGAGTATGTATACCCAAAATGGTTGTATGTTTAATCATAATTTAATTTTATCTTTAATAGGAATTATTAAAAATTGATATATATATTTTTTTCTGTTTTTATATTTGTGCAGAATTTATGTTGAGCAGTTAAAATATAGGCATCCAGCAATTTCTAGTAATAATGTCAATTATATGCTAGAAACTGAATATGCGAATTGATTAAAGAATTATGTGAGTATAATTAAGTTTTATATTTTTGAATTATTTAATTTATTAGTATCTTTTATTTGTTAATATTATTTTTTAAATTTATGTAATAGGCAATTGATCCTTCAAATAGAGATTCAAATATTTTTATTTAGAATCTAAGTAAATGCCCATTTAAATATGTGACAACCTATCCTAGTATTTTGTTAATGGATATAAATTTCTCACAATCGGGCATGGTTCTTCTAAAATAATAATGAATAGTGGTGTATGCATTGAAGGCTCAGGTTTTAGTGTAGATGAGATTGATTATTATGGTCAACTCAAAGAAGTTATTGAGTTGGAGTATCTTGGACTCGAAAATAACAGGATTGTATTATTTAAGTGTGAGTGGTTTGATCCTACATGAAATGTGGGCACAAAGATTTATTCGGATTATAAGCTAGTGAATGTTAACCATAAATGCAGATATAATCGATATGAGCCATTTATTATGGCAGTTCAAGCCACTCATGTATATTATTGTACATATCTAAGTTTATCTCGTGATAAGAGAGATATGTAGTTGATTTGCAAAATCAAAGCTCGATCAAAATTTGAAGTACTAACATCTCAACAAAGAAGTGCAGACTTAGAAATTGCATCGGCATTCCATGAAGATGACACAATTAATATTGAGCCTATGAATGTAGATGAAGATCTAAAAAATTTATGTGACTCAAATGGTGGCATAAGAGAAATTGAAGATGATCAATTTCTATCTGAAGATGAGTTCGAACTTCTATCAGAATTAGACGAAATATCAGAAGATCCATTGGAGGATGACAGTGATGCCAATAATTAAATTGTTATAATTTTATTATAAATTCAAACTATCAAAGACTTTTTATATTTTGTTATAATTTTATTTTGTTGAAATCTATCTTCTACACCACATTTTACATCAATTGTTCCCCCATTTACAATACCAACGACATCATCAAATGTTGTGCTTTCATCTGCAGTCAGTGTAAAATTAGAAATTGAGATTGTGGATGAGAGATAAAAGAAATATGTAAAAATGACTTTAAAAAAAATTTGATATTACTATTAGTAGTTTTTTTATATTGTTATAATTTGTTTGTTTTCAATGTTATTTATTTATTTATACAATTTTATTCTATCTTACAAGTGTTCGACTATAATTACAAAGGCTTTCAAGAAAATGGCTGATTCTAAATCTTTTTCCTGGCTGATTATAAATACATATTTTAATGACATTTAGGTAAAAATAACAAAACAAAAGAATTGAAAAATAATTATCTAATTACTTAACTTTTATGTTGGTTATTATTCAAGCAGTAAATAATTATGTTCTTGTTGTTAATATAAATTCTTTTGTTATTTTTCTATTTATATAATCAGTGCACATGGGCACCCAAATTTGATGGAAAGATAAAGTCATTATGGGAGATCAAAGTTGCTCAACGGTTTTTTGATTTTGTCAATAAATTAAAGAAAATGAAAGAAAGACCTGATTTTATATCCGAGGAAGACTGACCCGAGTGGCTTAATTATTGGGAGGAGCCAGTTGTGAAGAAAAAATCAGATATTACTAGCAAAAATCGACGAAGTGAGGTAGCCGTACTAGGTACAAAAATCTGTAGACACACTGGAGGTTCAAGTCGAGCATTGAGCACACTTGAGATTTGGTACAAATTTATTCTAAATATTTTTATATTTTGTGGTTGTCCTAATAGTCCAATAAATAAAATCTTTGCATGGTTTTATTAATTTTGTTAAATTTTTTTATCATTTGTTTTTTTATGACTTAATAAAAACATATTCTAGGTTGGAGAATTGGGTCGAGATTCAAAATTTTATGAGATTTTCAGAAAGATGCATGTGAAGAAAGTGGATGTTCAGTATGTTGACAACAAGTCTCGGATGATTGCTGTAAGAAATAATTAGATTTTATAAAACTACAGTACATTATGAAAATTGTTTTGAATGCAAAATATTTATTTTATTTTTTGTATATCTATAATAGTTTTATTCTCTATTTTATCTCAGGACCTAATGGAGGAATGAGTGACAGCTGCTCATCAACAAGTTTAGGGTTCTATGGATCTTCAACCAATTGACTATGATCCTATTTATTTGGAGACAATAGGAGGTCGAAAGAAGCATCGAATGTACGGAATCGGCTCTAAGGGAGTGACATTTTTTTGTAGTAGTCGTGCTTCTAATTCATTTGTCTTAGCAATGGTGGATGAGGTAGTCGAACAACAAATACTGGAAACAAATGAATGTATTGTAGATATGGAGACCGAAATGAAAAAGAAAAATAAGTAGATAACTAATTTGATGGGAGAAAAGCAAGAAATTAAATAAATTAAAAATGTAATGCAACAGCAGATGTCCTATATGAAGTCACAGTTAGCGGTATTGGCACAACAAATAGTATTTCGAGATCCAACTACAATTCCATGCAAGAGAGACTAGCATTCCCTACAAATTATGAGGATGATTGAGTATGAGAATTATTTCTGAACTGTTATTTATTTTTGTCTATGTGCAGCAAATAATTATGATATTTTTTTGCAAGTTTCAATTTTTTTTATTTTGGTTTTGTTCTTTACTTTTCTGAATAACCAAATTATGAATCTTTGCATGACACATTATGTGAGAAAAAAGAAAAAATCTTGATTCAAAGTATTCAGACATTATCATGGACTTTCCAATGCATGGGTCCCATACCGATTTCAGCTTTATCAAAAGAGGGCTAGCTTATCTTATCTTTATTATTCTAAAAATATTTTATTTTTGCACTCTTTTTATCTCTAAACATAATTTCTGGACATCATTTAGATTTTTGTTGAAGCTGCATGATAATCAAATTTAATTTGTGCTTGTTTGTCTATAATATTTGTTTTTATATAACTGTGAATATGTTTTTGTTCTCTGAATTTTTTGGGTAGAGTTTTAGCCTATTATAGGTATGTAAAAGCCTATTTTCAGTAGCGGCAGTGGCAACAGTGGAAGCGGCGGCGGCGGCGGCGGCGGGAGTAGTGGCTGCAGCATGAGCGGCGGGAGCGGTGGTAGCAGCTGCAGCAGCGACAGCATCAGTAGAGGCGACATCATCAGCAGTAGTGGTAGAAGCGGCAGCTATGATAGCAGTGGCTGTGGTGGCAGTGGCAACACCAGCAGCTACAGCAGTAGCAACGACAGCACCGGCAGCGGCAGTGGCATCGACAATAGCAGTGGTAGTGGAAGCGGCAGCGACAAGAGCAGCAGTGGTAGTGGAGCAGCAGTGGTAGTGGAGCAACAGCAACGACAATAAATATGGCATATACGTACGTATATAGTCAGTATATATGTTCATATAATACTACAATATTTTATGTACATATATACTGAGTATATATATGTACTCAGTATATATGTACACATAATACTATAGTTTATATGTACATATACTACAGTAATATATGTACGAGTGATATGCTAGCATATATGTACATATTTACTGCAGCAATATATATTTATCAAAACATATTTTTTTTTATTTATTTTGATTTGATTTAATGGGTTAAATTTCGTATAGATATGGTACCACAGTGTTACCATACGAAGCTTGTATAAGTGAAGACATATTTTAACAAACATAATGCACCGTGACTCGGACAGCATTTTCACAGAGGAAAGTTGGTGATCAGAGGAGCAGAGGGAGAGAAAGCAACGTCAATGCATTGATAGATTATACTTTATGCACAGTCGGTAGATACATAGATTAATAAGATGTAATATAATTTTTATTATTTTTTTGTTTTAGTTATTTAAAATATTGTATTAGAATAAGTTATTAAATGCATTTTTTTGTTTAATTTTAAATTTTCATTTATAGTTTCTATTTTTATTAAATTTAATTTAAAAATATCAAGTTATTTAATTAAATTTTTGTTGAAACTATATGACAATCAACTATAATTTTTGTTTGTTCATGTCTATAATATCTGTTTTTATATGTTTGTGAATATGTTTGTGTTTCTCCAAATTTTTTAGGTAGAGTTTTAGTCTATTATAGGTATGTAAAAGCCTATTATCAGTAGCGGTAGTTGCAGCAACATCGACAGCAATGGCAGTGACAGTAGTGGCGGCAGTGGTGCCAGAAGCAGCAGTGGTGGTAGTGGCAGTAGCAGCGGTAGCAGTAGCAGCGGCGGCAGCAGTAGCAGCGGCGGCAGCAGTAGCAGCGGCGGCGGCAGTAGCAACGGCGGTAGCAGCGGTGGAAGTGACGGCAGAGGTAGTGGCACAGCAGCGACTATGTCGGCAGCGGCGGCAGCGGCGGTAGCAGTTGCTTCGGTGGAGGCAATGGAGGTAGCGGAGGAAGTGGCAACATCAATGGCAGTAGCGATAGCAATGGCATCAACGGCACCAATGGCAGTAGCAGCAGCAATGGCAGCAGCAGCAGCAATGGCAGCAGCAGCAGCAACGGCAGCAGCAGCAGCAACGGCAGCAGCAGCAGCAACGGCAGTAGCAGCAATGGCAGTAACGGCAGTGGCGGCAGCGGAGACAGCAATGGCAGCAGCGGCAACAATGGCAACATCGGCAGTAGTTGCAGCAGAGGCAGCAACGGCAGTGGCGGCAATGGTAGCAGCACCAGTAGCAGCCACAATGGCAGTGATGGCAGTGACAGGGGGAGCAGTAGGAACGGCAACAAATGTGGTATATACGTATATATAATTCTACAGTATTTTATGTACATATATACTGAGTATATATGTACTTGGTATATATGTACACATAATACTGCAATTTATATGTACAAATACTACAGTAATATATGTACGAGTGAAATGCTAGTATATATGTACATTTTTGTTGTAGTAATATGTATTTATCAAAACATAGTTTTTATTTATTTATTTTGATTTGATTTAGTGGTTTAAATTTCTTACAGATGTGGTACCACATTGTTTCCCATACGAAGCTTGTATAAGTGAAGGGATTTTTCAGCAGACATGAAGCACCGTGACTCGGACAGTTTTTTTTGCAATGGAAAGTTGGTGATCGAATGAGCAGAGGGAAAGAAAGTAACATCAATACATTGATAGATTATATTTTATGCACAATCAGTAGATATTTTGATTACTAAGATGTAATATAATATTTGTTATTTTTGTTAGTTATTTAAAATATTGTATTAGAATAAGTTATTCAATGAATTATTATTGTTTAATTTAAAATTTTTATTTATAGTTCTATTTTTATTTAATTTAATATAAAAATATTAAATTATTTAATTAAATTTTAGTTTAAGCTGTATGATAATCAACTTTAATTTGTATTTGTTCATGTCTATAATAACTGCTTTTATATACTTGTGAAAATGTTTGTGTGTCTCCAAATTTTATGGGTAGAGTTTTAGCTTATTATAGGTATGTAAAATCCTATTATCAGTAGAAGTCGCAGCAATAGCGGTGGCAGCGATGGGAGTGGCAGCAGCAGCGGGGGCTCTAGTGGCGGGAGCGATAGCGGCAAAAGAGGTGGCATAGAAGGCAATAGCAGCGGCTGCACTAGAAGCAGTAGCAGCACCGTGAGCAGCGGTAGTAGTGGCAGAGACAGAAACGGTAGCAGCAGTGGTAGCAGTGGTAGAGACGGCAACAATAGTAGCAGCGGTAGTAGCAGTGGTGGTAGTGGTGGCAGTGGCAGCTGTGGCATGCATCGGCAGCGGGGGCAACGACAGCAACGGTCAGCAGCGGTAGCAGCGACAGTAGCGGCGGCGGCGGCAGTGGCGGTGACAGTGGCAATAGTAGTAGTGGTATTGGTAGTGACAGTGGCAACGGCATCAACAGCAGGAGCGGCAGCGAGAGCAGCGGCAACAACACCAAATGAGGTATATACGTACGAATAAAGTCAGTATATACGTACATATAATACTACAGTATTTTATATACATATATACTGAGTATATTTGTACTCAGTTTTTATGTGCACATAATACTACTGTTTTTATGTACATATACTATAGTAATATATGTACGAGTTAAATGCTAGTATATATTTACATATATATTGCAAGATTATATATGTATCAAAATATAACTTTTTTTTAATTTGATTGAGTGGTTTAAATTTTTTACAGATATGATACCATATTGTTCCTCATACAAAACTTCTATAAGTGATAGAAATTTACACTAGACATTACGTGCCGTGACTCAGACAGCTTTGTCGTAGTATAAAAATGATGATCGGAGGAGCAGTTGGAGAGAAAGCAACGTCAATGAATGGATATATTATACTTTATGCACTGTCAGTAGATATATTGATGAATAAGATAAAAGAAAATTTTGTTATTTTTTTGTTTCAATTATGTAAAATATTGAATTAGAATAAGATATTAAATGATTTTATTTTTTATTTATTATAAATTATTTATAGTTTCAATTTTTATTCAATTTGATATAAAAATATTAAATTATTTAATTACAAAATTTTAAAATAATTTAAATTCTAAAATTAATTTTGAAATTAAAATATCTAGGAATAAATCCCTTGCTAATTTAGCTAGGGAAATATTAAAATTAGCGATGGATTTTTCGTTGCTAAATTTATTTAGTTAGGGACTTTATCCGTTGCTAAAATTTATAGACCAGCACTTTAGCTAGGGAATCATCCATTGTTATTTTTGATTAGCGACGGAAAATCTCATATATCTTGCTAATTTTGCTAGGGAATTTACCTTTTTTAGCAAGATATTTTTCCATTGCTAACTTTTTAGCTATGGACACTATCTGTCACTAAATTTTAGCAAGAACCACTTTAGATAGGGAACTGATCCATCGATAATCCATCACTATATCCTATTCAGCGATGAAAAATGCTCATTTAGCTAGGGAATTGTCCTTAGCTATATGGGATTTTTCTTGTAGTGTAAGTTTCGTTTACCCTTCCTTCATGTTTTTATGAAACACATGTGATCTTTAGTGGGTTAAGGAATAAAAAAATATAATTTCCACCGCGTTTATGTTCCAATTAGATTGGATATTTTACCCGAAACCCCAATAATTGGTTCTTCTCTTTCATGAGATAATCCTTGTACCTCAAATGCCTTAAACTCATCTTATACTTGTTCATTATGTTCTTATAGTCCATGTCATGACAATTTGTTTCAATAAAACTCAATTTTGTATTGCTCATTGCTGTGACTTTATTATGGTACAAAAACTTATTATTTGTGACATGACCCTAAAAGTTTGTTAAGTGATTGATTTCATCCATTGGAGATTTATAAGTATATAGATTGTATAAGTAGTAAAGTGGACATAGGTTGAATGAATGATTGATAGATATGATTTGCCCATTTTCTTCCTTGACATATAAGGTTATTACTAACTTTGAACTATCATTACTAAGGATGACCCCCTTATAATTTTACTTTTGGTATTTTACCACCAAAAGTACACTCACTCTATTTGTGAATCTACACTTTTATTTCTTTTAGGTAATATATTAACTACTTATGATTATTGCTTCAAATATACATTTATATTCTTCATACTTAATGGTCATAATAGATATGAAATGATGTGGTAATAATTAAATTTGAGTTTTCGACTTCATAAGTATCATACTCAAGTCAATTAAAATGTTTTCTTATTAATTTTATCTTTGGATATCAGACAAAAAAAAATATTTCATGGGACTATCACCACCTCATAAAATACCTCTATTTACATGTGCCCCATAACTTATCCATTATTATTTATCATAGTCAATACAAAACTCACATAATATGGTGAAACTCCTAGTTTATATATTCTACATAACTATTTGGTATTAAAACTAGCAAATATTCTTTAGTATTTTAAATACTATTAGACAAGGTGTAAGTATGCAAATGATCCATTATTTCAATTAATTTCATGACTATGGAGTTTTGGTAGGTTTTAATAAATAGTTGTAAAAAATTGATTTGCTTTTAAAGGTATTTGGTGACTTGGTGATTTATGGGTCATCAAATAGTTTTGATATCTATTTTTAACCAAATTTCTACTTAATTTGTCATGATAATTTTTATACACCAAGACTCTACCATCTCATAAGCACAATCCTTCAATCATATAATATATTATTTTTAGTTGTGATATTACCATAAAGTTGTTGTCATACTTATCTCATAACAATTAAATAACTATAATATTAATTATATTTCATAATAACTAAGTATTTTACTAGTAATAAAAGTCATTGTCACTTCATAGCACAATGACTTTATTTTTACCAAGGTTTTGTATTCTCTAGTCAGAGTCATAATCCTTTTCCAAAACTATGACTTTTGAGCTATAAAAAGTTACAAAGCTAAATCTACTCAATCTAAAATCATAAAAATTGTCCAGCAACACAATTTTTGGACAAAGAATGTCACAAATTATATTGCGTGAATGTGGCTACTATTCAAGGCCATGACTTTTACCCTTAAGAGAAGGTAAAGATGTGACTTTTTGGTATGAGCTAATTACCAATACCATGACCATTCATAGTGTCATGACCATTTAATATATATGAAAGACCAAGGCAAATTCATGATGGTTCTCAATGATGCAGACATATAATGAATAAAAGAGATTATTCTCAACATCATGGAAATTTCTATGTACTACAATCATTTAATGCAAAAGAAAGAATAAGACTAAAGTGAAGGCTTTCCCAACTTTGTGATAATTTGATGTAGAAAAAATACTAATGTCAAACTGTGTTTATTCTTAATACCATTACTTTGTGTCACAAAGATGAAAGGCAAAGTCATAGGCATTCATAGTGTTATGACTTTGTATTACAGAAAGATTAGGATGCATCCCAAAGTTATGGTTACTTTCTAGAGTTATGAGTTAATACCTCAAGCTCAAAAGACTAAAATTCCAAATTTTAAAAGAGGAAAAAAATGTAAAAGAGCTCTTCTTCTCTTAGCACTATGACAAAGAAATGTAAAGAAATAACCCTAGGGGTAGAGTTTCACATTACATAAAAGATCTACGAGCAAACAAGGGATGCAATTCGTGTGCTAAAGCCTAAAGTCGAGGTCAAGACTCTCAAACCCCTACCCTCTAGAGTAGATTCAAAAATATCAACCAAAATAGCATGATATTAAGGTATGTGTCCTAGATTTTCATGAGGTCTATCATTGGGAATTAAGGTTTTATGAGACTTCTTCTCATGTACCTTATAAATCTCTCCCTAATATCAAAATAAATTGAGATCTAAGGTTGTATAATTATGATTTATGTGATATATAAATAATTATTTGATTATTTATTATATTTGATTTATGTTATGGAATAAAAATTAATATATGTGGAAATTAAATAAAATTTGAATTAGGGATTTGATTATCAGTTATTCTGTGTGTGTTATAATGGTAGATGATAATAAGTAAACTATGAGGCTTACTCATATATATAGTATGAATGAATTGATAGCCCTTTCGATTATGACAGCCGCTTCATTATATGTGTCTTCGAAGAATTATTTTTTAATTGATTTGACTATTTAATAGAGTAATCAATTATTCCCAAGTAATCAATATGATATATGTGAGTGTTTGGTGAATCACAATGTGATGACATCCCTTTAAGTTATTTTCCCTCAAATAATTCACATGGGTTATATTTGAGAGAATCAAATGTTAATTTTATAAGTATAGCACTTATGAAATTGAAATTTAAAATACTTATAAATCACATTAGCTCTTAGTATTTATAACACTTGAAATTGAAGAATAAAAATGTATATACAAAGCAACCATCAAGGGTAGTTGATGAGCTACCTAAAAGATATGGATTTATAAATAAACTACGAGCAAATATAATTTATTATCTCAGTAGTAAAGTACTAGGGACACAACTATGAAGAGATCATTATTGGGATAAGATCAATGATTATAACCACTTTATATTCCATTAGAGAAAATTTTTAGTCTATAATCATCTAACCTTTATTATATATCCTCATTCAAAATAAATCAAATTATTTGAAGATACATTAGACAAATCAAGTGGAAAAATCCAAGGATCTAAGAGTCATACTAACATTTCTAAATATATCTCATACTAGAATTGTGTTGCCTTATTATTGGTTAACCAAACTATAAATATAATCTTTATGGGATCAAAAATTTGAAGAAAGTTTTCTTTACTACTTATATGACCAATATATTTACTAATATTTGTTGATGTGATACTATCGCTAATAAGCTTTTCATATACTATCTAACCAATAAAATTAGATAGCATAACAAAGTCACAAAAAATGTTTGATATCATTTATTGTGAGTTTGGTACTCCGCCAAATTTAATCAATTAGATAGCATCCCAAAAGCTCATTAATGAAAATATCTCATCAACTAAGATCTGCAAGTGCATAGGTCATACAAATAGTATAACAAACTTTCATCCATATATCAATCCTACTTGGATTGTATCGGTAGTTTAGCTATTCAACAAAAGAATCAATTTTAGAAAAAAAAATTTTATTACTCTTATGACCAATATACTCACTGATATATAGTTGTTGACATGAAACTATCACCAATGAGCATTTCAGACACTATCTAACCAACAAAATTAGATAGTTGATTGTCTTTTTCTGTATAAACTAAATTACTCTCCTTTGACATTGTCTCATAAAGATCATAATTGGATTTAGTCTATGACACTACAAGTGCACATGTCATAAAGTAGTAAAAATTAGATATAAGTCTATATATCATTCCAATAAAGATCGACAAGAATTGAATTGCCAACTACCCAAACTACTAAAGATTCACACTATTTGAACCATTAAAAATGATGTTTCCAGATACTAACTAAAAGATGATGAGAATTAAAGAACTAGACTATAAACAAAAGTTCAAATAGAATTCATACAAAAAAATTGGATTGGATCAATTCTCTTGCCGAAGCTAACACTGACTCTAAGTGATATGGTATGGCCAATTTTTGTAGACTAGTATATCATGCTTATTCCTAGAAAAAAATAAAATATGTCAAGCACCATTATTGTATAGCCTTGGATCTCTCTCTGTAATTATACCTTTCACTACTTAGACTACATTGCTTTCCTTTAAGTCTAAGATCTAAGTGATTACTGGTAGTTTGAATCATCTTATGAGAATTGGATATTTTTCTTTATTAATATTTCATACCCATTCAGATGACTACATGTTTCTAGCTTCCCAAGACATGAGTATTGCAAGTCTCAGTAAATCTGTGGTGCCTCATCCTTTAAATTTTAGAAAATTTCTCTTCCCTTGATTGGATCTAAGCCAACATAGGAACATCGTTCACTTGAAAGATTCATGTGATGACTTTGGTGATTTATCTAGAGAATAACTTCACTTTCTCATCTCTAAGTAAAATGGGGACTTTTCTAAATAGATTGGCAGAGTTCCCTTGTTCAACCCCTATTAGCAGAACATTTCTTTTATTATTTTATTCACTGACCCTCTGGTTTTTGCCTTCTCTATGTAATTTAAAAGGCCTCCTAGAAATAATGGGCAGTATATAATGAATTATAAGTATTAGTAACTAACGAAGAGAAACAATAATTGAAGTGCACATTAGACTATTAGATTTAAAAAATACTTGTTCAGATTCACGCTTATGACAAGCAAAGTTCTAGATCCAAAATAAATAACTCAAATCAAAGATAATCTATTGTAGATCTAAGATAAAAAAGGAAATAAAAATATCAAGCGGAGTCATCAACTACCAGTCGCTTGGGTAGCCTTTCGAACTCCTCCTGAACCTTACTTCACGAAGAAGAGTGCATTCTTATATGGTCTATGATAGTCCTAGTCTTGAGAGTGATTTTGTAAAATATAGAATAATTTTACAAAACCTTAAATTCTCTACTGTGAACTCCAAATCTCATTTTTCTCCTCGTTTATCTATCATGATAAAATGCTAATTTCATGACCAATTCTACTATCATGACCAAGTTTTGATGTCATGACAAATTATGCTATCACAACCATTCTGATGTCATGACCAATTCTACTATCATAATTATTCTGATATCACGACCAATTCTACTATTATGACCATTATGATATTATGATCGAATTCTGATGTCATGACCAAGTTCTAATGTCATGACCAAGTTCTGCCATCATGACTAAGTCTAATGTTATGACCAAGTTTTGATGTCACGACTAAGTTTTGTTGTCATGACCAATTCTGCTTCTTGGGATTCTTCGCTAAAAGACTTATTTGTTGAGATAATGGTTTTATTATCGTGACCTTACTTAGATCATTCTTTCTTAGCACCTAAAAAATATATCATAACCAATGTTATTTTTCCTTCTTCTAGTTGTTGGCTACAATATCATTAATTGGTTGCAACTTAATTTTTAGTTTTTTAGATTTTTATCACAATAGAGATGATTTGGTCGTGACATAATTGACTTGACAAATTTCTGAGTTCTGCTATCATTTTCCTTCTTCTAGCTAAAAACCTACAAAATCATGAGAAGAGTAAATTTCTATCATTCAACCATGAAATCTATCTCATATACATGAAAATATGCCAAAAAAATGGACTAAAATATAGATGCATTTTTGGCTCATCAAACTCCCCTAAAAATGAAGTTTTGTTTGTCCTCAAGTAAAAAGAATTGATATCAAGATTTAGTTTAAAATAGAATCCATAATAAGAAAATAAAACACAATAGAATTTCTAAACAAAGCATTACATTATTTAATTACTTAAACTTGTTGATTTTTATTATGGTCTGGATATCTTTGGAAGAGAGAGAAATTTGGGAGGTTTTTAGAAGTTTATTTTCTTCTTTTAGGAGGTAGCTCCAACATGATTTCAGAAGGTTCATAGTCCTAGATATAATGATTGTACTCGAATTTAGGGAAGGGTATATCATGTATCTTCTTCTTCTCTACCTCCTTCTTAGTCATCCATACAGTTCCCCGAGTCATGTCTACCATGACATATAGTTTATCTTGCCTCCTTCCTAAAGAGTCTACAACACACTGGATGTCTGTCAAATATTCCAAAAGGTTTTATAGGGTTTTATTAATGAGATCCAAGATCTAGTGCAATATTTTCCTTATATATATATATATCGTTGCCTTCCAACTCATTATATATTTGCTCTCATTTTCCCCTCAAATTCTTTTAATTATTCTTGGTCGAGGTATTTGAAACTCTTGACTTTTTCTAACATTTTAGCATCCAACTCTGACTCCCTTTTTGTTATAAAAGGTATGAGTTCCAAGTCCCTATTGTTCTGTACATTTCAGAATATTTTAAAACTCAACTTCATTCGTGGTAACATGTCCTCTCATTCATTCATTTATTTCCACCAGATTTCCTCTTTTCTATCCCAGAATTCTTTCCATTGTTGATCCATCCTTTTAAGCTTTTCTTCCTGAGTGTCTTCCTTTAGTTTTTGATAGATTCCATAATTCTTTTCTCTATTTTCTAGATCCATTTTTATGAAGATCAGTATCTCCCTAATTTTTGAGACTGTTTCCTCCATCCTTGGGCCTTCATCTACTTCCCTATTCTCAGTTTTGAATGAGGGTAGTGAGTTCAAAAAGGGCTTCTATCTTCTGGTGGTGCAAGCCCTATTCTAATTGGAGCAGAGGCTTCTTTCTCTTCATGTTGTTTATTTGTAGGGGCATGTTCAAAGCCCCCCCCCCCCCCCCCCCCCCACCCACTATCTTCCTCCTCCTCAGAGCCATCCTCGACCTTAATTACTTACTTTTGCTTTATATTTTTTGGTCTCTTTAACTACTCCTGTCAAAGTCAGAGGGGAGACTTTTGGGCATAATTTTTTTCTCTTTCTTTCTTTCATCCTAGTTGCCAAGAACAACCTAGTGATTAATACTAGGTGGTTAATACTGGTGATTAATATTTCTTCAGTTTCCATGATGGTATTCCAATATTGAGGTCTCTTGGATTGCCCCCATATTTATTTTATACCCCTTCAGAATGACATATAGCAGCAATGCTTATGAATCTTTGATGGAGCACACATGTTTGGTTGGAACGATAACTAATTAAATGAAATAGAACCAAGCCTTAGCCTCTTCTATAAGATTATCATAGGTTAATGGTCTTGTGTGCTTTCCACTTATTATTCTTCCAATTTCTCTTATCATTTATTAGTCTCTTGATAATATTGTCGTAATATGGGCTATCCATCATTTTCTTAAATTCGACCCTATGTTTCTGATGCTCAAGTTGATACAACCCATTTATGGGTTTCTCCCCTAAATAGAACTCATATCCCTCTGACATAAATAGTTTGTTTCTTAGTTGTCACCAGATTCGAGTAGAACTCCCTAACCATAAGAGCGTATCTCAGCCTCTGGTGCTCACAGAAGACTCTCCAACCCAGCTATGCTATTTTCTTTTCAAAGAATGGGATAAATTTCCTAAACCCTCTCTTCGATAAAATCTTTCTGAGAGTAATGTTTCTATCAGGTGGAGGGTGCTTCATCAGAGTTGATGTTTTTTCTTTCTCTTCCGACTCCTCATGTGTCTCAACCCTTTTTCTCTTACATCTTCCTTCTACCAGCGGCTTTGATTCATCTTGATCTGTTAGTTCTTCCCATGAGTTTGTCTATGTCGGAGGTTCCAGTTGAACCTTCTCCTTTTGTTATTTGTTCACTTCCATGATTTCCATCAGATCAGCGACAACTCTCTAGTTATCAGTCATTTGGATTTGGAATAGGGCTTATCAGGACTATTGTGATAAAAATGAAGATGCTAGGGTTTTTAGTTTGAATGACTTGCAAAGAGTGATGAATTTATTGGGCTGGAAATAGAAGAAGTAGAATTAGAATTGTTAGGTGGTTTTTAAATTAAAGTTAGCATGTGAGGCTTGGAAATCAAGTACGCGTGTTATGACATTAATCTATATGGGATGACGAAATTAATGTGAGCATGTCACAACTTTAATTTCATGGCTTGAAATTCAAGTGCGCATGTTGCGACTTTTTTTAGCCCACAAATTTATTATTATTCTTTTAATTTTTATTTACACAAACTTGAAATCACACAGTTTTAAATTTTGCTTTCTAAGGAAAAAAGAATACTTCTTTTTTAATATGATCTTTCCTTATGGCTCAATGGCTAATTTTTAGTCAACTTTTCATTTTGTGATGATTATCCACAATCCTGTAAAATTCTACAAACACTCATAAAGATAACATTAAAAATAAATTCAAAACTATGAAAAAGAAACATGAAAAAAAATACTCAAATCAAACTCTTATGTAGGTTGTCTCCCATGAACTGCTCCATTTTTTAGTCCTCAGCTGGACTATGCTGACTATTGCTGCTAACCTCTATAATAATTCCCTCTGTATAAATTACATCTCTTCTGAACTCATTTTCTGCTAAGGTAGTCCTTAAGCTTCTAACCATTCACCTTAAACTCTTCTCCAACACTAGTTCTCACTATTACTATGCCAAAGGTTATACTTGTTACTATTGTATATAAACCACTCAATTTTTACTTCAAATTTTCTAGAAATAGTTTTAGTCTGGAGTTAAAAAATAGAACTTGATCTCCTACCATGAATTCTCTTCTCAAAATACATTGATCATGTTATTTCTTTATTTTATCATTGTTATTTCTAAAACTCTCATAAGCATCATTTCTCACCTCCTCCAGTTCATAAATATGGAGTAATCTTTCTTCTTTAGCAGTCTTGAAGTTAAAATTTGATTATTTGATGATCCACATTACTTTGTATTCCAATTTTAGAGGTAAGTGACAAGGTTTTCTAAAGACAATTTAATATAGGGAGATTCCAATGGGAGCTTTATATGCAATTTTATAAGCCTATAGTGCATCATTCAACCTTATGGACTAATCTTTTCTGCTTGAGCTTACTATTTTTTCTAAAATTCTCTCAATCTCTCTATTAAAATTTTAGCTTGACTATTAGTCTGAGGATGATATGTCAAACTTAATATGAACCACTCAATCTTATATTGAAAATGGCTTCCTATATCACTTATGATAGTTCTAGGTGTCCCAAATCTGCTCAAAATATTGCTTTGCATGAATCTCACTACTATATTAGTATCATTCCTTAGTACAGTAGATGCCTCTACCCACTTTGATACATAATCAACAACTAGGATTATGTATATATTTTCATAGAAAGGTGTGAAAGGTCCCATGAAATTTATCCCTCATACATCAAAAATGTGCACCACCAATATACTTTACAGAGACATTTCATTTCTCTTGCTGATATCCTCCATTCTTTGGCATTGATCATACAACTTGACCCATTCAAAGTAATTTTTAAAGATAGTAGGCTAGTTGAAACTTGATTGGAAAATTTTGTGAGTTGTTTTGTTCCCTAAAAAATGCCCCTATATGGTGATGAATGACATTCCTTCAATATGATGCCTTATTTTTTTCTAGCATACACCTTCTGATAATCATTTTAGCTCATCTTTTAAATACTAGTAGGTCATCTCAAATGTAGTATCTACTAGCAATTCATAGCTTTTCCCCTTGCTGGTAGCTGAATTCTAGTGGTATAACTCCACAAGCTAGGTAATTCACTATATCAGCATACCATGGTATCTTTAATGATAGCTGAAATAACTATTCACCTTGAAACTCTTAATTTAATGACTTCAGATTTTTCTTCATTTCCAATAGTTGATTCCATTCTTGACAAGTGATATCACATTGGCACAACTTTTTTTATTCTTAATTTTGAGATTCAATTCTTGTAGTAACAGCACCGATCTAATCAATCTTGGCTTAGCTTCCTTCTTTGCCATTAAGTATTTAATTGATGCATGATCATATGGATGATAACATATGAGCCAAAAATATAAGACCTAAATTTATTATATGCATATGCCATGGCCCATCTCCTTTTCAGTAGTGAAGTAATTTTCATGAGCTTCATTGAAAGTCCATGAATATCTTATCTCTTATTTGTCCAAGTACAACTCCTATTACAAAATCACTGACATCATATATGATTTCAAATTGATCATTCCTATCTGGTGTGGTCATGATTGGAGTTTCCACTAATCTAGTTTTGATTTCTTCAAATGCTGTTTGGTAAGGCTCATCATAATTAAACCTTGTGTCTTTCTCCAGCAATTTGCATAATAGTCTTAATATCTTTAATAAGTCCCTTATAAATATTCTATAAAATCTAACATGCCCTAGAAAACTCCTAATTCTCTTGACTATTGTGGGATGTAAGAGAGCCCTGATTATTGAAGCCTTTATATTATCCTCCAACTAAATTTTATGCATACAGATTCATGGATTGATATCATATAATTTTTCTATATACCAAGCTATAGCTTCCTTATATTTCCTTAGAACCTTCAATAGCTTTTATTCTTTAATATCTGTCAATGCAGTAAAAATAATCATAGGTTTAGTTTTTTCTGATTCTAGAAAAGCATACTTCAGATGGTTTGGAAATTCTTTTAAATATAGCCCTTCTGTACTGATCCCTTATCACCTTGTCTTCTCTTCACTACTATAGGAATTTTCATTGTTGTGTTCATTCAGATTCAAAATAGTTTCTGTATACCAAAAATTGATCTCATTTTTAATGATTCTAAGTGAAACATTACAATCATTTTCCAATTCATAACTATTGGGGCTAATATTTTATACTAACAAGTCATCATGAACATCTTGATTAAGGCTCTTATCAAGGTTGAAATGAATTGCCTCATTTCCAACCTTAGAGTAAGTACTCCTTTTTACACATCTATCAAGATAACTCTAGTTGCAAGGAATGGTCTCCCCAGCAATAGTGGCACTTGTGAGTCTTCCTCCATGTTCAGTATAAAAAAATCCACTGGTAAAACAAAATGTTTCCACTTTGATAAGCACATCTTCTAAGATTCCTTTAGGTTTCGGCATTGTTCTGTCTACTATTTATAGAGTGATTGAAGTGGGAGATAGCTCTCCTAACATTAACCTGCTAACCTCAGACAAGTACATCAAATTAATGCTAAAACCTGAGTCACATAGAGCTTTCTTAAATTTGACGTCTCCAATGGTGCATGAAATGGTGAAACTTCTTGGATCTTTCATTTTCTTTAGTAGTCAAGTTCATCAATCCATCTTCAGTATTTTTTTTTACTTAGGATGTCCTTCAGAAACTTAGCATAGAGTGACATCTGAGCTACTGCCTCTAAAAAAGGTAGCCTGATTTTCACTTTTTTGAAGATCTTAAAAAATTTGGAGAACTACTCCTTTATTTTAGCCCTTTTTAGTCTCTATGGAAAGGGAACTTTATTCTTGGTTATTTGAGTTTTTTCCTTTAGCTTCTTGGTTCCTTCCTCATTCTTCTGTTACAGCTACACCGATCTTTTAGCTTTTTTTTGTAGTATTCTCTAAGCTATAATTATTTTTTCCACTTTCTTATGACTTTTTTGTTCTCCAATTCCTTTTTAGTTCTGAGCTGCATAGCCATGTAGTCTCTCGAATTCTTCTTGATGTCACATGAAAAATCATCTTCATTATGACCTTGCAAATTTATGGCTAGCTACCCTACTTGAATCTCAAGATTTATGAGGGAAGCACTTGTGTTTGCCTAAAACATTTGTGTGTTAGACTTGAAAGCTTCTAATTCAGCCAATTTATGTTCATGGAATCTAAGCATCCTCTTATTCATGTATTGTAACATTTTTTCTTTAAATGATTAGGTATTCTTTTGACCCTAATGATTAATCATTTTCTCTCCTCCTTGCTGCTACTATTGGAACCTTAGTGGAGTATACCCATGCTGATAAAGTTTCCCATAGCTAGGGCACTGTTGTCCTCCTTCACCATAAGAAAAATTCTCATGGTTCCTCAATGCTAATGTGTAATGTGTTGGCAGATATGGATTGAGCTTGAAATAATAATTCATTTGTTCACTCATATAGTTTGCCTCCTCACTAGCTTATGGGCCTTCTTCCTGTTCCTCAATACTGCTTCTATTTCTATCTCTCTCCACTAATCCAATTTAATGAGCAGAGTGTATTCTTTTCTTTTGTTTGTCCAGCTTGTTCTTAAGTGCATCAAACTTAGCTTTAATAGTAGTCATTCTATTCATCTATATCACTCCACTCCCTCTTGCTCTAATGTTGCTTCCTATAAATTCAGATGGAGCCTTCATGTTGCATCTAGCAATGTCTTTGATAAGCTATATTGCTTCCTCTACATTTTTTCTTTTAAAAGCTCCACAGCATGCTGCATCGATTATCCCCTTAGAGGTAGAATTCATCGAGTGGTAAAATTTGTCCATTTGAGTCTTTAGATCTATCTCGTTCATTAAACACCTCTTTAGTAACCTCTTATATCATTCATAAGCAGTATATAGGTTTTCCTCATTCTCTTGTATGAAGGTTATAATCTCTCATCTTCTTTTAACTGTAAGGGATGAAAAAAAAAATATGCATGGATATGCTTTCATTAGTTCTTCCCAAGTGGTAACTAAGCCATACGGTTGAGGTTCAAACCATGTGGCTGATATATCTCTTAGGAAAAATGGAATAGCTATAGCTTGATTACTTCTAGCCTAACACAATTCAGTTTAGTAGTGTGAGCCATTCTCAAGAATCTTCTCAGATGTTCATTAGGATCTTATGATGGATGGCCTGTAAACTATTTTTGCTGGAGCATCGTAATCAAAGCAATTTTAAGCACATAATTGTTTGCCTTAATCGTTGGAAGTCTCACTACTGAATATTCTTCTTGTATGTCTGGTATTCAGAAATCCTTAATGGTATCTTGCATTGGAGGTCTAGATATGTGTTATTTGTCTACTATTGGAGCCATTCTTTCATCTATCATTTTCATTATTTCTAAAATTCTGAAATTCCTTTGGCTTCTTAGTGTTCTTTCAATATCAATATCTAGAAAAAATAGATCTAGTTATTTCATGTGCAAGAATTACTTCCTAAAATTTAAACACGCTCAAATCAAAGGGGATTAGTGCCTTCAAATAAAATTCTACATAGATATATCCATTAAGCTCAAAAAGTTCAGTGTCTTCATAATACATTATTGTTAATTCATATTTTTGTCATTTAAAAAAAACATGCCCAAACTAGTATTTCTCTCTTTTATATAAATATTGACTTAACCACTTTTTTAATATCCAGCAATAGTGCCAAAAAACTTGATTGCCTTTTACTGTATAGACTAAATCACTCTCCTTTGATACTGTCTCATAAAGGTCATAATTATATTTAATATATAACACTACAGGTGCACAGGCCATACAAGTAGTAAAAATTGTATAGAAGTACAAATATTATTCCCATGAAAATTGATAAGAATTGAATTGCCAACTACCCAAATTACTAAAGATTCATACTATTTGAATCATTAAAATGTATGTTTCTAGATACTAACTAAAACACGACAAAAATTAAAGAAATAAACTCTAAACAAAATATCAAATAAAATCCACAAAAATAAATTGGAGTGGATCAATTCTCTTGCCGAATGTGACATTGACTCAAAGTGGTGTGGTATAGCTAATTCCTGTAGACTCATCTATCATAGATTATTCCAAGAGAAAAGTTGAAATCTATCAAGTACCATTCTCATATAGCCTATCTCTCCATGTAGCCATATATTTCACCACTTAGATTACTTTGCTTCCCTAGAAGTTTAAGATCTATGTGATTATTATTAGTTTGAGCCATTTTATGAGAATTGAATATTTTTCTTTTTCAATACTTCATACATATTCTGATGACTAGGTCTCTTGCTTCCCAAGACATAGGTATTGCAAGTCTATGCAAATGGGTAGTGCCTCATCCTAAAAATCTTAGAGAGTTTTACCTTTCCTTGATTGGATATAAGCCAACATGGGGATATCAATCACTCAAAAGATTCAAGTGATGTCTCTGGTGATTTATCTAGGCAATCACTCTACCTTCTCATCTTTGTGTAAAATTGGGATTTTTCTACATAAACTAATAGAGTTTCCTTGTTCACCACTATTAGCATAATATTTTTCTTTAATAGATTTTTCATCGACCCTTGGGATTTCACCTTCTCTGTGTCACTCATAGGGCTTTCCAAAAATAAGGAGCTAAATACAACAAATTATAGGGGTTTAGTACTAACAAATGGAACAAGTAATTGAAGTGCATACCAATCCATTAGATATAACCTTTTGCTTTCCAATAAACTATCACTGATTCCTGTAGAAAAGAACATAATCAATAGCTAAATCGATTCAACAAAGATTTTGCTTAGATTTTGCTAGATTGAAATCGCCTCTGGACTACATATAATGAAGAACAAGGTGATTGCAATTGGCAGAATCATTAGATTTCATGCAATTTGTTCCTATTTCAAAACAATAATCAGTACATCGTAAATTTAAACAACACTTGTTCATATTCATGCTTATGAAAAATAAAGTTCTAGATCCAAAACAAACAACTCAAATCAAAGATAATCTACTCTAGATCTAAGCTAAAAAAGAAGAAAATAGAAAAATATCAAGTGGAGCTATCAGCTACCAGTCGTTGAAGTCACCTTTTTAACTCCTCCCAAACTTCTCCCAAACTTTATTTCATGAAGAAGAGTGTGTTTTTTTATACTGTCTATGATAGCCCTAGTTTGAAGGGTTAATTTTGTAAAATCAAGAATAATTGCCCCAACCTTAAATTCTTTGCCATGTACTCCATATCTCTTTTTCCTCCTCATTTCATTGTCATGATAAAATACAAATGTCACGACCTCAAAACCGAGTTCTATTGTCATGACTAATTTTGCTATCACAACCAAGTTCTGATGTCATGACCAATTCTGTATCACGACCAAGTTCTGATGTCATGACTAATTCTATTGTCACGACCAAAATCTATTATCATGATTTTGTTTTGATGTCATTACCAAGTTGTGATGTCACAATCAAGTTCTACTGTAATGGCTAAGTCTACTATCATGACCAAGTTCTGATATCATAATCAAGTTCTTCTGTCCTGACCAATTCTACTTCTTTGATTCATCGCTAAGACTTTTTTTTGAGACAGTGGTTTTCTTATTGTGACTTTGCTTAGATCATTCTTTCTTGGTGCATAAACAACATGTCATGGCCAACCCCATCTTTCCTTCTTCTAGTTGTTGGCTGCGACATCATTCACTAGTTGTGACTTAATTTTCAGTTCTTCAAAATTTAGTCACAACATAGTTGATTTTGTCATGACATAATTGACTTGACCAATTTCCTCAACTTCTCCTATTATTTTCCTTCTTCTAGCCGAAAACTTTAAAAACCATAAGAATAGTGAATTTCTATCCTCCAGCCATGAAATCCATCTCCTAAATATGAAAACTATCTCCTAAATATGAAAATATGCTAGGAAAATAGACTAAAATATAGATGACTTTTTTGCTCATCTATAGTATACCAAAGTCACAAAAATTTTTTGATATCATCTATTATGAATTTATTATTCCACCTAATTTTAATTAATTAGGTGACATCCCAAAAGCTTATTAATAAAAGTATCTTATCAATTGATATCCAAAAGTGCATAGGTCATACAAGTAGTATAATGAACTTTCATCCATATATCAATCCCACTTGGATCGTATCGGTAGTTTTGATATTCAACAAGAGAGAACTCATTTTTTATATAATGGATACTCATATTATTAACCAATCTTAAGTCTAGAGCCTATTTCTTTTGACTTATATTATATTAAACACAAAATAAAGATTGAGATATTGTGCAAATATCCTTTGCTCTACTAGAATATAAGGTGGTTATTACCATTAAGCACTTTTCAATGAAGGTCATCTCATACCTCTCTCCTTGATACATCACCATTGAGACAAAAATTCAACTATATACAAGGTTCATTCACTATTCCAAACATTTTAGGAAACTTCGTTAACTATCATTGATGGTTGCTTCAAATGTATACTCTCATTCACATTCTTTTATTATCATAAAGACTAATCATTGGCATGATTTATATGTATTTCTACTTTCATCTTCATAAGTATCATACTCGCATTTTACCAGTAGGAACCATACGAGTACAAAAAACTTTTAGGGACTATCACCACCTTGCATGTCATAACACACTTGCACATGTCCTAAAGATTATTTGTCACTATTCTTCTTAATAATATGTGACCCCCACAATAAAGGTGAACCCATCATGTGAACATTCTATTTAATATACATCCTAATCGAGAACTAATTTATATAAGATGTGTATAATGGATTAGCTTGTAAAAATAGTCATACTTTCGGCTTCATAAGTATCATACTCATGATGATTAACATACCTAAATTTTGAGGCTCAACGTATAGGTTTATATCATGCATTATAATTAAAAGGATATCATCGCCTTTATATCATATGTATGAGTGAGCCTCATGTTTTATCTATTACTATTTTCCACGAGAATCTCATACAAATCTATAATTAGTTGAAATCCTAATTCAAATTCTATTTTGTTTCTATCCATCAATATCCATAATATAAAATAAATCAAACCATTAATGCATCTATAATTCAAACTAATTACATCACATAATTCAAAATATACAAATCATAAACCATGTGAATTTCATATAAATTTATGAATCTATCTCTATAAGAGAGGGGTTTGAGAGCTGTGCCCCCCCCCCCCCAACTCTAGGAATTTTCATAAGTCATACATCCCTTGCTTGCTTGTGGAACTCCTAGAAAATTCAAAATTCACCTCTAGTATTTGTAGTTGCTATAGCTTTTCTTTTTATGTGAGAGAAATAAAATAAAAGGAGAAATATCTCTTGAAAATTTTCTAACTTCAACTTTTATATTTGGGTAATTCTGCATTACTATAAGTAGGAAGTCACAACTATCAAAAAAAATTTATAAATTTAGTCTTCATCTCTTTAGTTTGAGGTTATAACTTTGTTCAACATCTTGATCTTTCTATAACAGAAAGTCATAGAGTTGGAAATAACCATGACTTAGGTGTAATCTCTCTAAAACACAAAGCTGTAGCATTTTGAAATGACCTTGGCTTCATGACTTAATCATTTGTAATTGTAGTCCATGGATGGCCATGATGTTGCGAAGTGGCTATGGAGTGGAGACAACTTCTCATATTATTATATTGCTACAACACTATGTTGAGATCAAGGCCCTAACCTTTTCCTCTTTTGTATAAACATACTGGCATGCCACTATTAGGATACTATGCCACTATTACAATTCTTAGAAATGGCAGTACTCGAGTAATATCTTCTATAATTTTTTATGTCTCATAAGTCACACCTTTGAATAATTGTCATGATTTTGCAGAGTACTTGTAACTTTTAAATTTTTTGTAGCTCAAAAGTTATGGATTTGTAAAACTATCGTAACCCCAACAGTCTGATTTTTGAATTTTGGGCATGGTGTACAACAACCATGTGATCTTTTTAGTATACTATTTCACTTATTTCTTATTGGTCTCTTCTTTTAGTTTTTCTTATACTATACTTGTCTCTATGGTTGTTTTCTTCATTTGATATCATAACTTTAGTGAAAGTCATGACTCCTTTTTTTTCCTCTCTAGTGTCTCTTTTCATTTTGGATCCTCATATTCATAGCTTTGAGTAGTGTTGTATTTTTTCTTTTTCTTTCTATAGTTCCAAAGTTGCAGCATTATGCATAACAGTGTCTTTGTATAGCACATACTCCTTGTTATTTTCATTTTATAACTCTAAATTCATGGTATTGTACATGACCTGAAATTTGTCTTTAGGCTTTTAATGGATGACTTTATTCTATATCACCAAAGTTGTAGTACTGGCTATAGTTATGGCGTTTACTTCTATATTTCCTTGATTATTTTCATTTTATATTACCAAAGTCACAATATTGGGCACATCCATAATTTTGTTTTCTATCTTTCCTTGGTCATTTTTTTTGGAACCTCAAAGTTGTAGCATTGGGCATAGTCATGAATTTATCTTTGACTTGACCTTCAATTAATTCTATATCAACCTTATTTTTTTTATTAAATACCTCTTCTTCATGAGAGTTCTCATCATAAGGCACCTTAGAGGTCATGACTTTTAAGAATGTCATTACCTCATTATAGTTATTTTTATTTGTTTTCTCATTTTTTAAATCATAATATAATTCTTCGTATTCTTCATTTTTCATTGCTATCACAACTTCAAAGTTATTCTTCTATTTTATACCCTATACTACATGAATAATTCCATAGTTATTCTTCTATTCTAAAAACTCCTTTTCTCTCTCAATTCTAAAAATTTTCTTTTTGTCCATATATTACATCTTCATCCAAGCTACAATCTTCTGTAATCACTGAAATTCTACTTTTTGTTACAATGCAGTATGAAATAGATTGTTGATTCTCTAATAGCCCATTTCATCATCATCTAATCCCTGCAAGTTATTGTAAAGATTAAATATTACTTATTTCTCACCAATGTGAAGAGTGAACACATATTTCTTAACATCAATGAGGGCTTGTCGCCTGGTAAAAAATAGTCATCCTAAAATTAATAGCACATATTGATCTTCCTCCATATTCAAAATAATGAAATCCACTATAAAAATAAAAATACCCTCCTTTACTAATACATCTTCAATGATTATAACTAGGAGCTTGATTTTCTGATTTATTATTTGGAATGAGAAAGATATTGAAGTAATTTTGTTAAGATTCCAAAATGTATGATCACCAATAATGTAAAGTAAAATAAAATCATTGGAATCTTTCAATTTTCTAAGAAGTTTTCTTTGAATAATAACACTATACTTCTTGATTATATTTATGATTCCATATGTCTCTAACTTCTTCTTACTAATTACATCTTTCATGAATTTAATATAATTAAGCATTTAAGCTAGAATTTTGGCAAACAGTTTATTCATTTATAATTTCTAAAATATATTAAGAAAACTTTTAAGATGTTAATCCAATTTTACCATCTTAAATCATTATGAAAATAAAAGATTCATTAAAAATTTATCTTTAGCTTCATTCTAATTCATTTCTCTCTCAATGGCTTTGGATAAGCTCTATTCGCTTCTTTGGCTCCCCATCTTCCTTTTTTTCACATCTTTGGGTGAAACTTGGTTTAGCATTTTTTTGGAGTCATGGTTTTGTTTCATAATTATCATTAATCTAGTTCTCTTCAGTTGGGGCCACAACTTCTTGGAGAATTTTAGGTTGAGCTGTGACCTTTGAAGAAGCCATTACCTTGTCATCCCCAAAAACTCTAAAATCTTCTTATTTAAAGTAATATTGTAGCTATGGATTAGTGGCTCTTAAAAAAGTCATAACACTTTTATCCCAAAAATGTCCAAAATAATTTTATTCAAAATGCGTTTGTAGTTCATTTCCATGCCTGAGTAATATTGAGGAATAATTCTTTGGGTTTATGTTTGTATTACTTATTAATTCATTCACACTTCTTACCTTCATTAATAACATCAACCGACTAATATGATGCTTAATGTTCCTCATAACCACATTTTTTTTCACTCATCTTTGTTTCAAGTGCCCCTAATCAGTTAACTTGGTCATTATTTTTCTTCTAAAGTTCTATTATAACAATTTGTACTCTATTATCTACAATTAGTTTTTCTTCCCTTTGTGATGGTTGATAATTAAAATTGGAGCCCCTTGATTCATGTTATTCACCACATTATTTCCCATATTTTTAGAGGATTGCCTGATATATTGTAGCTCACTCCCATAGTTTCTACATGAAAGATTTTCATGATTTCGCATACTCAACTGATAATATTTTAGGACATTATTATTGGGTCTAAAACATGAACACTTTGCTCTATATTTGAATTGCCTCTTCCATTTGATAAACATGATTTGATTCCACCGATTCATATGGATATAAAGTGATGATCTTTCCTAAGATATTATTCTCTTTTCTTCTTGAGCATTAAACTTACTCAAAAGCCTTTCTATCTTTAGTTCAATAGGGGAACCTATCCAACTCCAACACTTTGGCTTATATTCTCTCAAAGGAGTGATCCATGGAAGTTTGTTAGTTATTTCCACTAGCTCTTCAAACAAATAATGTATTTCATTCAATAATTTATTCATAATAATCCTCTAAAGGATGTATCAATTGAATACCTTATCATATAGTTCATCCCATTGTAGAATATTTGGGCTTGAAACTACAACTCAAAACCATATAGAGAATATCTCATCAATAACTCTTTAAAATGATTCCAAGTATCATATAAGGTATCATGTTCCTCTTGTTGGAATTAATTAATCTTTTTTTGAAGTTTAGAAGTAATTTGTGATGAAAAAAATATAGCGAGAAAGGTCATCACTAATTTAATCAAGCCTTGTGATGAATATTAGAATGAACTCCATGCTTTATTACTAAATGAAAATGGAAATAATCATTTTATTGTGTTCGAGCTAAGTCCATTCATCATCACAATTCCGCATAACTCCAAAAATAATGTGACATGTCAATTAGGGTCCTCCAATGTTCCTCCACTATATTGGTGTTGTTTAATGATAATTATTGGACTCAGCTTCAATCTTAAAATAATTGTCTTCAATTGGTTGCAAGCAAATCCAAAAATAATTATCCATCACTAAGAGTCTTGAATAATCTCCTAAAACATGGTAATGGATAGGTTGTCAAATTGCTTGCTCATCACCTCCTCAAGTCTTTTTGTTGCTTCTAGTATCCTCCATAATATATTTATCATCTCTTTATTTGATAAAGATTCAACTAGTTCTTTTGATTTTAAGGTTTAGAGGATTTAGCTTAGTCCTAGAGCTTCGGCTCAATAGAGGTTGCTTAAAAAAAAAGAAAAAAAAAAGAGAGTATAAGGAAGCAAACAACACTAAATACAACAATTCATATTCAAATGAGTAAATATGACTTATCTTATAGATTTACAAATATTTATCAAAAATAATGCCATCTAAATTACTAAAGAGGAATTATTCTTTTATAAGAATAATTATATCAACTCAAGTTGACTAACCAAACTAAATAATTCTCAATAATGGTGCCAAAAATTTATTACGACTTTGTTATTCCACCTAATTTAACTTGTTAGGCAATATTCCAACAGCTCATTAATAAAAGTATCTCATCAACTAAAATCCACATGTATGTGGGTCATATAAGTAGTAAAACAAATTTTCATTTAGATATCAATCACATATAAATCATATAAAAAATATGGCTATTCGATAAGAGATAACATATTTTTACTATAATGAATACTCAAATTTTAACCAATCTTAAATCCAAGGTTTATTTCCTTAATTTAGTTGATATCATTAAGTCATTCAATATATATTATGTTGGACATAGAATGAATATTTGAGTATTTTGTAATGACCCCTTGATCAAATGACATACAAGATGGTTTTTCACCATTAGGACATTTCCAATAGTGGCCCTCTCATAGTTGACCACTCAGTATGTCATTATCAAGACAAGAATTTATCCCAATACGAGAGTTATTTATAATTCTTACTATTTAAGAAACTATATCAATAACTCTTGATGGTTATTTCATATACACACTCTTATTCACAACCTTCTAATATCATAAAGACTAATGATTGATATACTTTATAACCATTATCAGTTTAGTCTTCGTAAGCACCATACTCTCATAATTAATGAACATTTCTTTTGAGTTTCATCAATGAGAACCATACAATTTAAAGGAACTCACAAAATTTTTCACCACCTTTTGAGTCACAACACACTCATGCATGTCCCAAGAATTGTCTATCAACATCCTCCTTAATAATGATGTGACTCCAACACTAAAGGTGAACTCATTGAGAGAATATTTTATATAATAAGCATCCTAATTGACAACTAGTTCTACTAACAAGTGCATAATATATTGACATATAAAAGCATTAACACTTAGTACTTCATAGGCATCATGCTAGTGATGATTAATATACCCAAATCTCAAGGTTCGACACATAGGTTTATCTCATGCATTATAATCAAATGGGCTTTCACCACATTCCTATTATATGCACATGTGAGCCGTAAGGTTTATCAGTCACTAACCACTTTGAAAACTTCACACAAACTCATAATTAGTAAAAACCCTAATTTGAGTTCTATTTAATCACTAACTATAAATATTTATTATATATAAAATAAATCAAACCATTGATGTATCTATAATCCAAACCAATTACATCACATAATTCAAAATACACAAACCATGGATCATGCTAATTTTATACAAATTTCTGAATATATCCTTAGAGGAGAGGAGTTTAAGAGTCAACTCACAACTCTAGAGATTATCATAAGTCATGTACCCCTTGCTTGTTTGTAGAATCCCTAGGGAGTTTGAAATTCACTTCGAGGTTTGTAGTTGTCGTGGCTTTTCTTTTTTTGTGAGGGTGAAGAAGAAGAAATGGAAAGATATCTCTCAAAAATTCTCCAACTTCAATGTTTATACTCATGTAGCTTTGTATTACTCTAAGTAAAAGTTAACTTTCAAAAGAAAGTTGTTACTTTGGCCTTCATATCTTTATCTTGAGATCATGACTCTAAAAAATGGTCGTGACTCTATTCAACATCTTAATTTTTTTTTGTAATACAAAGTCATAGCATTGGAAACAATCATGACTTATGCATAATTTCTATGTAACACAAAATTATGACACTATAAAATGACTACAACTTCATCCCTTTATCATTTTTAGTCCATAGATACTCACGACATAGTGAGGTGGCCATGGAGTGGAGATGGTTTTTTATATTGTTATATAGCCACAACTCAGTGTCTAGGTCATGATGCTAATATTTTCTACTCTCGCATACACATATTGTCATGGTGCTATTAGGATGTCACATCAATTGCACTTAGCATGCATGTACAAGTTACAGATATACTTATACCTTCATTTGAGAATAAGAGTCGGAGGCTTGGAAATAGTTATACTTTAGTAATATCTTCTATAATATTTTATTTCCCAAAAGTCAACTATAAATAGTTTTCAGGACTTTGACATGAGTACTTATGACTCTTTCATTTTCTATTGCTCGAAAATAATAATTTTGTAAAACTATCATGACTCTAACTAACTAAATCATATAAAGATAATATTGGCTTTGTAAAATTGATCATGACCTTGAATATTAGTGGGGTACTTGATTGCTACGATAAAGAATTAATATCATAGCTATTAAAATTTTCTAAGTATAGAGGTATCAAATAGGTTATGTCATCCCAACATGACCCATTTTTATGTGGCCTAATCGGGCCATTATGTCATACTAGCACGACATGAGATTCCATACACTTAGCATGACGATCATTTGGCCATTACCAGCAACTTCCATACTAGGTCACGTGCGTGTCGAGTCATGATGGTTGTGTTTTATTGAAAATTTTAATTTTTAATAATATAATTAAAAATTTAAATGAATTAAAAATTTAATTTTTTATTTATTTATTTTAAATTTAAATAAAATTAAAATAAGTAAAAAATTGTATTACATTAGAAATTTAAATGAATTAAAATCAAATCAATAATTAAAAAAATATTTTTCATTTAGCTCAAGTCTCAACTCAAAAATCAAAATATTATATGAAAAAAAATATAATCCAAAAATTAAAATATAATAAATAACATAAGATTGTCTAAAAATAATAAAATATGCATCATCAAATATAATCACATGAGTCACCAATTTAAGTTTGTGGTATGGTAGTGCAGATATAGATAATCATCACCATGTCAGATTCTATAGGTAGAATTAGTATTGGACTCAATATCATTAATATCTCATGAGTCATCATTCACCAACAACTCTTTTGATTTATCCTAAATGCCTAACCTTGAATTTTTCTAGTCTTTCAAGCATAAAAGTGTCTCTATGATATATGGTCATAGTTTGAATCTCTTATCTAATATAATATTATTTACCATTAAAAAAAAGACTCTGATACTATGCTAAATATTAGATGGGTTAGTAATCATATGTCATCTTAGATAGCATGAGATAAGTAGATTTGTATGATTTCTACCAACTCAAAATATTCAAATTCTTATTATCACAAAGTGATATGATGATATAGTAATTGGTATCTAAGTACAGAGATAATTAGCTCTTATTTGATAAACCACCTCATCATTTGTCTCTAGCTAACTGAATGGAAAAGTCATTGACTCTAAATATGGTATCCATGTTCATTATTGGAGTCTCACTATACCTACCATACCTAATGTCATAATATGTAAATATGTTAGTTAATTTTTTATGAATAAAACTTTTAGATTTGCTTACTTGATTCATGCGAGTGGATATAAATCTTAAAATATATTTTACCTCTTTTACCTTAACCCTAAGATCCATACATACAGCGAAATTAAATAGAATTAGAATGGAGAACTAATAACTTAATTATTTGGTTTCTATCTCAAGAGGCTTGTCACTTGATATAGGATATCCTCTTTACTTCATAAACATGATATTAATATTTCATATGAACATAAGTATAATGTAAATGGTGGGAGTATACATAGATTAACACATATTTATCATATCATAAAAAATCTTTAAAAAAATCATAAAAGAAATTTCTATATTTTAATTTAAATAATCAATAATAAATTCGTCACTCTTACTATTGACATAGTCTGATATCATGTGTTGGTAGTCAACACATGACTCTAATATTATATAGATAAAATTCAAATAGTATCTCACATCCATTTGAATTTTTTTAGATATAATGACAAACATAAACTACTAAACTCTTATTATATATTAGGCATATAAAGAATTTTAGTAAATTTTTTATTTTTTCTAATATTATGAAAAGAATTTTCATTCTCACTTATACTATTAGGTTAATTACATGATATATTCATCTAAAATAAAAATTTCATCTAATGGCTCATCTCTAATAATTTTCATTTGAATTTTTTGAAAATATTATTTAATTAAATATTCTATTTTTTTGATTATTATATTATCTAAGAATCCTCATCATTTACTCATATATTGCAGGGCCATCATGAGGATAAAAAATCTTAGGAAATCCTAAAATTTTTTTATTAAGGTTTTATTTTAAGTCTATATAGTAGTTAGTGAGATATATAAATGATGCATCATCATGATTAGTCTATATGTCATATATTACAAATATATCACTCCACTATAATTTTTAAATTCAATAATTTTTAATTATTTTCTAATTTATAATATTTTATTATATCATTCCTAATAGTGGACCTAAAAATTCAAAGATAAGCTAGATGAAAGTAGGTTTGTAAAATACTAACTATCTTAGGATCTTTCAAAAATCTAATGGAAATACCTATGATCAAAATTAATTTGGTCATGCATTTACTCTCAGAATTATTATGGTAAATTATGTGGGTCAATAAAACTAAACTTGATCCAACTTCAAAGGTCAGTTGAGTTTTCCTGGGATTTAATACACTATATTTTTGGTGCATAGATTGATATGTCTCTAAAGGTGGCTAGTGCCACCTATACTCCCACATAGACACACACACCCACACCCACACACACACACACACAAACTATGCTGATTTTTCTTTGATATCACTAGAATTTTTATTATATTATGTAAAAGGAGTACATACTATAAAAGTTCACATAGTTTTAAGTTTTTAGGCAAATAGTTGAGGCCATTGGAGAGAACCTATTTTTGGCGTCGAACGGTAAGATTGGGTTATTATTATTTTCTATTTCTGCATCAAACTTATTATTATTGAATCACTAGTTGCCATTATTTAATCTAATTTATATTTCTACATTTTAAAATTTAATATTTTGAACATTAAAATTTTTTTTAGTTTTAAGTTATAACATGAAACACAAAGCACAACTCATAATTTTTTTTACTTTTAAATATACAATCACAATCCATATCTTTTTCTTATGCAAAAATATTTTTACTCAATTTGAAGTACCACGATGTATCATAAGTGATGGATAGAGTCTTTTCTATAACCTAATATTTGAGACATATTTGGCAAAGCAAGGAACTAAGCACGAAAAAAGTCATATCAACCACAAATAAATGGGGAAGTAAAAATTCCAATCAGAGAGTTAAACAAAATTAGAAAAAATAGTTGACCAATTGAAGAAAGATTGGTCTTAATGCTTGGAGGATGCACTATGTACCTATATAACTACTTTTTAAATAAGATTGTAAATTTGTTACTGAACCTAATTTAATCAGTTAGACGACATACCAAAAGGCTCGTTAATAAAGTTTATCATCAATTAATATCCATAAGTATATGAGTCGTATAAATAATATAATAGACTAGATATTGATCCTACATAGATTGTATAGTAATTTGATTTTCCAACAAGCGACAACTTATTTTGAGTAGAAAAGATACTAAGATTTTAATTAAACTTAAATATAGGGGTGTCAAATAGATCATGTTATGTCGGCATGACCTATTTCTTTGTGGTCCAATCGAGCTACAATGTTGTACCCAATATGACATAGCTATCGATCTATTATGGCTAGCACAGCGCATTAGCCCGTAGCTGGGCACATTAGATTCCGACAATGTTGGGCCTGATAACCCAACATGACTTGAAGGCCTTGGGTGGGAGGCCATGTAAGTCAAACATATCTTACATGGCTAGGTTTAAAAAAAAAAACCCCCCAGCCCCATCTGGAGGTTACCTAGCAAGATGTGACACGTGACTTGTGACCCACCCATGCCCAATTATGGGTTACTATGCCAATGGATCATGCCAATGGGCTAGGCATTAGGGATAGCTCACTCCAACTCATCATGATCTAAGCCTTGCCTTGGGCTGGCATGTTCCAGGTCCAAGCATTGTTATGGACCATGGTGTGCTAAGCTTGGCATGGCTAATTTAGTTCGTGCTTAATGTCATGCTTGAGTTGCCCAACCCGCTTGATACCTCTGCTTAGGTCTTGGGTAAACTTACTTAATACATGTGATACTATTTATTGTTTAATAAATTTTATATTAGACACATAATAAAAGTTGGGGTGCTATGCAAATGACTCATTGACTTATCGACATACAAGATGGTAATCACCATTAAGTTATTCCAAAATGATAGTTTCCTCATAGCTGTCTCCGTAAAATATTATCATCAAGATAACACGTCATTCTTGAGCAAGTATTATTTACAATATCATACCTTTTAGTTAACTTTATCAATGACCCTTGATGATTATTTCGTATATACACTCTTATTCACTTGCCTTCATTATCTTACGACTAATAATTAACATAATTTATAAATATTTGTACCTTCGGCCTCATAAGTGTCATACTTACATAATTCATATATGTTTCCTTGAAAATTTATCAATGTGAACCATATGAGTAAAATAAACTCACAAGGGTTGTCACCACATATTGAGTCACACACTCATGTATATACCAATGATTTCCTATACAATCTTTCTCCGTGATGATGCGACTCATACACTAAAGATGAACTCATAGGAAGAACGTTCTATATAATGTCCATTCAATTTGAGAACTAGTCCCTCTATTATATGTACTATATATTGACATGTAAAATTATTCGTACTTTTAGTTTTATAAGCAACTTTAGGTTTTGACATATAAGTTCATCTCATGCATCATAATTGAAAAGGCTATCATCACCTTCCTATCATATACAAAAGTGAGTCTTGTGGCATATGTATCATCGTCCACTATGATAACCTCACACAAGCTCATCATTATGTAATACTCTAATTTATGTTCATTTAATCACTAACTATCAACAAGCATAGCCATAAAATATAAACAAACAAATATTGTCTCAATCATTCCAAACCATTACATCACATAATCCAAATAACACAAATCCTAAATCTCACAAATTTAATACAAATTCCTAGATTTATCTTTAGAAGAGGAGGATTTGAAAGTCATGCCTCCCAGCTATAGCAATTGGTATTGCTTGTGCATCTCTTGTTTGCTTGTGGAGTCCCTAGGGAGTTCAAAATTTTCTACTAGGATTTATAGTTGTCATGAATTTTGCTTGTTTCATGAGGAGGAAGGAGGGGGGAGATTTTTTAAAATTTCTCTAATTTCCCTTTTAAATTTGGATAATCTTGCATTGCTCTAACCGAGAAGTCGCAACTTTTCAATGAAAGTTGTTACTTTAGCCTTCATCTCTTTAGCTTTATGTCACAACTCTAGAACATGATCACAACACTATTTAACATATCAATCTTATTATAATACTGAATCATAGCACTGTCAATAACAATAACTCGGGCCTAATCTATCTATAATACAAAATCATAGTATTGTGAAATGGTTTTGACTTCACACCTTCATTATTTGTAGTCTATATATAGTTGTGATACTGTGAAGTGGCCACAAAATGTGCAATGACTTCCAACATTATTTTATGGTTATGACGGTATGTAGAAGTTGCGACAGTAGTTATTCATCCTTCTAGATAAGTATATTGCTATGATGTTGTAAAGTGATCATCGAGCTTGCACTTAGCTAACACATATAAGTCTTAATTATATCTTTCTTTAAGGAAGAGAGTCAATGCCTTAAATTGGTCATACTTAAGTAATAAGCTCTATAATATTTGGTGACCCAAAAGATACAACATTAGATAATCACCACGACTTTAGTCTAAGTACTTGTGGCATTATTTTTCTACCGCAAAAAATTCATGACTCTAACTTGAAACTACCAAGTTATATAAAGCTATTGTCGTGACCTTATAATTTTGTTCAGGACCTTCCACACTAGTGGGGCACTTGATCGCTATAACAGAGAATTAATATTCTAGCCATTACAATTTTATGAGCTAGATATAGTTGTAACTCTATGATAATATCATAGCCATTAAAAAAGTATCGCACAATAAAATGATTATACTAACAAAATGGTAGGATCATAGTATACAAGATTTTTTCATGACCATTTATATAGAGTTTTGTTGAAGAATATATACTGAAACTATAAAGAACTCATAGACTCAACTACGCTACTAAACACCTTCAAAAACTCATCATTTTCATAACTATTTTATCAAAGATCTCCAAAATACTAAAAATTATGAAATCAACATAAATCAATCCATTTCCATATATATACATCATTATCAACTACTAAAATATACCAGAATATTCGATAAATAAATACCAAACAAACTAACATACTATCGATTGCTCATCTCCAAGCAATAACTTCTTTCACAAGAAAAATAAATAAATAGAAAAACATGAATTCCTATGACTAGGTTAAGTGTCATAGAGTCTAATTGTAGTGAAATAACTTCAGACACATTGATTTATAGTTGTGTCTAGGTTTGAGTTCCATGACTATACTTGCGTGTTATTGTATATATGAATTAATTTATGTGGTGGATATATGTATTTATTAAATTACACATCTAGAAAGAAACTTCTTTGGATGCCTCCCAAGTAGCATTACTCTTAACATCCATAACTAGACCTTCAAAATTCCTCTCATCTATCAAAAATCTCTGCTATTCAGTGATCTTTTCAGTATATTGTTATACTTCATTATTTTTAGTCTCTTCATTCAAACTTTCTTCCAATACATTCAAATCCAATGTTATCCCTCAATTGATGATACAACTTTAATAAATTTTTCAGTTTCTACTTCTCCTATCAATTCTCCCTTTTCTTTTTGAATGCCCGAAGTCACATTACTGATTACTATTATGGCTTTGCCCATAATCTTATCTTTTTCTTTTTCCTATTGTAGTTCTTAAGTCATATTGCTATGAATAGCCATTGCTTTTTCTTGCACATTTGGCTTTCCCTTATCTTTCTATAACTCTAAAGTCACTGTGCTATGCAAAGCTACAACTTTGTCCTTAAGCTTCAAATGGATTAATTTATTTTGTAACACCAAAGTCAAAATACTAGGCATAACCACGGATTTGTCTTTAAGCTTTCATTGGCCATTTTTATTCTAAAGCAACAAAATCACAGCACTAGCATAGACATGAATTTATCTTCTATTTTTTCTTGACCATTTTCATTCTAGAATTTCAAAGTCCCGATGTTATGCACTACCTTGGTTTTGCCTTTGTCTATGATTTTCCCTTCCATAAAATATGTCTTAGCCTTGCCTTTTTCTTCTTTAGAGATGTTATCATAAGACTCCTAAGAGATCATGATTTTGAAGAATATCACTACCTCATAACAGTCATTTTCCTCTATTTATATATTTCTACAACTCTAATATACTTCTTTGTCCTCATCATTTTCATTGCTATCAAAAATCTAAAGTTATTCCTCTATCTCATATATTACATCACGCTAGCAATTCCACAATTCTTTCTCTATTCCTTAGACTTTGTTGCTTTCATAACTTCAAGGTTTTTCTTCTAACCCATACAATTCATCTTCATCTAGACAACATCATTCTACAAATTCTTTTTCCCTAAAAAACTACTTTTTGTTGCATGATAATACAAAGTAGAATGTTAGTCCTCCATCACCATGTTTCATTTTCATCTAGATCCTATAAGTCTTTGTGAAGATTAAACTTTATTTGTGTTTTATCGATATGGAGAATAAACTCAACCTTTTTGACATCGAAAATGGCTTATCCTATGGCTGAAAATAGATGTCCCAAAATTAATGATACATATTGAATTTCCTCCATATCCAAAACTACAAAATTTGCTAGAAAAATAAAAATATCAACATTGACCAATACTTCTTCAATTATTTCATCTAGTTACTTGATTGTATGACTCATCATTTATAATGAGAAAGATATTGAAGTAATTTTATCAAAATTTAATCTCTATGTAATGGAAAGGGGCATCAAGTTGATATTTGATTCCAAATTACACCATATTCACTCATTTATTGATTTTTATCTAGACAACAATACTTCTTTTTCCCATATTGTATAAGGACATGATTTTTATGGAAATGCATACTTCTCAATATTCACTCATTTAGGTCGACCTTTTGGTAGACATACCACATGGATGCTAAGTGAATGAGAGATGATTGTTGCACATCAGTATGTCATGCTGAACTGCATTGAAGTTAAACTCTATATTGAATATGCATCTTAACTCAACTATTGCATCAATGATGCAACTTTCTACTTCTACTGATTAGTATTTTATTAATAGAATATTCATTACCAAGTTATGACAAAATGAGAGAGAATACAATAATGATGCAATAGTTGATGCTAGACTCAGTGAATTTTTCCCAGCATGGTTCAAGGCTTATGTAAGTTCTTTGTTGTTGTAGCTAGTTTATGATAAAATATCTTTTAACATACTCTAATTTAGCAAGCATGTGACAATGCTGAAAACATATATTTTAAAGCTCTAGCATTTGAACCATTTCAAATAGTTAACTATTATAATGGATATAATGTGATGGTTTTTGTTTCACACACTTCAACGATGTACTTCTAGATTGTAAAATAACTATGATTTGTGTATTAAAAGTACTAATTACACGATTGATGAAGCTAACTACTAAAGTCAATTACAAGAAGTCCTTCAATTAGAGTAGCTAGGATAACCCATTAAGAATGCAATTTTATTTAAGTGCGAGTGGTCTGGCATGACACTAAATATCGGGATGAATATCCACAACCAATACAAATTAATGGATATAAATCATACAAGAAGACATGCACATGAAGAATCATTTACTTTAGCAATGCAAGCACAACAAGTCTCTTATTGCACATATCTAAGCTTACAATGTCATGACACTAAATAGAGGGATAATTGAGATGCTTCTAGAGCAAGAAATTAACCCCACAAGATCCATTCCAAAAGGAAGCATTTGATGGATGAACTTAGTTTACCAATGAAAAATGACACCATAATGCTTAATGATCCGATTGGTGAAATTGTTAGATATTGATATAACTAAAATCCTTCCTCATAATTAAGAAGAAGAAAAAAAAAATGATAAAGATTATGTATGCTCTTACTTGTCATATCTCTTGTCCTACAATTACATTTACAAATGGAGAGTATATTTTTTTAAACAATATCATTTGAATTTATTTTTTATGTTGAACACATGAAGTTGAATGACTACATTGATTAGTATTGTATGCTCTTACTTGTAGGATTTACATCATAGATAATGTGTCTAAGATTATGGCTAATGTCTTCAAAGAGCATTTACAATATCAATGAGATTTTCACTAGATGCTCTAGTTATGGTTGCATGCCATAAGAAGGTTTTAGGATATTACAACAATAACATTAGTTTTCAAATTTTGTTGAATAATAATATTTAAAGAAATAAAAAACATATGTTTTTTATAATCTTACAATTTTTAAATTTTATAAATTCGACGCTAATTCAATTTAAACTATTTTAAAATGTACTTTTTAAAATTTTAATAATTATTATAATTCCATAATATGTACGTCTATAATTTCTTTAAATACATTAAATTCATAAAACAAGCTTAATGACCACTTTTTGTGTTAATTAAACAATTTTGTTCAAATTACATACAATAAGCTTAAATACATTTAATAAGCTTATTATATTTTAAGCTATTATCATATCCAGCCAGATAGCGAAAAAAAAAAAAACTAAACAAAATTAAACAAAAACTATTGTCCTATCCAACCAAATTACAAAAAAAAAAAAAAAAAAAAAAAAAAAAAACTAATAATAAGTTATACCAATATTGATCACGATAAGCAAAGGGTAAGTAAGAGGGGGGGGGGGGGGGGGGGGGGGGGGGGTTAGGGGTGTGTGGTAATAGCAAGATACTCTCGTCTCGTCATCCCTCGTCTTATTGTAAGTATTCAGACATACGTTCTTTGTTGGCATCCCACCACTGCTTTGCTCTATCGTCGTCAAACATATCTCGTCTGTTAAAAAAAAGAAATACAGTAGAGGGAAAATTAAATTTAAAAAAAAAACAAATATAGGAGAGGGAAAATTAAAATAAAAAACAAATATAGGAGATGGTATATATTAGTTACAATTTTATGGCAATAATTTAATCAAAATTCTGAATAATAATTACAAGTCACAAGCTCATTTGAACTAGCACAACAAGCTAGTTCTGATTATCAAAAGAAAATAGTTGCACTAAGCTGAGCACACGATCCTGGTCTAGCTTGGACCTGACCCATGCTAGCCCGGAATGAGCCTGGGCTAGCCTGAGTTCAAGGTATAGTATGGAGTTAGCCTTGGAGGAGAGGGTAGGGAGGCCACATTCCTTTTCCAATCCAACAATATCTTTTTCTCAACCTTAATACTTTAACAATTATAAATATTTTTAAACAATTATTTAAATATTATTTTTTATTTCTTCCCACTTACTTTAAATTATACACACATTCTTTTATCACACTCAACAGCAAATAAAATTAATATCGAGTATAATAAATAATATCTTTTATATATTATTCTTTCCAATCCCACTTGAAAATTAATAAATAATGAATCAATATTAATTAAATATCAAGTATAATAATGCACTAGAAAAGAAAAAATATATATATATATAATTTATCACACTCAACAGCAAATAAAATATTCCTTAAAATCTTCAAATATTCTATGATAATATTATTAAAAGAAATAATAAAATAAAAATTGAGTTACACTTAAATACAACATACTGAACGAAGATCAATAGGACAATCAGAAATTAAAAAAAAATACAAAAAAAAAAAGTAAATATTATGATGACCAAAAATAATTGATAACTTTTCTTTTACTATTATAACATTTAAGGAATAAAAACAAAAAATAATAAATAAAGAGAAATTACATGTAGGATAACTATTATCTGAAGCAGAGATATGAGTCACAAGAGGGATAATACAGAAGCACAAAAAGTATGTGAAAAAGTCGCTCATAATTGATGGCATGGCAACACACTAATGTAAGCGACAGCGGGGCGACCATAAAACTACTAGCACCTTGAATAACCTTTGGTTCTAGCGAGGGTCACAATTTTCAATAGCAGTAGACATGGCTAGAGATTGGTAGAGCATCTTGAAGATGACGAAATGGCTCCGACGTACAATAGTGAGAGGCATCACAATTAGGGCAGGGTAGAGATGACCGACACCAACATGTAATAGTTGCCATGGGTGTATGGTGGCTATCATTGACAAGGAAACCCTAATTTCACAAAACCCTAGTTTCAATTAAGATTCACAATTACGAGATCATGACAAATATAGGAACCAAATAATTAACAATCATCCTCTTAATAACAAAATATGTACAATAATAAATATCTAAGATTAACTTATTAAAAAAAAATACTTAAAGCCTATAATATACCTCCTCTCTAATATAATTGTTGGCCAACAAAAATTAGAATATTCAACAAATTCATAAAGATTATAATCTCTAAAAAAAAAAAAACTAAAATGGTGTTTGTTTTTTTTTTTACTTAATATTGAATATATATTTTTTTGAGTTTAATACTGAATAGTATTTGATAGCATTAAATATTAAGTTTTTATTTTTTTTAACATTGGATAATGGATAGTAATGGTAACAGGGCAAAATTAAAAAAAAATAAATGAGCCGGATCGAAATGAGGTAGTCCTGCCCCAAGCCCTCCGGTGTCATCGATAATAATAAGTGTTATTAGCTATCCTCCTTATTAGGTAATGATGAATTTTTTCTTATTTTGGTAGAAAATAACTTTTTTTAAAATAGAAAAGGCCAGATATTTAAATTTTTTATTTTATTCAGAATTTTCTTAAAAAAAATTCAACATTGAGTCATAAATTTTTTGAAAAACAAATAGCTGAACACTAAAAACAAATTGATTTCAGTGTCCAGCCTAAAAAAACAAACAAGGCCTAGGCCTACGTGACCTCTTCACATATCTGAGCACATGAAGAATATCCTTTATACGCATTCGACATAGAGAATCTAGAAAATAATAAACTAAACTTAAAAAAAAAAATAGTTAGGTGAATGCCTGAAAGTTAAGTTATGTTAATAGTGAGCATATGTGCACCTCATGGCCCAGGTCGGAATGTGAATCTCTCACACCATTTATTTATTCTTAATTATTTAATTAATCTTTCTTTTTTTGTAAAGTTCCATTATAAGGATCTCAACTCCCCACTCTATCTTTTTCCTAATTTATTAATTGACAAAATCAAAAAAGAAAAATTGAGGAAGAGTTTCATTGGGTTTGAAGAAAAGTTTATTATATAATATGATATCTTACTAGATGTTTTAAATATTATTTATCTATTCCTTGTTCATTATCGATATGATCACCCAACACTCGTCAAGCTACAAATAATAACGGATCCTATATTATAAACATTTCTAAATTAAAGTGACAAGCATATTAGTTAGAAAGGAATAACAAAATTTTTTATCATGTTCACCAAACTTGTATGAGCAACAACTCATTCAATCTGATTCACACGACCGTATTACATATGAGATGCTAACGAAGGCAACCATATACACACAACCATATCACACATACTCAGATCTTCATAGTTTTACTTCTTTTCTTACTTTTAATAATAGTATTTTGATACTTAAATCTCCTTTAAAAATATTATATTATCCAAGATTATATCAGACTATATTAGAAGATATAGAGCCAAGAGGTGTCAAATGGGTCATGTCAAATTGACATGACCCACTTCTTTGTGGCCTAGTGGGACAACCATGTCATGCGTGCTTGGCATGGCACAACTACTAAGCCATCAGGCCTGACAGAACCTGTTAGCCGAGCAACACCATGCCCGGTCATGCCAGGACATGTTGAATTGTGCTGATTTTTAGGCATAAATCCATCTAAAATATTTTAAAATTCAATTTATTATTTATTAAAAAAAATATTACATTTAAATCATTAAAATTATTATAATAAAATAAATAATTAAAAAAAATTGATGTTTTAAGAAAATTTTTTAATGAAAAAATTAATTTATTTCATAATCAAAAATAGAATATGATATATACATACACATACATATCATAAGAGTAAGCATAAATCATAAGCACATAATAACATAATTGAGAAAAATCAAAAAATTAAAAAAACACAATATAATATAAAAAAAATAATCAAAAATCATATGAATCATCAAACCATATATGTTGCACTAATATGATAATATGAATGCAGATCATCACCGTCGTGTAAGTATAATTAAAAATTGCTAGTGATTACCTCAATATCCTCCAGATCACATGAATCATCATCCACCATCAATACATGTATCTTGTCCTGAATGTTCAGCCTCAAATATTTCTCATCCTTCGTACAAGCAAGTACATCTATGATATTTGATCGTAATCTCAAACTATTATTTAAATTATATTAACTACAATAAAAAAATAGACTCTAATACAACACTAGACATAAAATGAGTCAGTAGATCACGTGTCAATTTAGATAGCACGAGATAAGTAGATTCAAATGATTTCTAACAAAATAAAATATTTTAATTTTTATCATAATCATGTGATAGGATAAAATAATAATTAATATCTAGGTACTAAAAGATCTCGCTCCTATTCAATTGATCACCCCGCCATTTGCCCTTAGCTAACTAAATAAAGAAGTTATCATCTTCGAAAATAGTATTAATATTCATATTTAAAGCCTGACTATAACTACCTGGTATCATAATATATAAACAAGTTAGTTAATTTTTTATGAATAAAATATTCTGATTTGTATTACTAATTAATACACATGAATATATATGCTAATATTTTCTATCCCTTCTAATTGACCTCTATAGTTACTAAATATGTTATTAATGTTGAATATACATTCAAATACAATGCACATAATAAGAGTGTATACAAACAAATACATAATTATCGTGTCATAAAAAATATTTTTAACTAATACATGACTTCAGCATTAGATATATATAATTATAATGGTATCTTACATCCATTTAATATTTTTTTTTCTAAGTTCATTGATAAACAAAGACTATGAATCTCTTGTTGTTTGCTAAATATCCTAAGATATTTTTATGAATTTTTTATTTTTTATAATGTGCATATTAATTACACGACATAAACACCTAACATGACTATTTCGTAAACTTAATTATTGCATCATCATGAGAATAGAGGATCTCATAAAATAATAAAATTTTTTTATAAAATTTATTTTAAATCTATGTAGTAAACTATAAGACGTGAATATTAAATCATCAAGGCTAGTCATATGCCCGACATCATGATCATCACTCCACTATATTTCCTAAACTTAATTATAAATTAATTTTCTAAATTATAATATTTGATTATATATTTCCTACTTGTTGACTTAGGAATCCTATGATAAATAAGCTGAAAGTAAATCTATATAATATTAACTATCTTAAGATCCATCAAAAATATAATTAAAAGACTCATAATCGTAATCAATTTAATCATTTAATCCCTTCAAAAATCATTATGATATGTGAAAAAAATCAACGAAGCTGAACTATATCTAACTTAAAAAATTATGCTGCTCTGTTTAGTTTACTTAGGATCCAATATATTATTTTTTTTGATGTATTAATCAGTATGCCTCTTAAAATGATCAATGTTATATACACTCATACATACATATATCTTTTGACAATAATTATATTATGTCGATTCTTCTACATGCTTAGATTTTTTATTTTTTATTATATTTAAATGAATCAATACTATTAAAGTTTACCTAATTTTTTATCTTTTAGGTAAATAATTGGATATAACTTAATTTTGGCATTAAACCTTTTCGTAGAGTTATCATTATTATCTAAATCTACTTTGTTATAATCAACTTTCATTAGCACCACCTCTAATCTCTACTAAAATTTTTAGTTATACTACATATGCATAAACTTAACAAAAAAAAATTAACAAAAATAAAAACACATGAGAAGAAAGAGGAGAAGGAGAGGAGAATTAGACAATTTAATAAATAAAAAATTAAATTCAAAAAAAATTTATTCTTTATTTATAAAAAAAATTTGTATTAAAAAATTATTTTTTTTTGTTTTTTTATTAATATATATGGCCAGAAATCCAAAAGTTGTTGGATTTCTAGCTTGTAGCCATCAAAAATAATTCAACGGCTACAAATTTTTTATTAAAAAATTGTTTTTTTCTAAATAATGAAAGTGACAGACCATGCATGTTGCTTTCGTTGTTGGCACCCATTATGTGAAAAAATAATGGCCGACCACCAACCAATGGCAAAGACTAAAGGCCCTAAACATGAGAACGTGTAAGCCAAAACCAACCTCATCGAGCAATTATCGAACAAGGCAATGCTTGGCCTAGTAAGAGGCACCACTTGCTCCAACCTAGCAAGCCACAAATTGTGACTTGGACCAGAATAGTCAAAGTCCAAGCACATTTCTAGACTATTCCATGCCAAACACCCAAACCTAACACAGCTAATTCAGGCCATGCCTCATGACAGGCCCAGGTTGCTAGACCCTCTTGACATCTCTAGAAAGATATAAATCTAAGAAGCACGGACACGGACACGGACACAGGAATACGACACGGCAGGATACGGGGACACGACAAATTCTAAAAAACTAGGATACGGATACGACTAGGATACGACATAATAAAAAAATAAAAATTATTAATTATAAATATTATGTATTTTATAGAATTTATTAAATTAAATTAAATTAAAATATTTTATTATATATAATAAATATATATTATTTATTTTATAAAATAAAATATTTTATTTTATTTTATAAGATAATATTTATATTTATTTTATTTTATAAAATAATATTTTATAATTATATTATATAAAAAAATATATTTTTTATTTTATTTTATAAAAATATTTTATTTTATGCCCTTGCCTCTCCCCTCAAGCATGCCTGCCCACCCCTCTCCCCTCAATCACGCCCGCCCGCCCCTGCCTCTCCCCTCAAATCACGCCGCCCCTTCCTCTCCCCTCAAATCACGCCCACTCCTGACTCTCCCTCAAATCGCACCCACCTCCTGCCAGTGGCCAATGTTGGCCACCGGCGTCGTCGGACGTCGGGCACTAAAGACGTGGATATGCATGCCGACGCAACCATCCGATACGCCACGTGGTGTATCGGACACGTATTCGTGTCGTGTCCACGTGTCCAGGTGTCGGACACGTGACCACGACTATAGGGAGCCGTGTCCGTGCTTCCTTGATATAAATAATCATCACTCCAATGAGACTTAAGAACTAGTACTTCATACTCCAGAAAGATCTATTATTGATAGAAAATAAGTATTCACTATGAAAACTAATCAATGTGAAAAGATATCTTATCTCAAAGTGAGATTTATTGTGAAAAAATTCACTTAGATATTTAATATGAAACATTAGAATAATTTCTCTGTGGTAATCAAAATAACATTCATATGATTTTTTATATTATTGATAGCTTCTCATGGATAAATGATATACTAGTTATATATGAAAAATATGTTTCTTTATAATGATCTTCAGAAAGAGGTTTACATTTACATTTACCTGTAGTTGTTTGACATATTCATGAAAGTCTTAAAAAGTCTTTATAAACATGCTGCTCTCTCAATCAAACTTAATAATTTGAATATTTGCACACTAGCTAGAAAACGAGCATTATAGTCCATGGACGAGTGCTCTCAAATTGTGAGTTGTCCCAATCCAAATTAGGAGCGTATGCTTAGAGTTTCTATTGAACATTTATATCACATTTTCATTGTGCATTTCTTTTTCATTGGTTTGTATGCTACACAACGGTTTGAATAAAAATATAAACCAAATCATAGTTATGCACATATGTAGGCATCCATGAAATGAAGAGGTTCGAGAGCTCCCTCGATGCCACAGATAAGATTTTAAATGAAAGATGTGAAAAATAAAGATTTATTACCTGAACTTGACGCGCCGTAGCTCTTTAGTGCCGTTAGAATATAGTTTGATCGTAATGTATATGCCAGGCTCTACTTCTTCTACTAATTCTGTATCAAGATCACTAGCATTGCTAATCGAAACAGAGCGATCATCCCTAGATGAGGTGGTTGCTCGGGCAGCTTCGTAAGCATGTGCATTACTCGAGCTAGCAAAGTATTGCTGGCTGCTTCCCTGATCCATTGTATCAGATGATGGAAAACGCCCTCTGCTTCCACGGGTCCTATAGTAGCTTCTTGGGGTGAATGAAGGAGGCAGAGGGCTGCCCCTAGTCGATCCAATCCTAGAGTAAGAAGAATCTCTCTGAAAGGAGACACACATCAGAGTCAAGCCATACCCAAAAGCAAAATACTGGTGATCAGGCATCAGAAGGTGAAAGAGAAGCAAGCATGCATCAAAAATAAACGAGAGAGGCCTATGTTCTCATGAACTTAGTGCTTCGCATAAGATGTTACCTCATCCTCAGACCTTGAGGGAGTGTTGAGAGCTTGACGGTTGAATCTCTGAACATTGTAGAGCTCCATGATTCTTTCGAAGTTTTCGTACCACCATTGTTGTGCCTGCCACTTGTTGAAAAGTTCTCGGCTGCAAATTTTGTTTCTACAATCAATTCCTCCTCGTAGAACAAGAAATTTAGATTTTAGATGAAATTCTCCATCTCCAGACACCACAAGTTCATAGTGCACATGCTATCCCTCTATAAACCCTAGGGTTAGCGCGCCTAGGGTTTTGACTCTGGCAACATGTTAAAATACAAACCAAAGATGAAAATGAAATATCAAAATTCAATATAAAATAAGTATAAGAGAGACCCAACTTAAAATTTTAATACATACATGTGTTGTATGTGACAAAATATGCAGATCATGTCGTCTAGATTTAGCAATTAGTGTTTTTTTTTTTTTTTTTTAGCAAAAAATAATGTGTTGTGATTTATGGTTTCAACTTTAGTTAGGTAATTATTTATGAAAAAACAGGAGATGGCTTACTTGAAGCGAATTCTCTTCAGTTCATTTCCCTCCCGAGGGAGAGACAGGAAGGTGATGTGAACACCGGGCTCCACTTGAGCCATCCACTCTTTAGGCTCGTTTTCATCTTCAAGAGTGACGTCGCACGACAGAGCTGACATGGACTCTACCCCGGAGATCCGATCGCCAGCGAATTGTCTTGTAAAACTTGGATCATTTAGATCCCACGTGGGAGTTGAGCTCGAGCTTCCGCCGCCATGGTAATTGAGCGATGACATCGTAATTGAAAGATCAGAGTCACGCGACGGCAGTTGCCTTGCTCTATAGGTGCTTGAACTTGTGCATGGTTTGCATTGCTTGTACGCACCAGAAAATTTGAGGGCCATGTCCTTTATCTGCACATTACGTATGCCAACTACAATATCATGCATGACGAACTTCTCATCTACCAGCAAAGAGAGTTAAAATGGTGGACTTAATTTTGTTCATGTTCTCCTCGAAAAAAAAAAAACAATGTAAATAGAACATCTCTGACAATTATATGTTAGACCTATAAGTGAACATGATTTCTTTTATAACTAATTCACATTAGTTTTTTTTTTTTTTTTTCTTGGAAAAAAAATTAATCTCTTATTGAGAATGGCTCGATGGAGATCGAAGAGCTCGATAGTGTTACAGCAACAGGCGAGGGGGAAGGTATTATTGATTAACTTAAGTGATTAGGATTATTTAAGGAAATTTTGGTATTAGGATAATTGAGCACACCAAAAATCAATTAGTTAAGAGTTTTGATGTACCATTTTTTTTTATTTTATAAATGGTGCATCAAAACATAATTATCCCAAATAATTAGCTAGCCGAAAAATTAAAATGGGGTGGCACAAAATGGACCACAATTGCCTAGTAGGCCAAAAAAATGAGGCAGCCCAAAATCACAGGCTAACATTCAGGTAAGCTGTGGTGGGTCAGGGTCAGGCCAACTTGGGGCACCATGGCCCATACCCTAGGCCAAAGGTCAGTGACCCATCCTCAGGGGATATGGGCATTGAGTCCCACGGAGGAATGATCCCTATGAAATGCATTACATTGTGACCCAATTTTTAAGGAACACGAGTAAAAATATAGTACATATTGTGTGTGTGTGTGTGTGTAACATATTGCTAGAAATCTATTTTTTAGTAAAGCATATGAAAGATAGGATCCACAACACACACACACACACACACACACACACACACACACATATATATATATAAGATATCAAATGCATACCTTCATTGTGATAAAAAAAACATCTATTCAAATGAATAAGTAACATTAATCCAAAAAAAATAATAGAAATAACCAATTTTTTTATTTCAAATAATTTCTCAGAGTATTACATTAATCCATATATATATAAACAAGTGCGTGCATTTGAATAAAATGAATTGCAACTAGTTTGACTTTCAACGTGTATACCTTCCCAGATACATTTAAACCATCACTAATACACTGGATATCATAAGAACTCCAAAATTAAATGTGTTTAGTCATGATCACTACTGAGATGATTAACTAGTGTGAAAATTTTTGTATGCATCTACCCTGAGGTTAATAGAAATGATTGGGAGAGAGTGAAATAAATTTAACTTGTATACCTTCCCATCAAACTTAGTTTTCATAATAAATACTCACTTATTTTTAAATACTAGTTTCTTAGAAATCTAAAAAGCATAGATAGGGGAGGATACGACACGGCATGACACGAGAATACAAATAAATAATTATTCTTATAATTATATCCTTAAAAAAACAATTTAAGTATACAAAAACAAGTATTCAAATATTACTCTTAAAAATATCATAAAAAACATTATTCATATTAATATTCAATTAGTTGCGTAAGAAATAAATTATTTATTTTTTATTTATTTTCCATTTCTTTTAAAGCACTAAATATAATCTACTTATTATTATCTCGTGAAAAAATAATAAATTATTAAATATGATACTAATTCATTAAATATAATTTTTTTACAAATATAATTAGTAAATGATATTTAAAAAATTATTTAGACATAAGATCATTTAAATTTTCAGTCCTTATTTATATAGTTGTGTAAACTGTAAAGAAGCATGATTTTGAATATTTAATTAAATAATAATTATTATCCAAAACTCATGTTTTATTTGATCTTAGATAAAATTTATATATTTGAATAATAATTCATTGCAACGGTCAACTTTTATTTTAATATTTTTTAGTATGAATTTTGTTGACAAATAAATATGAGTATTATCTTTAACATATGTATTTTTTCTTAAATAAGTCATTTTAGAAATTTTTGTTAATATTTTCATTAGATCTTATAAAATATTCGCAATAGTAATATTTTTGTAAAAAATATCCATCAATATCGTACAAATATCTAAAATAATGCTTAAGTGAAGAAAAAGCCAAATAAAATCAAATGGGTATGATTTTTACAAAATTAGAATCAAATTATAGTTTACTTTATGGATGTTAGCCCATAATTTATAAAAAATAAAAAAAAAACTCATTAAATATGTCCAACTATGTCCTAGCCATGTCTAAGTCATGTCCGAAGTTGTTCAAGTCATAATTTGTCATCAGCAAGGCACATAGATTGTCTGATATGAGTTTCATTTAGTTGGTTGTCATCCTCGATGAACAATGATGTCTCAAGAGAAGATATACAACTAAAATACAAAGTAGTAATATAAAAATAAACCCCTAATAAATATAAAGTAAAATAAAATACTTATTTAATTTTTTTTAGTAGACGACTCAAAATTCATATTAATTTTTTTTTTGTGAAATATCAAGATATTGCAACAAGTTTTCAACTATAAAATAATATTGATGAATTCTCCTAGTATAATTTTTTTGTTGTTGTTGACCTCCTTCATGTTATGCGTTGTGTCACTCTCACTCTACCCTATACAATTAGACTCAATAACATTATCATTTATCAATGACATTCAAAAAACATGTTTATAATCACCTGACATATTAAATACCCATATCATATATAAATTTTTATTTAATTTATATGATCATATATATATATATATATATAATTTTATTAAATTTTCATTTAATAAAATTTTTACCATTTTTCCTCTCACCTTCTCTCCTCTCTCCTATCCCTTCCTGAAATCCACAAAGGGCCAAAACCCTAATCAATCTTCTACATGATGTCAGAGCTTATTTCTACCACATAAGTTGTGACTTAGAGATGTGTGGGTGATGGTGCACATTCCACTAGTGCTAGCGATAGTGAACATTAACATTTGGTGGCAATAATGATATTTTTGTGTTAGTGTTGAAACAAAAATTAATATTGGTTGGTTGCTTTTTAAAAATTGAGTGTCATAGGTAAAACGAACTTGCGAAAGTATGACTTTGGTGATCCAAAACCTAATGATGGACAATGATAATGATGCTCACGGTGATTGGAATGGCAGCCTCAGTAAAATTCTAACACATCTTTATTTTTGAAAGTTAAGCATAAACGTGTGATAGTTTGTGCATTTTGTCCAATTAATATTGTTTTGGAAATTTATTATCTTTTGATCTCTTTATTAAAAAAAGAAAAAGAAAAATAAATAGAAATAATATGATATCACTAGAAACAACCAAGTGGGGATCAAAGATAGATATCTATCGAAAGACCCACCTCAAGCAGAGGATACTAAATAGATAATAAATAAGTGATACATAACTATTTGTTCATCTCTGATAGCCAATTAATCTCAGTATAACTCCAATAATTTTGATTTTTATGGCATGAGCAAGAACAATTGAGATATAACTATATCCATATATTCTTCATAAATGTTTCACAATTATGACAGTATTATTCACCTACTAATATGCTGATGGATTAACCAAGATGAGATGACTTTTATGTGACTCACACATTTGCGAGAGAGAAGCATTAAAGTTATACTTTTGCTGACATATAAAATTGTATTGATAATCAAATTTACAAGATTCTTTATATGTATGCATTGGAAGAATGATATATTACTTTGCGAACCCAAATTCTTGATAAGAATATGTTTTTTCTTATCTCAAATATTTATCAAAAGATAACTCAAATATCTACAACTAAATTTAAATCGAGCAAAAATGTCATGATTAACCATAGCACGACATTGACTTTACCAAATAGTAACAATGAGAGAGTTGAGAAAGCTAACAAGAATACATTTTTTGAGAGATAAGAGCATACTCAAGAAAAATGTTGGATATTGAAGCCTGGGTTACAATGAATTTTTTGATGTTGAGACAACACAAAAAATTACTAGATCCACTTGAAACCAAATTCTACATGAGTACTCTAGACCTCTTTTTCTGCTTATCATTTCAATTCAGATTCTTGAATTATAGATTTGAAAACCAATACTCATGTCACACATCATCACACTCATTTTTACTTCCTTAATAAAGTTTATAATTTCTAATATTATCATGAATAATGACAATGTTATACCAACCAAGGGGCAATGACAATTTCAATATTAAGAAATTTATTGACACATTTTATGTGTATCAAAGTTTTATTATAACTTATTTTTTATCAATTATTTTTGTAAAATAAAATTATGACATTTAATAAAATTTATAGAATAAATGAATGACTTTCCTAAAAATTAAGCAAGATTATTCTTTTTTATCAAAGTTTTATCATAATTTTTTTTAATCAATTATGTCATTTTTTTTCTCTACCCACATGAATCTCTTCAAATATATGCCTACAATTGATCTACTGGTGATATTTACTTTTTGCTATGACGTCTATTATTAGATAAAATGAAAATTTTAAAGTCAAGTATTAAGATATTGACACTTATTAACTATGCGGCATATCAGTTAAAAAATCATAATAATTAGGTCCCGTGCAAATCTGCTAACCAAATAGATGATTTCCTTGAAGATTAAATAAAATAAATTATATGATTTTTTATCCACAATAAGTCTGTCATTAAGGTGATTTAACTATCCCTTAATTTTTTTTTCACAATAAATATCTACCTGCAAACAAAAACAAACTTTCTAAAAGGTCTTGATACTAGTTTTTAAGGTCTAAATTAGAGTGAACGATATGCATATCTTTCAATCTGGCCTAGCATCATACTGGGTAAGATAATACCTTAGACCGAGACTTAAATATCTTAGTCGAGTCAAAAAAAAATACAAAAATAAAAGATAAAACAAAACAAAAGAACACCAAAAGCTTTGAAATTGAGTGTTGAGTATCACTCATCTATCTCTTTCAGAAAGCAATTTGAAAAACAAGATCATGGGGACTAGCTACAAGACCGCCTAGCTCCTCAGCAAGCTTGTCCATTAATTAAAAAGACTAAGCAGGTCTCACTCTCTCTCTCTCAAATTAAACACTAAGTCATGAGTGATCAAATCTCTTAATTATCAACTAAATATTAGTCTATATTAATAAAGATTAGTTGACTACCACATTATCTAAGTCTGAATAAAATCTTTCTACTCACAAAATCTCACTCACTCAAGATTTCACATGATTTGAGGTTATTGGCAGATATAATAACTCAATAAGAATAATATTATATTGACTACAAATATACTCAGATATAACTACCGACAGACTCTCTCTACTACCTGATAGTCTAGGCAAAACTACAAATAATGGAAGAAGGATAATAAACCCAAACGCAACAATTAAATTCACTCTTTATATACTCAATAAAAAACAAATCATATTTAAAAAATATTATATTCAAACTCACTAAAATTTCATTAATCTCTATTGAAAAACATTTGTACTCTCTTTGAGTACTGTAGTATCCAAGAAACAATATCTCAAAGCTAAAAATACAAACTTATGACATCCTTGAAAGTGATAGAGAACAAAATAAATACATAAAAAAATTCTAAAAAAAAAGCCAAATTATATCACTCCTAAATATATAATCTAAAAGAATAAGGACTAAAAAATGACAAAATATATCATTGCATCTCTCCTAACAACGTTATGTATGCAAATAAACATTTATAAATTTACATATGCATATGTAACATTATGTATTTAAACATTTATGTAACAAAACTCTATATATATATATAGATAATTCAAATAATAACATTATATATATATATATATATATATATATATATATATATATATGCATCATATTATACAAATATATAACATTTATGTATTTAAAAGTTATGCATATGTAACTCAAACAATAATGTTATATATATAAATGCAGAAATGATTTAAATATGCATAACATTATACATACATATAACATTATCTACATGCATACATAATGATATATGTATGCATAACATTAAGCATATATAAATGTATCAACATTTAAATGCATATGTAAATGATTATGCATTTATAAATGTTATACATATATATAAGTTCATATATGCTTATGCATTTCAAAAAGTTGTTTTTCTTTTTTTATTTTTAATTTTTTTAATGCTGAGTAATTTCAATTTTTAGTTCATATATGCCCAAAACCAAATGTAAATATTTTTGTTTTGGTTCATATATGCCCAAACCCAAAAATAAATTATCTTCATTCTGGGACCTTTTAGCATAATTTTCTGTTTTTTTAAATTGGCCCATCCCAACCCATCAAAAGTTAAAACTCAAACCACACCCTAAGCAAAAATATATATCTCAGGCACAGATATTTTCCCTGCTGCACCTAGAGCTTGCTCCAGCAATGCGACATGGGGAAAATAATGACCTGACATACTTGGGAAAGTCTAATCCAGCCCAAGTAGAGCTGCCAGGCAGGGGACCCAGGTTCAGCTAGTGTCCCATTTTCAGGAATCCAGATCTGGTCAGCACAGCTCAATTCTTGGCTGGTCAGGCTGGGATTGGCGGCCATCCATTATGAGCACTACTAGCCACAATTAACACTCAATGATTACGATGCTACGAATTAAATGAACCATTATTTAATTAGAGTCTGGATTCCCTGCTCGTCGGAATATTACCTTTCCACGAGCATCGCTACCTATATTTGCCTTAGTAGCATAGCATAGCATTCTAGACTCACCTTTCCACGAGATGCTGTCACGTGCGGGTCTAGCGGAGGCGACGATCCCGTGATCCGGACCAGAATCAGGGACCTTCATCGGCACGCCCGCGCGGGTCAAATAAGGCCAACACTTTGTTGATCCCAATCCTTCTGGTTGGCAAGCTCGAGAAACCGAAACCATCCATTCCAATTGGCATGATTGATTAGCACCCCATTCCCATCATATTCCCAATCCTTGATCCATTTCCAGTTCCAGGCTCGAACCAAATCGTAGAGGATCATCCTCGATGTTAGTTCTCCACCCTAGGATCAGGTATCTGATGGAGGGTCAAAGGCGCCGCCGCGAAACGGCGAAAGTGAGTAACAAGATTTATAAAGAAAGTGGGCACGGACTGGCCCGGCTACAACGCAGAGCGAGCCGGTGGTCGTGCTCGGCCAGTTGTGTCCAGTTTGAGACTGACCAAGTGTCACGTTATCATGCGGACCCCCACCCCACCATTACTCATCTTGAGGGTGACTGTTGAAAATGAAGAGACGACGGGTAAGTTTCCTTTCGTCAAGTCCTCCCCTACCGGAAAATGACAATTTTGGATTGCAAGGTCTGTTTTGTAATTGAATCTTAAAATTAAATTATAAAACTTTGCAAATTAATAATTATTTTAATTTTTAGTTCATATTAATTTGTAAGTTAATTAAGATATGTAGAGTTAAAGGGGAAATTATCAAATGGGTGAAGACTTATAATTATTAGGAAGGGAAAGTTTTAAAAATAAGATACCAATTATATTAAAAATACCAAAAATAAATATTTAGCCAAAAATTATCAAAAATAAAAAATAAAAAAAAACTAGTTATGTGAACTCATTCTATGAGAACTACTCCCACAAACTAGTTCATGGAACATGTGTAGAATGGGTTAACATAATTCATTCTTATTCAAATTTTAAAAATAAATTATAAAAATAAGGGCAAAATTGTCATTTAAAAAAATCACCCTTAAGAATAATTATTTTTTTTAGGTACCCTTCCAATGTAATTATTAATCCCCATCCATTATTCATCCTATTTAATAATTTTCTCAAAATTATAATATACTAACAACCTTATTCTCAATATATATATATATATATATATATATATATATATATGTATGTATATATTAATCAATCTACTCATAATATATGGGTATAATTATGTTTTGGTGCCATTCATGAAAAATATTAAAAAATATATATTTTTTAATATTTAAAAAATAATACACCAAACTATTAAGTAATTAATGTTTAGTGTGATCATTTATATAAATACTAAATTACTTTTTATTTTAAATAAAGGAATTTAACTTTAGATAACTCCACATAGCCACAAACTCCTAGAACTAGTTGGAGCTCGATGGAACTTAATGAACTCCATTGATGAGCTCCTGGAAGCTCGTAATGAGCTCCTGGAAGCTCGTAATGAGCTCCTGGAAGCTCGTAATGAGCTCCTGGAAGCTCGTAATGAGCTCCTGGAAGCTCGTAATGAGCTCCTGGAAGCTCGTAATGAGCTCCTGGAAGCTCGTAATGAGCTCCTGGAAGCTCGTAATGAGCTCCTAGAAGCTCATGTAGTGCTTTCAGGAGCTCGGGCAGAGCTTTCAGGAGCTCGATGGAGCTGCTGAAAGCTCCACATGCTCGTGATGAGCCACTCTAACATGATCATGTTGCGGACAATCAACCATAAGAACATATCATCAATATCATGGAGATGTCCAAGGAGGAAACGTTTCCGAACCACTGAAACTGAACAAACAGCTGCCCAGAATTCATTTATGGAAACAATATCACCATGGGCATGAATTATTTTTGTGCTGAAGACAGCGGGCATTCCATGTGGATAGTTGGAGCAACTCCAACAGGAGTTGCCATGCTAAATGTCATTTTACAAAATTAAACAGTATTTTGACATCCCTAAACAATAATTTTATTTGTGTCATAAGATACTATTTTAATAATTAAATATTTTTTTATTTAAAAGTTATTTTTGCTAAATGTCTTTCAAAAGTTGCCAAATATGGCACCTATAATCATTCGATAAGTATGTCCGCCAAATATGGCCACGTTATTCTCTACTTCGTATTCTAAGAGAGTTGGTTTATCTGCATGTTCAATTCTGGACTAAAATTTCTGCTGCTAGCAGGGGAAGAAGAAGAGGACGATCAGAGAGATCAACAAGATACTATGCGTGAGTAAATATTAAAAGCTGGGTTACTATTTTTAAATTTTTTTTATGAATGTCGCAGCGAACATATTCCTCCCTAATGTGTTGAGGAAAGGAGGTACAGAAAGAATAATATTTAACCCTACGGGCCGTTCATCACTCATAAGCGATTATTTAACTAAAGTTATTAAAAAGGAAAAGGAATAGTGTGAGAATAGAGAGCCGACATGATAAACTAAAAATAAAGTTCGTAGAACGGAAAAGGTACCTGAGCGGTCAAGCTCCTGACGGCTTCTCTTGTACCTGGAGCTCCGCTCCGAAGCGCCGCTGCAGCTGCTGCTCTTCCTCCTCCTCCTCCACCACCACCACCACTTCCTCCTCCTCTATCCTCTCCGTCGTCCGGTACCGTTTTCGTGCATGCTATGCAGGTAAACATATCCCGCCGTCGTCTGCTATTAAGTTTTGGCCCTCTCTCCCTCTGCCCGTGAACATGAAACAAGGTTACGCCGGCCGGTGGACTCAGATCTCGAGTTCACGCGAAACTCAACACAGATATCAATGAACATGAGGATCAAAAACACTTGACCCAAGTTGAGATGAAATTGAATGTTTTTGTTTTCTAGAACCTCAACCGTCATACACGCTCTGCCAGACCCAAACACTGCGCACTTTTTAAACTGAGCATCTGCAATGATGAACCCCTCTCCAGCTTGCTCGAAGTTCACTTATTTGCTCGATTTTTTCAAGTTACCAAAAGTGGATAAGCAAAATCTTCTGCTCGCAGCATTAAATTTACTTTTTACTATTTAAAAAACACAAGGAATAATGGGTGCGAGAACCCTCACATATTAATTATTACTCCTAGCCTGCTAGCCATACATATCTGTAATCCTCAGCGGGCAGAGAAGGAAGACAAGCCAGAGAACTTACAATCCTAGTACTGATATATTGTATCCTTCTCCTCACGGGTAGTAAATTTTTCACCCTAATTACTTTTTTCGATAATCCTGGTCCACACTAGACTGGCTAGTTTGGGTGCACCCAGATTAATTTGTTAATGGAGGAACAGCCTATCTCGTAAGAATTGTGCTGATCGTGAAGTACGGCAGCCCGCATGCTCTATTTTTCAAAAACAAAAAAAAAAAAAAACTATCTTTTTGTACCACTATCACATAAACTTATAAAGCATGAGCTTGTCTTCTCCTTTGTAATTTTCAGGCAGCCCAGTGTGCCTGTGACTTTCAGTCTAGAAGCATTTTTATTCTCCCAAACCCCAATTAATTTCAGGTGAGTTTTTCTTCTCCCCCTCGTTCTTGGAGCTAGTTGTTTTCACTTATATTGTTTGCTGATTACTGTTTAATTATTAATTTATAGAAATATACACTTTATAATTATATTTTGTCACTTAAATTGCTATTTTTGTGTGAGCATATTATAAAATTATTATTTTAATTATACAGCTTATTTGACCAGTGCGCATGTAAGTTCTTATCCGGAAGCATTTTTATTTGACCAGTTCAGGTAAGGTTTTCTTCTATCCTTCATGTAGGAATAGTTTTTGGGCGAACATTTGGTGTGCACTTTGTAGCTCTAGTATTCTCCTATCTCGATCACTCGTCAGTTCGAGATAGTTTATTCTTTATACTAATTATTTTTAATTATATTATTAGATGTTTAATTATTAATTTATTTAAATATATATTATATAATTATAGTTTGTTTACTTAAATTGGACGGTATATATTTTATTTAGTTGATACTTTATGTATTATATGTGTGCATATTATTAAACAATTATTTTAATAATACAACTTGTATAATATATTTTATATATTGTGAATACTATTATTGCTTTTGTTTGTGCGGAAATTTAGGGCTGTAACCGAGCCGAGCTGCTCGGCGTTCGGCTCGTTAGAAGCTCGCTCGAACTCGTTTATTAAGTTAAACGAGCCGAGCCCGAACATCATTTTGAGGCTCGTAAGTTAAATGAGTCGAGCCTGAGCACCCTCAAACTCGGCTCGTTAACTCATAAACAGGCTCGTGAGCAAGCTCGTTAACCAGGCTTGTGAACAAGCTCGTGAACTAAGCTCGTGAACAGGCTCGTGAACATGGAGAATGCTTGATGCACAATAAATTTTTCCTACAAATGAACATGAGAAATATTTTAACTCTTGAACTTCAATCAAGTTAATTGAATTTTTATTATCTTATCTTTTTAATTTAGTTGTATGTTTGCTATTTTAGATGAACATTTTCTTTAATTTCCGAACATCATTTTGAGGCTCGTAATTTAAACGAGCCCGAGCAGCCTTAAACTCAGCTCATCATCTCATAAATAAGCTCGTGAATAGGCTCGTGAATAGGCTCGTGAATAGGCTCGTGAGCAAGCTCGTTAACCAGGCTCATGAACAAGCTCATGAATAGGCTCGTAAGTTAAACGAGCCGAGCTCGAGCACCATCAAACTTGGCTCGTCAGCTCGTGAACAGGCTCGTGAACAAGCTTGAGCCTACTCCTTTAAAATCGAGCCGAGCCAAGCCTGCCTAATACTCAGCTCGACTCGGCTCGGTTACACCCCTATGCAGGATTATGAATTCTAAGAAATTACAGCTTGGATAATATTTAGAGATTCAAAAATGGGAGAATTATGTTTTGAGGTGTTCCCCCAGAAAAATTTAAGAATTTAAAACTTATCTTTTTAAATTTAAAATTATGTCAATAAAATCTTAAAATATTAAAATTTGAGGTGCTCTATTATGTTTATCCTAAACTATCCTCGCCCTTTCACATCAGCACTCTCTCATCGGCCCTCGTCCTCTTCATCGGCCTTAGCCCTCTTCATTGGCCCTCACCCTCTCCCATCGAGCTCAAAGGAGCTCGACCAAGAGCTCCATCAAGCTCGATGTCGAGTTTATGGAGCTCCTAGAGCTCTACAGAGCTCAACGCCAAGCTCCTGCAGCTCGATTGAGAGCTCCATCGAGCTAGTCGTTCGAGCTCTAAGGGCTCGATGAAGCTCTCGGTTGAGCTCAATGGAGCTCTCAATCGAGCTCCAGGAGCTCGACGAAGCATGATGCCATGCTCCTGGAGCTCGAAGGAGTTCTCGGTCGAGCTCCGGTAGCGCGACCACAAGCTCAAAGAGATCAATGGAACTCGTGATTAAGCTCCATCGAGCTCGATGGGAGATGGCGAGGGAGGGCCAGTGGGAGAGGGCCAATGCGAGAGGGTAAGGGTAGTTTAGAATAAATGTAATAGAATGCATTAAATTTTTAATATTTTAAAATTTTGGTGACTTTTTTTCAAACTTAAAAATATAAGTTTCAGATTATTAAATTTTTCTGGTGGAGCACCCCAATACATAATTATCCATTCCAAATATAAAGACAAATCTTCTTTTTTGACCTAACAATCGAGATACAATCATATTGTTAATTCCAAGCTATGATCCAATGAACCAACATTGTCACTTATAGAATAATGCAAAAAAGTAATTCGAAATAGTTATCCCAAAATCCCATATTTACATATTTATTTTAAATTTCTAGGATTTTATATCCTATAGAATATATTTTAGTTCAAAATATAATTTTAGTTGTGTTTTATAGACTTCTTTTACATGTAAAAAAAAAATCTTTAATACACATTGTTCAATTTAACAATGTTGTTACTTGAATATTGTTTTCATTATATTGATTTTTTAAAATTGTATGTTGTGATTTTCAGAATATTTATATCATGATTTTTTACGTTTGGGTTATTTTTATTAATGCTTTCGTTGTGTATATAACTAAGCATTGTTATTGATATTTTGTGATGTCGAATAAATCACGGTTTGAACGTCTTACCCCCAACCCCAGCACCTATGACCATCAAAATTTAGGTTGTAGCAAAACCCGGCCCATCATCCATGCCCCTAATGGTGGGACCCAATAGGGTCTACATTATAGCTAGGCCAAGTTATTCTTGTGGTAATTTTTAAGGCAAATCCTAGCAAAGGATACATGATGCTGCTACTAGAGTTGTCAAACGGACCGGGCAGGCTCGGCCTGGCACATGCACTGCACTGTCATGCCGTGCCGGCACGTGTGCACAGCACGTGACCACGCACCGAATGTGGTCAATACAAGCCGATGCCCGACGGGCGAGGCTCGCTAAGCACCAAAATGGCGAAAACGCGAGGTGCCAAAACCCTAATTTTTTTAAAAAAATTAGGGTTTTGTCCGATCCGGACCAGGCAGAACCAGGCGGTTTTCAGCCACAGGCCGGCACGAAACAGTAACCATGTCGTGCCAGGCACGGCACGGAACAGTAACCGTGCCGGGCCAGGCACGGCACGGTAGCCAGGTTGGACGGCCTAAAACCAAGCCGGGCTGTGACGGCCCTGCCCGTTTGACACCTCTAGCTGCCACAAGTGCCAGCTGAATCACTTTGCTCTTTCTAGTACAGAGTTTGCCTTTCATTTCTCCCCAATGTTCAATGAGTCAAGCTAGGTGCATGCCACATTGTGGCCATGTTTTTGTTAGGGTTTTGGTGTGAACAAGTATATTTTAAGAGAGTTTTTCTTCGAAGATGAAGAAAGAAACGAGAGAGAGAGAGAGGAGAAGAGATGTTATAAAAATGAAACAAAAATATATGATCCATTATCATACTACACATTGTTGAGATATCTCCTCATTGATTAAATACTTTAGAAAAGGTAATAAAAAAAATAAAAAATAATAAAAAAGAAATGAAGATAAATAGCGTATGTGATATTCTTTTGCAAAATTATACTTAAGTTTCTTATTCAGCATTATTTATGTAAATATATATATTATTTCCTCATTAGTGTTGTAATAGCTGAAACATATTTTCTTATGTTTTATTACTTCCTAAATAAAATAATATTTTAGGGTTATATCTCTTGTTCAATTATGAACAATCGAGTCTTTGACAACAACTATTATATACCTATTAGCATAATAGATAGTTATTCTTCACTTATATCCTTCATAAATTTTTCTCATTCATATAGCTTGAGCAGTAGCTAATTAGATAAAAATATATTCTGCCTCAGTAGTAGATGATGATTCAGAGGACCGCTTCTTAGAGGTCAAAGATTTGACAGTAAATCTAACAAAGAGCATATATCCAATTGTGATTCTAAAATATCCTCTACACTCCCACAATCAATATCATAATGATCATATAATCTCAAATTTTTTGGTTTTGAAATAGCTTAACACAAGATTTATGATGTCATTTAGATGTCACAAAACTCTTATTGTAATTCTAATATATCAGTGATTTGGTGAGTATATAAATTGAGATAAAATATATTCATAACATATATAATATCAGGCCTAGTTGCAATTAGATATATAAGACAATCAACCAAACTTCTATAAAATAGTTCCGTTTGAATGTTTAATTTTGAATTAAAGGAATTGAGACTAGTCCGAATTCAGATATTTTAAATTTCTTTAAAATTGTTAGAATATATTTGGATCGGGTGATGCAAATTCCACTGCAATTTTGAAATGTATCAATCCCCGATAAATACTAAATCATTCACATAAGATCACAATTAGAATTTATGTCATTTTCATTTTGATAAACAATGTGGGTTCGCCAAGGCTTTTGGTGAACCCTTGTTTCAGTATATATGTGTTTATTTGTGTATGTCAAACACGAGGTGCCGATCTAAGCCCATACAAGACTTTATTGAGCTTGCACACAATTTTAGTGTTTGCTCACTATAAAACTAGGAGACTGTCGGACATAAATTTTCTCCACCAATTAGAGGTGTCAAATGGGCCGGGCCAGTCCGGTCAGTTTTTTTTGAGCACGAGCATGCCTTCGTGTCGGGCCAGGCACGGCACGGTTTAAAATAGTCGGACCCGGCACGGCCCGCAGACATGGCAGGCTGTGCCGTGCCTTGCCTGGCCAGCTCGGGCTGGCCTGTTCGTACGTTCGGAATTCGGGGGAGAGCGGGTCAGGTCGAATCAGACCCGACCCGCGGTCTTTTTTGCGGGAGGGGCCATCACGGGGTCGGGCTCAAGGGACACCCGACACGGGACGAACCCGTGCCAGTGTGCCGTGCCACAAGCCGAACCATGCCGGGTCAGGCACAGCACGGGCCCGAGCACGGAATTTTCCCGTACCGTGCCTCATGCCGGGCAGGGCCGGCCCGGCCCGGTTGACACCTCTACCACCAATCCCTTATTCAAACAAATGAATTTGACATTCAGTAAATATAGTGGTCATCCCTTTTGAGCATCTAGTGTTATTACAGTATGACAGTCTCAAGTTTGGCAACAAGAATAAAGATTTCAGAGAAATCTAATCCAAGTAATTGAGAAATCTAAATATTCATAATATGTAGCTATCGATTAGGCCTTATAAGTGAATTTATTACTTTTAGAAAGGTTTTTAAATTTTAAATATGAATTTCACTAAAATAGTGCATGTTCTCTGATTTTACAAACTAAGTTATAGGTTTGTTTTTTTTCGGTTATTTCTATCTCCATTTCCATTTAACTTATTCATTGATAATGGTGTATAACATCTTCAAAACTCTGATGCTTTATAATAGTGAAATTGAACCTCTCATATATATCTTCCAATATTCTGATTTTAATTAGTGTTAGGATAAGAAATAAAAGAGGATGAATGTTCAGGAGAAAAAGTAGAGTTTCCATTAAAAAATAAATTTGGGAAAAATCATCTTTTCAGTTTGAATTTGATTTGAATTCACTAGCAATGAAGTAGAGGATTAAGAGTGGAACTTGCTGCGTGAGTCTTATTTAAATAACACATTTTTGATTACTTGAAATTTATTGTCTTCAAGGGTATACAATATGTATTGTACCCCTTAAATTAAAATTTGTATCTCACAAAAAAATATTACTAACTTGCAAGTCTAATTTCTTCTTTTTTATGCCTAGGACTCTTAGAGTAACATAAACTCCTAAATACTCTGAAGTAATGAACAAATAGCCTCTTTACATTTAAGGCTTCCAATTGGAGTAAGATTCTTTAAGATTGAGGTTAACTATTTTAGCCTAGAAGTATTTTATAATACTCTTCTCAAACAAAATAGATTTTTCCAATTCTAAAATTAAATGATTCTTCCTTCACATTATATCATTTTGATGAGGAATGTAGTGACTTGTGAATTATCATTGAATGCCTCTTTTTCATAGTAGGAAATGAACAACTTTGAGATGAATTCTCTCTCTCTCTATCATTCTAAGTGTTATTATCAACTTTCTTGATTGACTTTCAACAAAATTCTAGTAACTTCATATTTATTGAGAAAGTTTCATATGTATATTTAATAAAGCAAATTCACATCGATCTTAAATAATCATCTACAAATATGATGAAATGGTTATTATTTACATATAATGACACTAGTATTAGTTTATAAATATCAGTGTGAACCAAATCAAGAACAAAGCTGGACCTCAAGACTTATATAGTTTTGGTGCTTCGATATTGAAGGATGATTCATACACCATGTTTCTTTGATAGAGAAACCCTAGGCTTTTGTATAGTTCGAGTGGTCATATTTTCTATGCCACAATTTAGATTTCTCTACTTTACTTATGAACTTGTAGAGGTGTGTGAGTCCACAAAAATAATATCTTCAATCATGTGATTAGTAAATTCATTATCTATAGATCACACCCTAGAGTTGCATTTGCTAGCGCTGATAGTAGCATAGAATATACTTTCTTCCTTAATCTATTTTTTAGCCTAGTCAACATGCTGAAGAGCCTTGAATTTGTAATCCCTTTATAAATGCACACATTTCTTATAATTAAAGCATTGTAATTTTGGCTTATATCATCAATTTTTTCAAAGAGATTATACTTTTACACACACACACACACACACACACATATATATATATATATTACATGTGTGAGAAGAATGACTATTCATTATTTATAGATGTTTTAATTCATTAGTTCTCTCTCTTCCTCTTTGACTTTGTCTTTTAAGTTTATCATTTCTGAAAGAATTTCAATTATTTTATTTGACATCTTCCTGAATTTGCATAATTGTTGAATTAATGTGAAGCTTAAACTAGAAGGTAGTTTCAAATGAGCTTTCTAAGTATCTCAGTAATCTTTATTCATAAGATTTTAGTAAGCTATGTTGAGATAGATCTTTAGTCTCCTTAATTATAACAACAATGAGATCATACTTATTGGTGAGATTGATAAGCTTCAAATCCCACTTCATCATGCATCTTTAACTAGTTGATTATTTACTTAAATTTTGAGGAGAAATTAATAAGTATATTTGGCTCTATCTTTATATTTTCAAGATCTGTATTGATGGATTAAGGCTTTATTGCTTAAACATTTTTATCTTCATAGAATTCCTTTTGTAGAGGTGGTCATATTCCTCTGTAGATCTAACTAAACTCATTATCCTATGAAAGATGTTATTATTAATTCCTTGCTACATCAATAGTAATTTTTTATTAATCTCCAAGATTGATGTGTCAGGTAGTTTACTAAACTCATCTTTGACAAATTCCCAACTATCTTGCAACATGAAAATAATTTGCATCTTCACATGCCAGAAATCATATTTTTCCCCCTAAAAAAGTAGAACCAAGATAAGATTAAGATTTCTAATGAAGAAATTTGAGGAAAACATTGGCTTTGACTCCAAAACTAAGGTTTTGGTATTGAAAGTTGGGGCTATTGGTCACAACTTGTTAAACAAGTTTGATTTGTACAATATCTAACTCTTTTCTTTCAATTTTTGTAGATCTATATGTTGATTGTCACACTTGATTTCAACTCAGATCAACAAGATTGAGGATCATCTCAATTAAATAAATTTTTACAAGGCCCCGACAAAGTTTAGAATATGAAGACGCATATTAGAGTTATGAGAAGAGAAACACTCTCAGGCTTCTAGATAAATTGCCCTAATAGCAGACATTATGATTTTGCTATGAAGTATAGTTTCTGAGAGCTTTGCTCTCATGGAGAAGACGAATAAGGAAATTAGAGAGAAGAAGAGATGCGTAAAAAAAATGAAAAAAGCTAATCCATTATCACTACATGATTGTCATATCACATCATTGATTAAGACATAAGGATTTTACACTTACTATAATTGACATGTTTACTTTCATGTATTATGTAGAGAGAAGAAATTATATGCTTCTACCATGCTTTGGGTCATTAGATTGGATGTGAGGGTAGCAACATGAAATTACAGAGCTCGCTAATCCTCTACAATGGCCTACACAATAGATGGTGGGTCCCAAATAACAATCACCATTTTCATTGATCATGCATCTCTTCATGGAAATGACAAGGAAGATCATGATTGTGTCAAGTAGCTAAGAGAATTTGCCTCCCTCTTCCAGAGTGTGCATGTAAATTGCTCAAACATTATTAAGACAAAGTAAACCCTATGATTTTTCAATAAATTTGTTTGGACATTCTTAGTATTATATCTTAGTATTGTCTTCTTAAGAGGAACATAAAAATTTCATCCTAATAATGTAAATACTATTAATATTAGAAAGTTCATGTCTTTCAATATTATATTGTAGGAAATAAAAAATTTAAGTTCTAAAATTAAATATTATTTCACACAAATGAAGGATATATTTGTTATTTATAGCAGGAAAATAAAGTGGATATCCTTCAATGTAATACTTATTATCGTTCCCACAAAATTTTTATATTTTATTTTATTATCACTAATTATATAACCCAAATACCAATTAGATATAATTTTGCCTAGTGAGTATTAATGGGTATGTTTTGAAGACATAGGGTTCATATCCCAATTACCAATCATATATTTACCACACAATTTTGTCTATCCTATTATTAAAATTGAAAAAGAGAGAGGGTTCATATAAATTATTTTTACCGCTGAGGTAAATGTATAAGTGATGTGACTAACGTATATATATTTTTATGTTAGTGCTAGAAGCAAATAATTTTAATCACAAATAATCTGTATATATTTTGTATGTGCTAGAATCACATACAAAATGTGACTCAATAACTAAAGAATCACATACCTAATTACTTTTAGGAAAATTATGTTTGGCTACCACCAACAAAAATAATTATGTTTTAGAATCCAAAAAATTTATTTAATAGGTTGATGCACCAAATCATAAATATTTATATTTTAGTATACCTAAAAATCATTAATTTTATTTTACCATTGCCTAATCATGTCAACATTAAAAATCACCTTTAAAAAAGAGCCAGGGTCATTTTTTTTAATATTGTTTTTATATTTATGTAATTTATGTAATGTGTGTGTGTGTGTGTGGATAATATATACATACACACTAATGCACACACACACACGTGTGCATATGTCAAATCCAAACACAAATCATAAAATAAAATTTTCTTTTAAAAAATAATATATCTTTATTTTTAATTGACATACCTAGACATAATTTTTCATTTTATTTTATAATTATGTTATATATATATATATATATATATATATATATATACACATGTGTGTGATTGTAGATGTATGTGTATCTATATGCACATCTATATCTATGCATATATGTTGTCTATAAAAATATATATTGTGTATATATATTGTATATATACAGTATATATGTTGTCTATGTATATTATGTATATATATATATATATAATTTATTTAAAAATAAGAAAATAAAAAAATATGTTTTATATTAAAAAAAATGGGGCGCATAGGGACCCAGTCCAACTCACTGTCTCCATTTTAAAAAAAAAGTGAGATGACATTTTTTAAATAATGATGTGACATGGGCATGGGCAAAATGTAATTGATGAACTCACCCCATTTAAAACTTTAATATTGTTTAATTTAGCGCATCAATCCATAATATCAAACATGATTTTATCCCTTTTTTTTTTTTAATAATCATGTTATACAACGATGCTCTATGCATCTTCGCACGCATCTAGATCAATGCCACGTGCGGTCTTACAAATACTATTTATACATCAAGGAAAATAAAACCGATTAATTAAAATATTATTCCTCAACAAGAAAATCGGGCGGGATGATTCATGATGATCGTAGATCGTTACTAAATCAGTTAATCAGTTATCGATCTCGCAATCAAAACCAAAAGCGACAAAAAATATATTTTCCATCGAAATTAGCATGATGTAACGGTCACGAAACCAATTGAATAAAAAATAAAAAAATCTAAGTAGTAATTTAATATTAAAAATAAAAAAAAATTGAAAAAAATGTGGTATGTAAATATTAGTATTAACGTAACGTAACGGATATGAGGTATTTTTTTAATTAAAAAAAAAAAAATCGTGGACGTAAGTCGTGTTTGTTTGTCAGATAGGTGGCGATGGGTTTGGTTGATTCTGAGACAGAAAAGAAAAAAGCAACTGTTTCATCATTATTATTCGAAAATGACTTACCCGGACAAAGAAACACCCAATAAGTGTTTTTACTGCTTGCTTCGCTTCTCTGGCCGTGGCCCGTCCCCTTCACGCCCTACCTTCCATGGGACTCCAATCTCTTTGTTTCCACAAATGTTGTTCGTCCTCTTCCGATAAATCCAAATCTACAGATTTCAATGTCACCGTCATCAACAAACGTTGTGCGCGAAACAGATCATCAGAAAATGGCAGCATCAGCATACAAGCAGTTCAAGCACCAAAACAGGACTGACATAAGGAAAATCAAACCGATCGTGTTGTTTTTTTCAGGACAGGTTTTACTTTTATCAGATAAAACTGTATCGGCACGGAACAGACACATAAATTTTCATCGAGCTGTTCAATTGTTCTGAAACAGGAAAAGAAAAAAAAAAAAAAAGCAACGCTGATTCATAAAATAAATTGAAAAAAAAAAAAAAAAAAACCTAGAATCGTAATGTCGTCCAGAAACACCGAATCCTTCAGATACTGCAGAATCTGAAACTAAGCGGATTTCACACTCGCAAAGAACACGACGCGGCCGTGCGAGTGCACGTGTCGTGGATGTACATATCTCAGCGAAATTGAAGCGGAGACAAGGATCTCGCGCAGATTGTTACGGAGAGAGAACGGAATTTGTAAGAGACTATCGGTTTCTAGCCCCGGCAAGAACTCATAATCTGGAAAAACAGAAGTAATCGAGTTGGCAAAACAAACACGGACCTTAGATTCGCCTTCGCTTTTTGCACGATTAATTCGATATAAAAATGATGATGAAGTGAGTGAATTCTTCAATAAAGCGCGCGCAGAGATTGCTTTCAATCGCTGCTTCTTATCGTGAAATCACTGCGGCTGGGAATACTGTTACGGAGAGAGAGAATGGTCCTGAGTCTCCTGACTGGGAACTTTCAAAAGCAAAAACGAGTGACGGGGACTCGTCGACGGTGTCGGGGATCGCCGTTACATCAAAAAGACATCTAGCCTAGCTTATTTTTTGGGAAAATTATTTAAAATATCCAAAAATATTTTATAAATATCTCGCAAATTGTTCAAATTTTTTTAAAAAGAAAATTAACCAAAACTAAATATATCTACATTTTAGTCTTTTCAAAAATATTCACATGGAAATACTACTAAACATATTTTTTAAAAAAATAACAAAAAATAAACAAGAAAAAGAAAACTTAAAAAAAAAAACGTAAATTCTTTTTATATTTTCATGATTGACTACGCTGAACTAAAATTATTTTTGAAATTTGTATATTTTTATCCTAATTCTAAATTTTCAATTTCATTTTTTTTTTTAAATTTTGTCCCATTCACAATCTTCTCTATTTTTTGTATGCATTTTTATTTAAATTTATATAATTTCATATTTTAAATGTTCAATTATTATTGAAAATAATTTAATTTTATATGAGAATAGAAAAGAAAATATACAAAATTATTTCGCCTTTTTTTTTTGTCTTTAGTCAAGTTTTGATGATTACATGATACTTCATTCAAAAATGTGATAATGTGATTCATTCACTAAAAATGAGTTCGTGTGAGTTGTATCTCGTGCAAGATTAGTCGATAAATGTGTGATTGAATACTAAAAATTATCAATTAATTTTTTTGAATATCCAAAACAATTATTCAATTATATATATCAAATAATATATAAATAATTAACTGAATTAATTGATGTATAAAAAATGAATTAATTGATACATCATATTCGACCGTCTATACCAAACCAACAAAAAAATATTATTTAATTACAAATATTAATTTAATAAGTATTTAATCACCAATAGTAGTTATCTCATAAATCTCATTTCTATGAAATAATCAATATTATAGATTAGAGATTTAGAGAGAGATAGAGATAGAAATTGACTGTGTGTGAGAGGGAAGAGAGATAATATCAAAGGGTTGTATGCTTTATTATTTGAGATATTTGTGTTTTGGTACACCAAAACCTAAATAATTAAGTCTTTGGTGCATTAAATCTAAATAATTAAAAAAGTTTGACTAAAATAAAAAATAATTATGTTTTGGTATACTAAAATATATCACTCTGATTTTGCCCCTTAGATATTTAAAAAAAAAATAATTTTAGTTTTTAATTCAAAAACCAATTAGGTTTTTATAAAATATTTACTTAATTAGATTTGACAAGACTGTGATTCCAACCCATGTCTTCAAAAATGTAGAATAATCATTTGCCACCCTAACATGCATAACAAATAAATGAGGACATGATTATGGTATATATATATAGACATACAGTAATATAATTATATATAAACATATATAGATATGTTTATGTGTGTGTGTGTGTGTGTGTGTGTGTGTGTGTGTGAGATTCACATTGAAAAGAACTTTGTTGATAATAATTTTAATAATATCATTGAGAAAAATAAAAGACAATGTCAAATCAATAGAAGATTTGAAATAGTCCAGTTCACGTCCAAAGTTACATAGGTATGAATCAAAGAATAATTTCTCTATAGCTTGTTATAGCCTTGACAAGGATGTAAAGAGAATTTTGTGCAAATGGCTGATAAAGCTCATGTTCCCTAACTGATATACATCTAACATAGGAAGATGTGTTGATATGAAGAAATATAAATTATTTGGGATGAAAAGTTATGACTGTAATATATTCATGCAAGAACTAATACTCATAGTATCCCGTGAATTACTTCCGGAAAATATTTAGGAAGTATTAACTAAAAGAAGCATTTCTTTTAAGAATCTCACTTGCAATGACATAACAAAGAAATACATGAAGCAGTTATAAAATGACATACTTATATTTATATGCAAATTTATGCGTATTTTTCCTCCTAACTTCTTCGACTCAATGGAATATCTTTAGATCTAATTGTCTTATAAATCTATGATAACATGCTCTATGCAATACATATGGGTGTATTCATTTGAGAGATTATGTAATTTTAATTTGTTAATCTAAAACTTTAAATGTAATAGACGAATAAATATTATTCTAATGAAGATATTTCCATATTTTATAAAATTGAAAAAATAATGTTAGAAAAAAAGCCAAAGTTGAAAGATCAATATTGATGATTTATACTCATTTTACATCGTCATATCTTTGTCATGGTATTTGATATAATTTTTTTAATATTCAAACATAACTTTAAGGTTATTTTTGTAGAATTTATTCTAAGGAATTAAGGCAAAGACAACCGTATATTAATGGTGTTTCCATTGATTTGAAAAATTTGTCAGCATATAACATGTCATTCTTGCTTCTACAATTTAACATGCAATATTATATAAGTATGGTTTTATTTTATTTCTTTTTTTAGATACGTTTTTCATCATTAAATTATTAATAGACAAATAAAGGATCTTACAAAATGGTCATTATGAAGTTTACAAACGTATCCCATATATTATGTACATGGAAACAAATTTCATACTTTGAAATATGGTTCAAATATACCTGTAATGAACAGTATTGTATGTATCAAGTGATCTAACTCTACTACATCTAATATTGATTTACATTGTCAACTAATTGAAATTTAATATATGGAGTATATTATTTTACCAATTAAGAGAACAATTCTGTTTAATTGTGAATCGGTTAGATCCTATTCCAAATTTGGGTACAATAATTCATCATTAATACAACCTTGTTGATGTGCACCATAAGAAATATATGAGCCATTCATTCTTATTGTGCAAGAAGAACAAGTATGGTATACTACTTATCCAACCATATGAAGAAATACTTGTGACTAGTGGGCTATATGTAAAATAAAACTTAGATTATTTGTGGAAGTTCTTGAAAAGGATATTATTGTAACACTATCGTATGTGCCTATATTTCAAGAGAATAGTGTGAAACATCATCTAATCAATCTTATGGTAGATAATGTGCTTCAAATATTACTTGATTAAGATAAAACCTATTTGGATATTGATAATGGACATGTGAAGAAGATAATGAAGATTTAATTGTACCATCAAATGAGGATGAATATGTAGATGGAGATATTCTGTTAGAAATTTTTAATGATGAGTCGACATTTATTGACTTCCATGTTATGTTGTGTTACTTATTGTGTAACTATTATAATTTGGGTGTTAAATAAAAAAAAAGAATCACTTTAGTGAATGTCAATGTATTTCTCATTATATTTTGTTAGAATGACATATTCATTACATATTTTTATCATCTTTGCATTTTTTTTATGTTTATATAACTTGAATTAGGTATAAGAGTTGACAATTCAAGTGGCTAAGGATCTCAATCATTGGGGAGATGTAGATGAAGTCAGATAATAATTCATGGAGGAAGAATTTAATATTTATTCATTAATGACAGCACTATAAATGTCTCTCCATGTTTTCTCACACATATAGAAGTTAAATTAGCATCACTTCATCATGAGATGTACAAATTGACTACAACTGATATTCCGTCTTCATCTCATTTTGCACAGGAAGATATTGTTAGCTCCATCCCACCTGTCTTAGGAGGTACATGCATTGGTACTACAGTATCAAAAATGAATAGATATTTATAATCCATTATTTGCATACAAAGTTATGAGAAAATCTTCATTTGATTCATAATTGACAATAAATAGTACGTTAATTTTAGAAATTTACTATATGCATGCATTATCATTTTTTATTATTTTTGTTTGTCGAATATTTTAATTACAACTATAAATGAAAATATAAGTAAATAATAAAGGTTAAAATATATAATTTTAATTAATAATAAATTATGATGTTGCTACTAATCAAACATTATCATTAAGAATTAAAATAATATTTATATTATGAAGTTTTGGATACAAAATAAAAATGAATAAAATATTAACTTAGTAGTAGAAATAAAATTGTATTTTGTTTATATGTATATGTACGTGTTGGTGTTAAATTAATTACAAGTTTATTCCTTTAGCATCTCATACCATCAAGAAGATATTTAAGGAAAAATTCGTTAGGAAGAGTATAAAGTGGAGCATCGTGTCCCTAAATATGAAAGAATTTTATTGAGAAGCATTTAAAGTATAATTTTGATGCATTTACTAATTTGTCAATTTGTTTTTTAAAAAATACTATGAAAATAATTGTGTTATAATATATTATTGTTTTCTTTCTTATTTGTAGAAAAAATATAAATAAAATAATGCTTTATCAATCTTTGTAAAGGACACATGGAAATATGTGGCTAGTATTAGATATAATGACAAGCTTGAAAATAGATGAAAAAGTATGGTAATGATGTAAAGCCAGATAGTGTTCCCTTAATATTTGGATCAGATGGTGAGAATACTGAAGTACTGAGGAGTTCAAGTTGTTGTCCCAGATGGCATCACACAATTGTCGATCATAGAAAGTAGGTGAAAGTTCAGGACCTTCAAAACATATTGAAGGTTTAATGATGATCTATCAATATTCAGTAAATTTGATAAAATTTATCTTTCCTATTTTATTATGATTTGAATTTTGTGAATACAAATGATAATAATTTTATGACTATGTATCGTGTACATAATTAGTAACCATTATTTATTTTCAAGAAGCCGAGTTGAGGTGTTCCCCAACACAAATTGAGGTGTTAAAGTAAATCCGCGAGAAAAATGATGGATTATTTGTAAATAAGTGGTCAAATGATATTTATGTGAGTTTGACAATTTATATTTTTAGTGTCTTATATAAATTGCAATGTATGAATGAAGAAAGTGTGAAGAATTATTATTTATGCCATTCAAAGAAATTAATATATAAAGTCAAGTATTTTTTTTATCATTAATAACGAGTTATCAAATATGTACTCCTCAAATGTAATGACTCAATTCATTTTTATATTAGTTTTTAGTAGGGTGTTACCAGCTTCATATGCTAATATAAATTTTATCTGAATATAATAATGATGAGTTATATTATATTGTAATAATTATAGGAAGCTGTGGAGAATATGATACTCATGCATCTACATTTTATTTATGATTTGTTTAGATTTCTTCTTTATCATCTTCTAATTACAATAAATTATATGATGAGTAGTTACGCGAGGAGTTGCATGAAATTCAGGATACTTTGCAAAGAAAAAATAAAGAGATGAAACAAAAGAATGAAAAGATGCAACACAAAAATGAAAAGATGCCAAAGCAAATTGAAGAAATGAAAAAAATAGAGGAAAAAAAAATAAAAAGAGAGGAATAAAAAATGAAAAGAGATGAAGAAAGAATGAAAAGAAATAAGAAAAAAATGAAAAGTGATGAGGAAAGAATGAAAATAGATGAGAAAAGAATAAAAAAAAAAGGAGCAAATATAACAGGAGATTTTAAAGAGGCTTCATTTATTTTTTATAATTTTGAAGAAGATCAAACCAGATCCCTGGAGGACAATACTCATCTCGACAAGGACTCCTAGTTATTTGTGATATTGTGTTATTAATTTTTTATAATGAAAATTTTTGTGCTGAACTTTTGTTTTGTGTTATTATTTTTTGAAGTTATTAATGTGTACTAGAATTGATGGGCTTTGATGTTTGTATGAATATTATGTGAATATCATTAGAGGATTAATATGCATGTACTTACTGGATTACATAGTATATAATTTCTGTATGTATATATTTTGTATATATCATACGAAACCATTAGAAATGGAACATATAATTAAAATTTGGTACACTAAAATATATCAATCCAACTTTACCCCTTGCATATCTAAAAATAAATTAAAATTATATCAGTTTATCAAATTAGAGATCATATAGGTTGTAATAAAGAATTTAGAAAAACTAGATTTAACAAAACTAAGATTCAAACCCATATATTTTACTATTCAAATTAACTCTTTGTCACCCCAACACGCACAAAAAATCAATTATTATAGGATTAAGATAAATATATATATTAATATACAGTAATAAAATTATATATATACACTTATAGATATGTTTATATGTGTATATATATGTAGGTGTATATATATATGTAGGTGTATATATATATATATATATATATATATTTGTATATGTTTATGTAGATTTATATATAAGTAGTGAAACTTATTTTTTTTATAATTTTCTAAGAAGTGAAACTTGGGATTCCTTTTTTTTTTTTTTTTAAATTAGCTGCCTCATGGCCCATCCCACCACTCCTCCTCCCTGAACCAAACCGCACGAGAAAGTAGAAACAAGCAGATAATCTTGTTTGTTTCGGCCTGTAATCCAATGGAAGCACGATGATGCTGACAATTCTCTTCTTCCCTTCTGAACTAGCAAAATAAAATAAATGTTAAATTTTCCTTTTAGATATACGAATCTCTTCGTCTTTCAAAAAGCTGCATGCCTGCTTGCACCGATACACGCTCAAATGTGCTATTCTTTCCAAGATACTTCGTCGGAGGACTTTGTGGCACAAATCAGAGGCAGTCGCAGTCGCAGTCGCAGTCGCAGTCGCAGCATCACGAAACTGACCTGCCAAACGATACGAATATTTCATATTGTGTCGTCGTACATCAATAAACTCTGTCAATAATTTTATAATTATTACCAAAAATTAATGATATATTAAATATATATTTATACATAAATTATAGTTTAAGGAATTATGGATAAATATCAAATATTTATTTATACATAATTTATATATGAATTAAAGTAAGTTAATATTAATTTATATTATAATATAATTAAATTGACTATTATTTTTATATTCTATTGATTTTGATAAATTAAAACAAATATAATTTTAAGTTCGTATCAATAAATTATTATATAAGTAATAAATAAATAAATTAAAATTAGTATTAATCATATATTGAAATATAATTAAAACTAATAGAGAAAATTATATTTTATTGTGTCAAAATAAAAAAAATAAGAAAAATAAAAAAAAATAAGAAAAATAAAAAAAAATGCACTAAAATTATATCATAACAATAATATTAGCGGAATGCACTAATATTAATACAAACATGTGATTTTCAATTTATTTTCCCCAGCTTTGTTATTTTTTTCTTTTTTATGATTTGCAATGGGCATGATGGCATTCACATGTACATTCAAGGGTAATTAGAAATAATGTTGCGGTTGACTAAATTACTCAATTTACTATGCACAATTTGACTCATGATAATCCATAAAATCACATAAAAATTTAATAAATAAAATAAGACAAATTATCTTTCAATACATTAAAAAAGAATAATAATTGCCACTTATATTCACAAAATCAAAATTATTCAAGATTTGATGCGCTCTAAAATTCTTCTCTAATATATATTTAAAAAATCTGCATAGCATGCCACAATCTAAAAATTAAAAAAAAAAAAAATTTTATGTGATAGATATTTAAAAAATAATAAAAAAAAAGAAAAATTATGTTTTGAAAATCCAAAATGAAAATATTTAAGGGGAATTATGTTTTGGAGTACTCCCTCGGAAACATTTAAAAATATGAAATTAATCTTTTAATATTTGAAAAAAAAGGCACCTAACTATAAATAAATTAAAAATCATATCACTCAGAATTCATAAGCCCTAAACTACCCTTGCACCTCTCCCCTGCCTCCCGTCCTTGCCCTCACCCTCGTCCTCGTCTTTGTCCTTGCCCCTCGACCCTCTCCATGAGCTCCACCGATGAAGTCCCACGAGCTTGATAATGGAGTTCACTGGAGCTCATGGAGCTCACTAGAGCTCGTGGAGCTCCGTCGATGGAGCTCGTGGAGAGGGGCGAGGGGAGAGGAGAGAGGGGTGAAAGGAGACGAGTGAAGAGCAGGAGGGAGGACAATGACGAGGGGCAATGGCGAGGACGAGGGCAAGGGGCAGGGAAGAGGAGCGAGTATAACTTAGGACTTATAATTTCGAGTGCCATAATTTTTAATTTATTTATAGTTTGATGCCTTTTTTTTCAAATATTAAAAGGCCAGTTTAATATTTTTAAATAATTATTGGTAAGTACTCTAAAACATAATTCCCCAAAATATTTATGTTTTCGTTATGTTTTTTTTTTTTAATTTTAATAAAATATTTATATTTTGATCTAATTGTATGTCAAATTACTAAAAACACCCTTAAATTATTAAAAAAAAAATTATATATTATAAATCAATTGTGTCAACATGTTTTTGGACGTGAATAGTGTTTCCGCAAAACAATGTTCACAAAAAAACGTTTTCAATAAATGATATATACAACTAAACAAAGTTTACAAAAAAAAAAAAACATTTTCGAATAATCATATATAACAAACATATAACTATATCTAAAATACATATGTTAATTAAGTTTTAATAATTTAAACAAACATATAATATATACTACATATAACAAATATGCAAATGCTTAAAATGCATATAAGTTATGCTATACATGTCAATGGCATTTTAGTAATTTTTCATACAATAAATCAAATCATAAATATTACATATTATAATAAGAAACCAATATTGTCAAATCAAAATCTAAAATATTTAAAAAGAAAAAAAAAATTTGAAACAACAGGTGACAAGACAAGTGATACTTTTTGTTTTACCGGGCAGGCGGGCTGAGCGCAGAGTCAGGAGGGGAAAGCTGATGATGATGCTTGCACGCATGAGGGAACTGGGGATTTTGTCGCCAAAAACGTGCATTTTATTTTTATAATATCAAAACACACGATTCTCGAACACGAATAGTTACCAAAACATTTATCCACGAGATCATAAAGCGAGGAGAGGAGAAACGAACATGTGATGAAGTAGTCAATGGAAGAGCCGGGCCTGATGGACAGGCTGGCCGCGGCGCACGAAGAGCTTCTGTGGGGGATTTGACGTCCACTGCACGCCGGCCCGCATGGGCACCGGCTGCCCATGCTGATAATGCCCGCTCCCCGATCCAACTTTCATGCTCGCCATCTTATCAGCCACGTCTGCAAACCCTGCTCCGGTTTTAGCCACGTTCACGCATGCCACTGCATCACAAAACAAGCTTATTTATTCTAAACAGCAGTATTTTTATCAGAATCACAGGCACACAGGCACACACGAGAAAAAGATCAAGGGGGAACACCACAGACACGCCACACGCCACGCCACACCACACCACCCACCACACCACCCACCACACCACCCACCACACCACACAGACAGATACAAACACAGACACACACACACACTAACAACAGCTGGAACAAATATCATGGTCAGTCAAACTTTTAAATTTTATTCGTAATATATTATCAGTAAATATTTCTATTAGATCTTATACGTGTAACTCCCATCAGATACAATAATAAGTATCTTCAAATTCTTATTTTCATCCTTGCAATTATTATTATAATTTTTTTTTATTTTTATTATTTTTTTCCTTATTCCAATTTTTATTCTTATTCTTATTCTATTGCTTATTTATATTCTTTTCCTAATTATTATTATTATTATTATTATTATTATTATTTTATATATTCTTTTTTTATATTGTTATTTTTCTTTTTTCTTTTTCTTTATTTTTTTTAATACTTGTTCATATTCTTATTATTCTTCTTATGTACGTCCTTAGTTCCTTATATTACTATTAGTCGTATTCTTATCGTATTATTATTCGTACTCTTGATCTTTGTCCTTGAGGTCCTCTTGAGCAAAAAATAGTTTGCCAATGGCACCATCAAAATACTCTAATTTATCTCATGAGTCATGTTTTTGGCATCAACTTTTCTTTTAATGTGACATGGTGATCAGAAACAATGCTAACGGGTCTCAAAAGAATAAGATAGAGAGAAATAGGAACCCATGGCCTGGCTATCCCAGGACCAGACTCGCCTGTTTGGCCAACCAGGCCTAAACCAGCCCACAGACCTTCGTGCCGCGTCTGGGCTGCTCAGCCTAGAAGAACATGAGTTTGTGAATAGAAGAAAGCAAATTCGACTGACAATCATGAAAAGTGACATATCAACAAACACACCTGGCTTTTTCTTTACAGGAAGCTGATACCCTGGCCGTTCAGCAGAACTCTTGAAGGGTGTAATGTTCTTGATTGCACCCTTTACAAACAAGGAAGAACAAAAACATGCAACAACTTTGAAAACATAAAAACAGGAACTTCACATGAACGATCTTTTACCTGTTTGTCCAAGTCCAGCACACGCCGCACCCCTGCCAAACAAACAAAAACAATCAACAAGGAACTAAAACAATCAACACTGAACAAAAACAAATTTTTTATCTGTATGCTGTCTTCTTTGATGTTGTCGCATGCATGCATTAGCATATTTTTACTTATTTTATCTGCATGAGAGCACCCAGCACGTGATGTGCTATCCTAATCAAAAATCAATATAAAGCATCAATTATTTTCTCTCTCCTCTCATCTCCGTGCTGATCCACCATGAACCCTAACAGGCACCACCGTGAACCCTAACAGGCACCACCATGAACCCTAACAGAGGCACCACCATGATCCCTAACAGGCACCACCATGAACCCTGATAGGCACCACCATGAACCCTGACAAGCACCACCATGAACCCTAACAGGCACCACCGTGGTGATGATGCCTGCCATAGTGTGCACCGTGGTGGTGCTTGCTTGTTGTGGCGGTGCATACGCATGCATTCTACTACATTTTTGTAATGTATTAAGTAATATGATCATAATCAACGTGGAATCATTCGAGATGACATAACACAAATAAAAGGAAAACACATATTATTAAGCATGAGCCTCCACAATGAGGATTTGATTCTAGAAGCAAGAACATATAAAACATTAATTCAACGAGCCACTCGAGATCAAATTTGATGATTAGTTATATTTAGTGATGAAGGCATGATTATTAGTTTGTAAATGAAATTCAATTGATCCGAGTGTGAACAACATATATGATACTTATTATATGACAGTATTACTCAACTACTGACACAGATGAAAATTGAAAGATAACTCAGCAGGTGGATAGGACATGATTTGAGCGATCAAATTCATGATATTTTGTACTTGTATTTGTTGATGAAGCAATACATCCTTTTACGAAAAAAGATAGTTTGAGAGCACTGCTAATTTTCTTAGAGATTAATCAATTGGAGATTCAAAGATCAACAAATATACCCCCGAGTTGAGAGAAATTGAGATGAAATCAATCAAATTACCATGACCATGACAACTTTTTCACATTTGGTTTGAGAACGCATTTTAGTAAATGCGTTCAATTTCGGATCATAATTTATAGATGGAGGATGATATTTTGAGATTCAGAGGTTTCACAACAAACTATCTACATGCCAATTAATTTTATTAGACTTGCACAAAAGTAGTATCTCAAGCTTCTTTCTCTCTGAGAACAACTAGGTCCAACCACACCAAGATACATCTGCTTCTATTGCATGTTTTTTTTTTATTTGAGTTTCAATATAATTTATTTTTAACAAATTATTTTACAAAATAATTGAATTGTAACAATGTGTTTCTTCCACTTATCTTTCATCACGTGATCAACAGACTAAGTATAGAGGTGTCAACCGGGCCTGGCGAAAAAATTTCCCGTGCCCGGGCTCATGCCGGGCCGCCGAAATCATTTTTTTTTAAAATTAGGGTTACAGGGGCGCCGAAACCCTAATTTATTTTTAATTTAGGGTTCGGCCCGACCGGGCCTAACCCGGAGGATCGTGCTGCGGGCCTGTGCCGGGTTGAACCCCCACAAAATCATGCATGGCCCAGCAAGAAAGCACGAACGGGCCTAAAAAGAATGGGCCGAGCCGGGCCGGCAAGCCATGTTTGACACCTCTAACTAAGTAGATGACTTCTCTAGAAATTCAACAAGATATTCTCACTATGCCCTCGTGAACTCTAATTATTTGACGACCATTAATCTACTAATTGCACACTCTCAGCGTAGATATTCTACATTGAATAAATTAAAATTTTTGGAAATTAGTATTAATGAAATAATTTCTATTGATTATGAGATGGATCAACTCAGAGACTCATTATATGTGATTCATTTAGATATTTTAAACATATATTAGACGATCACATATGATGATTTTAAATATATTATTATATTTACAAATAATTATACTGCATATACATGATCATTTGTTTTAAATAAAAAATCTCGTATTTTACTATTTTTGTGATATTTTATTAAATAATAAAAAAAGATTTCGATTATAATATTTAAATATTTAGAAATAATAATGATTGTTATTAACAAATAACCTTAGTAAAAAATAATATTCATCACTAGCATACTAATTAACTAGCATGGCTAGGTCATCTTGGATGAACTAAGCACAATTATTTTTGATCATGGTTAATCAATTTAATGTTAGGTTAGTAGTAAGGGGAGAAACTAACAATGAATATTTTATTATAATATTTTTTTCTTATTACCAAGATGATCAATATCAAATTACACCTTTATGTTATTACTTTTTTCACAATTAAATTTTACATTAGATAGATATGAGAAAAATAACCTCATAAAATATGGTTCGGTAGATTTTTTTTATCACTTATTATTTTTAATATTATAAGATGTGTATCTATGTCAAATTATTCAAAATTTTACCAACCCAACTCAAGTTTCATGCGATATATTTAGGACATCTTGGGTCGTAAAATATATGATATTTATTTCTCAAAAGATGTAAGCCTTGTATAATTTGTTTGATCTTCAAATGATTAAAAACTCACAAATCAATTCAACTTGAAACCTTAACTAACAGTAATCAGATCATACAGTACTTATAATTTTAGTATAATTAATAATTTCTTAAATTCTCCCAGATATATTCAAATAGGCATGATTCTTCAAATTTTCAAAATATATATATATATATATATATATATATATATAAAGAGCTCCCAAGCATGTAATTTCAGTCAAAGATCATAGTCATAACCAAGTAAAAACATGCTCAAATTTTAATTGCACTCTCATGATAAAAAAAGATTTGCCATTGAATTTTATAATTTTTTCTAAAAAATAATTATCATTGAATCAGCCAGTTGTAGCAAAGCTATGATGTTAATTATTTATGAGCTTTACTAAATTAGATTTTAAATTCAAAACTATTCAGAAGCAAAATCTCCACCTTTCATAAATAAAATTATCAAAATATTAATATTTCCTAAATTACATGCTAAAGTAGGAGCCTTGTATACTAGGAACAGCATAACATCTCCATTAAACAAGTCATTTTCCAAAGGAGTTGGGTCTATCCGTTCAAAAATCTATTATAATTTATAATAATAATAAGACACATTACCATAAATCCAGTATTTCATAGAGAACAAAGTTTATCAAGATCAATCATTATTGATAGCAAAGATAATTTATAATTATAGCTATTTATTCTTTTCGAAACTAAGTGTTCACATGATATATGCATCATCTTAAAATGAGAGTATTGAGGTTTAATTTTATTTCTATGTATTTTTATTTGAGAATATATGTATTATCCCAACTTGAGTATATATGTATTATGTTATTCAATTATGAAATAAATAAAAAACATAAGTTATTTTCTTTATCCTCTCATCTCCTCTCTCTCTCTCTCTCTCTATCAGAAGCGACACATCCCAAAACCCTAACAACCAACAACAACAAGAATGTTTGATCATGCTCACGAAACAAATTTCAAAAGAACTCTTTTACAACATAACAAAAATGGCACTTACCTGTGCCCAAAGATTGGTGCAACTTTGGTGACTGTAAATTGTTGAGGATCTTGGTGTTAGGAGTCTTGCCATTATATTTACTATTGCTGTTGAGTACCATTGCTCTCTTTGTTTCGGCTAGATGAAGATGACAATGTATTTTATTAAACAAACATTACATTTAAAATTAGCAATCAAAAAGAAGAAAAAAAAGACCAACCAGGAGGGAGCGTCACAATGGGATCTACCACAAAACCAAAAGATCTGGGGACATAATAGCAGCCCTACCACAAACAAACAAACAAACAAACCCAAAAAAAAAAAAAAAAAAAAAAAAAAAACAGTAGCAAGAGGATGAGCAAAGCTCACTAAAATATGCATCAACATTCAACAGCCAAGAAATACCTGAAAAAAGGGATGTTCTAGGGCCTCTTCTGCTGTGGGCCTTTTACAAGGATCCCACGAACAAAGTATCTAGAAGTCAAGGATAAAATGTCAGCCAATACCAAGGAAAAGAAGACTTTTATCATGTTACACGGGTGAATTAACTGAATACTCTGGTTGAATTGTAATTTGTACAATTCCCAAGTGGAACACTCACTTTGATCAAGCTGATTGCATCATCACTCGCTGAAGGAATTAATGAGGAAAGGGGGACTCCAGGAAACTAAAATGAGAAAATAAAAAAGTGACCACTTAATCTCTCTGCAATTGCTACTAAACACACAATAATAATGATATCGTAGAAAATTAATCAATACCATAATTATGCTAATTAATCAATATTGATATTGTAGAAAATTCAAGCCATAAACCTCGACTTAATTCATAAAACTCAATAACAATGCTAATGTACCATTTTTTAAGACTCATCTATTATAATCTATTTTTAGGAAGATTTGGTTTGCAAGCCAATAATGGTGATTGATGTAGTTACAAGTGTATATATGTCAATTGATTAGCTCAAGTATATTTAACATGTTTGATTTTCATGACACATACAACAAGATTTGGAACTTTTTGTTGATATAATGATATGCTCATCAAAGACTATACAACAAACTATCAAACCTTTCACATGTACACCTATTAGATACATTATATTTACATAAGATGGATATTCCAAAATTTTTTCCTTGGGCACTGTTAGCTCCAAACATGATACATCTATGTCTAAAGTCCTTTATTCTCATCACCTCACTCTTAACTTATAGATCATAGATTCGTGAGTCAATAATCATGTTACAATTTATTATACTCTCTATATGTTTTTGGTCAAATCAAAAATTTTTGATATAATTATGATTAATTACATTATTCTAGAGGCCAACATCATAACAATGTCAATGTTGAATTTTTGTTTTGATAAATTTTTTATGCCAAAAATGTAATAATAATTTATTTTCAATTAATTATTTTTCTGAGCAGCTACGTTATAATGATATCTCATCTTCTAAAATTATTTCTATAAAGTAGACATGCTAGATGATTAACTCACAAGGGGATTGAGAGATTAATCTTTTTTTTTTTCGCTCAAAAGAACAATCCAAATTATTGGCTAATATTAATTTGCTATCATACATTAACAACTTGAATATCCATCATTGAATATGCTAAAAAGCACGTAGCCAAATATCAATAAAAAAATATTTATTGACAATAAAATATGTTAGTTAGAAAAATATATTATAATTTCATATCTAACATGACAAGAATATACTAAAAAGATTCATTCAATCAAAATCATTCAAACATTTAAAAGCATTATAGGAAAATCACACATAATGACCAAAAATATTTTATTATTTTTATTAATTCTTATAATAAATATACATTATTGTCAATTTTCACTAAAAAAAACTTTAATTTTTTTTTCTTTAATAAAATTTTATGAATTACAAAAATAATATGTTAATATTCATTTGCACAATGAGATAAATGAGAGAAAAATCACCAATGATTGATTTGACTATGTGACTCCTACTATATAAGAGTATTCCCAAGATATTTCTAATGAAAATTATTAATTATTAACTTTCTAATCAACTAAATATCTTATATATATATTCTCTCTCAAGCATTGCTATCAACATTTATATCTAGAAGAAAAGAAAAATTCACAATCCATAAAAATTATTTGAATATATATCTTAGTCAAAATCTTTTTACACGTAAAAAAATTATGACTATTAGTGTAATTAATTACATCTTTAGAAACTCTAGTTTCAACATATATGAGATACATGTGCTTCTCACATAACAATTGAAATCATTATGTTCAATTGTTACACATAGCAGAGTTACAATTATTCTACTCATGGCCTTGTCTCTAGACATAACATTAGTAGCATATTAGATTTGAGAAGAATAGTTACATTCCTTGTCCATATAATAGTGTCCCATTGGACACCAAATATATGTCTTCCCATGAAGAGAAAATGATGAGAGAATGACTTATTCATTCCAATTGAATGGTATGTACTATATAATATGTGTGTGTGTGTATGTGTAAATGACTCTAGATTAGTCTCCTAACACATTAATTGATTTGGAACAAAAAGTTCCTAATCAATCCAATTGCTCTACGAAAGGAACAAAAACTTTATTCTCCCAAACACTCATTGTCAGAGGTACTCTGATGTTCTCACGTCGACACTATATACTGATTATTTATACACTTGACACCTACTCTACATGATCCATGCTCTTTCCACAATACTTAATCATCCATGATCAAGGATTATATTAGATAAACTAAGAATAATCATGACATGCTATCATATTTGAAATATTATTCAAAAATTTTTAGGCGAACCAACAGCAAGTACTGTTTATTAATATATTTTCTTACTAATGACTAAAATGATCAATATTAGGTTTGTTCTCTCTGCTAATGAATCCCACAAATGGATTTTCGATTAGTTGGATATAAAAATATATTCTTACATGATGATCTCAAGCATAATCTTACTATGTAGATTACCCAAGACATTTTACAAATTGAAATAATTTCTTATGACATGATTTAGTAGGTTTTTTTTGACACTAGACATCATAGGCTTCAAGATATGCATGTCATATTATTCTTGTTTCTATTATCATGGATCATTAGAGTCAATATGTAAAATTAGTGTTTTACGATGATAATATTTTGATTATATAAAATAATTAATTTAGTATAAACTAATGAAAAATATTTTTATATATTAATTTTCAAATGAATGATTTGAATAATTTAAAATATTTCCTAGGCATATAGGTCAAATTCCTTATAGGTGCACGACATTTTATCTCTAAAAGATATGCTTTGGATATTTTATCATATCTCAATATTACAAAATGTACACAAATTGACTCACTACATAATATGAGTGTATATTTCTTCAAACGTATTGATTCTTCAATTGATTCCATCAAAAATAGAAAAATCACAGAGAAGTTGAATTTAGGTGGCAAGTGAGTCGGGCATCCCAAGCACAACACTAGGCAAGACCCGACTAAGCCTTTCTTGACCACTCACGATCTAAAACCGTGCTCAAAACTAGGTCGTGCTGATTCGAGGTATGACTTATGTCATACAAGGCCAGGGGGTTCCGTGGCTCTTGCCGAGCCAAGCACGATCTAGGTGTCATGCCTTATGCCAAGCTAGGCAAGACCCGGGTGATTGATCAATTTGCACGGTCCACCAGCATGTGCGGTACCGTGACCTGGGACTGCAGACCAAAAAGTGGGCGCAGTCCATTTGGTTCATGCCCGCCCCGCCCGGTCGATTTAAAAAAAATAGAATTTTTTTAAAAAAACCTCATCCCTCCCAATACACATAACAAGTTTTTTAATTACCCCACCACATGATTTGCTGTGCATTCCGCATGGCACAACCCAGGTAGGTTTTACAAAATTATCCCACTTCTTGAGACTCTCCTCTACCACGAACCAACATATGTCCCCTTCCTTTAATACATACATCAAATCTTGCACTCATTCTAAGTATTGACTACCATATTATCATATTATCATGACTCAAGAAAAATTCACTGCTTTGAAATCTTTTTTTTTTTGAATCAAGATAATTTGTACATGTTAGTACATATAATGACTCCATAAAAATGAAATAGTATTGACTAATATTATTAGATATAGATAATGAGCAAGTCTCTTTCCAAACAAGTCGTACCACAAGAAGTATTAAACGGGACGTGCCGGGCCGGCCCGACTGTGCTTTTGTGCAGGGCCAGGCATGGTTATTATGCCGTGCCTGGCCCGGTACAGTTCTGAGGAGGTCAGGCCAGCACGTGCCAGCGGCACGAATCTGCCGCATTCAGCCCGGCCAAGCCGAACCTCTAATATAGGGTTTCGCCATGGCCGAAACCCTTATTTTTTTAAAAAAATTAGAATTTCAGCACGCTCAAAATCCTAATTTTTTAAAAAAAATTAGAGTTTTGGCACCCCCAAAATCCTAATTAAAAAAAATTAGAGTTTCGGCGCCCCGCAACCCTAATTTAAAAAAAATTAATTTCTCGGCTCGTGCCGATGTACCGTGCCGGGCCAAGCACTGCACGAGGTCCGGTTGGCCTCGGCATGGCACAGAACGATCGTGCCGTGGTTGGGCACAACACGAGCCCGGGCACAAAAAATTTCCAGGTCGTGCCGTGCCTCGTGCCAGGCCGGCCCGGTTGACACCTCTATGTACCACGCATACACACCTAGATATGACATTTGTGTCATGCCTGGCATGGCATGAAGGGATAATGGCCGGTCCTGCACGGCTCAGCCACCCCGAGTCTAGCAAATTCGGTTTAGGTTGTATTGAATCATGCCGAGTCAGTTTGAGCCTGGATATGGCAGCCTAGCTAAGAGCCTAAGAATAATCGACTATGTCGACCATTCACAGAGAATCTGAGACCTACAGACAAATAGAGACTATCAAATTTCTGTTATATGCTAGGCATCAAAAAACATTTTAGTGAGTAAAATATATTTTTTAAGACGGGAGAAAAAACCTTATTACCCACTTATACTATCAAGTTAATGATGTGACATATACATCTAACATAAAAAAATTTCATAATGACGTCTATAAGGATCCTAACAAATATGTTAATGACTACTTTATTGTTTATACATTATCAAATATGAAACTGTATTTTTTATTTTAAATATTATATTCTTTAAAAAATTTCATCATGCACTCATATAATGTCGGGTCATCACGGGGATGAAAAATCTCTAAAAATCCAAATATATATATTTTTAATATCCATTTAAAATCTACATAGTGAATAATAAAACATGCAAAAGATGCATCACGAAAAACATAGATATTAGACATCACGAATACCACCCTATTGTATTGTCTAAATTCATTAGTTATTTATTTTTCCAACTTATAATATTATAGAATATCGTTCTTACATGTCAACTTAAAAATCTTATGATATACAGGCTAAAAATATGTCTACATGATATTAACTACACTTTGATTTTCCATAAATCTAATTAAAAACACCATAGTGATGATCAGTTTGATCACAACTTCTCTCCCTAACTTATTATAATATATAAAAGGGGATCAACATCGTAAATGAACTAAATCAAGCCTTAGAAACCTCATCGCTCAATTAGATTTGTCTAGTATATAATGTATCATATTTTCTTACAATACCATATACACTCCTATAAGTATATATTTTCTTACAATACTTTCTACCTTTAACCTTTCCGTATGATTATCATTATTAATATTAACTACGTCTATATTAAAATTAATTCATTATCTTTAATTTATTATTTGGCATTTCTAAATTTTTTTTCTTATGAATTATATATTGATTTTCTAAAATAAATATTATTTGATATTAATTAAATAAAAAAAATAAATATAAATTTAAAAAATAATACTTGTTTATAAATAAGATAGGATAGAAAAAGGAAAAGGCCACACCTACAACGCACTGAATTTTTTTGCTGAAGTCACACTACACCGTAGTCCACACCCAAGAGTGAAGCCGAAGCCAAACCAAGGAGATGGAAAGATGAGATGAGAGAGAGAGTGAAAGTGTGAGACTTAAAAGTTGAGAGAGATGAGAGTTAAATATCCTATATATAAATTTATTTTAAAAAATATATTTTTTTGAATTTTGTTTATTAATTAAATAGGACATAAACCCAAAAGCTATTAGATATTCTGCTCTAAACGTTGGAATAGATGAGTCAAACAAACCAAGCTGGGCCAGCCCAGCCTATTTTTTTAGGCCCAACCTAGCTCATGTGCCGTGCTAGGCACGGCACGGTAATTTAGAGGGCAAGCCCAACATGGCCCATTACCTAAAATCAGCCCGAGTTCGGGCGAGTTCAAATCGAGATAAATTTAGATTAGGATGAATTTTAAAAATTAGAATTTGAGACTAGTGTCACCATCTCAACGAGCTTGCCAAGCCATTGCCTTCCAGGTGACATCACGTCATCCCTTGCCGTGCATCATTTCATTAGCTATCAGACATCATTTTGTTGGCCGCATCACCCGTGTTGTGCCCACGTGATAGGAACCCGAGTTGTGTCTAGCAAGGCACGCTGATCGTGCCTGGCCAAAGAACCTCGGGCTGACATGAGCTATTCCGTGAGCAGGCCCAGCACAGGCAAGGGCACGGGTCTGCATCATTATATGTCAGGCCAAGCATGGCCGTATCAGGCAGCCCATCAAGTCGGGCCAAAGTCACCCGACCCGTTTGACAACTCTAAGTTGGAAGTGCATCCAATGGCCTAGATACAAAATAATTTTAATTTTTTTTGGATCATTAGAACTAAATGCATCCAGTTCCAGAAGCTTCAACATTCTGATTCAGACATTTGGTTCGACGTGGGAAGTAGGCATGTGCATCCATGAGTGTCTCGACCATGCCAAGCAGACACCCTCATCCAATCATGTGGCGGGTTTATTAAAAATACCTACTACATATACAAGGTGGGGCAAGCTTTTTTATGAATATAATATTATTTTTTTAAAATTAGGCAGGTCAGACACAGTCCAATCGGACCACACTCAAAACACGATCCGCATTTTGGGGCGAGGCGGGTAGGTACCTGTGACGTTGGACCATGCATACAGGCCAAGCGACTGAATTATGCCTAGCCCAACACGAGGCATGACACCCTTGGCGCAGCAAGGCACGAGCCATGCCTCAAGGCAGCACGACCTAGGTCTAAGCACAATTCTAGACCATGTCGTGCAAGGGCCAAACATGGCTTAGTCAAGGCATGCCTCAGGCCATACCCAGGCCACCCAGCCCACTTTCCACCTCTAAAGAAAACCCACCACCATTTCTATCATCTTATCTCATTACGTAGAAAGATGTTTGACAAAATAAATAATCTCAATAACTCTGAGATAAGTTTAACAATCTCTTCAAGAATTAATATCTAAATAAATTAATAATAAAGCATCTTATTAATGAGATGATTTATAACTAAATCTACATCATTTTAAAAATATCATGGAACACTCTACCAAAAGAGTGTCCAAACAACATCAACAAAATATTTATATTTCCTTTCTATGTCATTTTATGAGGGTGCAGACACATAAAATTATATACATTATTTTATATAACACATATCACGTATGAATGACCATCAAACTATTGAGTTGCAAACTTTAAATCAAAATGAGATCAACCATTATCTAGAATATTTACATTGATTTATTATTGTCCATGTCCATCAAACAATATTACAATTACTTGAGGTCAGTTATAGGAATCTTCCTATTTTAATTTAATCTATAAAAAATCATGTTTAGTATTAATCATTTAGTTATTAAGTTTATAATTTTTACTCAATTGCTCTTAGACCTAAATCGAGTTAAGTTTTCTTTCTCCAAAATCGTCTCATATTTTCTAACAAATACGCTAGAAATTTATGTTTGATGTCATGAAATCATCTTAAATATCTTCTCCATTATCTTATAATTTATAAAAATTATTATAATTTTTTACCTAATAATATTACTTTTATAATCGTTTATAATCTTATTATACATCCATCTTACCTCCACTTTGTAATTCTCATTCTTTTTATACATAACTTTTCAATCACCTAATATTTAGGTCTATAAAACATGATATGATTTTATAAATGTTTGATAGAATTGTTCTTTTTAAATATATTTAATACTTATTTATCACAAAAAGTCTCTAAGGCAACTCTCTATTTTATTTGTTCATCATTAAACCTTTGTAATACATTCTCATCAATTCCTTTATTTTTACTTACTATATAGCCCAGCTATTTGAAATGAATGATATATAATATTTCTTATTTTCTCAATTTAATTATCAAATTATTATTATTTTTAATATAAACTCATATTTCAAGCAAGTCATCTTTCAATTGCTAATATCAAACTGCTTAGACTCAAGTGATGCAGTCCAAAATTCAAGTTTCATATCTAACTCTTCTTCAATCTCATCAACTAACATTATAACAACTATAAACTTACATAAACCAAGAAATATCTTATTAAAGATCTATTGTTAAGTCATCCATTATTAACATAAAAATAAAAAAAATTAGATGATAATCATTGGTAAACAATTACATATATTAGAAATTCATGGGTGATACCTAAAATTAATTTAATTTTAGATATTACTTTTTCATACTTATTATTGATTAGCTCAAATATACATTTTTGATACTTTTTTCTCACATAACATCTACCAAATTATATTTTTTAAAACTTGATCATAAATTGTATCCAAATTAATAAATATCATACACAAGTTTATTTTTTGTTTTTCATGTATTTCTCGATAACTGTTTGACTAATTATATTAATACCATAATAAGCATATCCAACATAAATCTAAATTAATTCTCAAAAATCCTTAGTTTATGTTTCTCCATGTATTTTTTTATGTTTTTTTTTATTATGTGTTCAATCACTCTTTGGCCAAATTTAATAGCATAGCTTATGAGTTTAGCATCTCAATAATTATTATGATTTTGAATATTTATTTTTATAAAATGAGAATTATAATATTTTATCTTTATTAATACGATATCTTTTATTCTATTTGTTCCTCTTAATATTATTAAACAAAATAACTAATCACATCACATACTTATCACTCATGACCTCCAAACTTAAATATGGAGATACCTTAGGCTCAAGAATTTTTCTTACCTTCATCTTCTTCAAAACTTTCATAACCTACATGAGTCTTACCTTAGTTACATGTCTATAATTATTTAATTTTTTATCACCCTCAAATATTCATAGCTAAATCCATAAATTTATTAAAAAAATTATAAAAATATATTTAAAAAATTACACATGAAATAGAAAAGGATTAATTAGGATATCTTCAAGATATTTATGAAAATATTTGTTAGTAACCTTGAAGTCCAAACATGTGTTATATAAATTGTTCCTTTCTAAATCTTCTCCTTGTTGAAAAAGTATTCAACCTTTATGTGCTTCATTCACTCATACATCATCAAATTAAAAAGCTAAATGTCCTTGTCTAACAGTCATTATAAAGAGTATGCAAGGGGGAAAAGAAATAGCTAATCCCCTCGAACAAATATTACATCAATAATATTTCACAAGCAATCATAGTTATCACTTTGAATTTTATCGCTATACTCAATCTCAAAATAATTATGCCTCTTATTTTTATTGAAAAGTATTACCTATAAAAAATATATAGAATCCTATCATAGATCTTATCTCGATACATAATTGTGTCCAACTCTGATTTAAATACCTGATCAACTACAAGTGTCCATGATTCCTAAAAAAATCTCAAATCCTATTATCTTTTACATATCTTAGTAAAGAAGAGCTGTATCAAAATAAATTTATCAAAAAGAATCTTAAAAATCATTAACTATACTGATTACATATATTATATCTAATATGATAATAGTCAGATATTTAATTTTTTTTATAATTCTCTAACAATTATAAGTAGTGAAATTAACTAAAATTATCACATCAAAAATTAATTTAATATCTAGATCAGTAAATATCTACTAGAGCATAACATAAAAATCTAACCTCTTTAAAAATATTAAATACATATTATATGTGACAAGATGATAATTTTTATAGAATAAATTATTTATATACTATATAAATATTTTAATTTCCCAAAATCTTTAATTTAAAACTATATATGATGTCTCTAAATTTGAAGATCCTCAACACATCTCTCATAATCAAAATATCCTCCAAGTATATAATTGCAAAATCATCATGCTATCAAGCCTCTTTTGAAAAAATTAAAAAAAATATATATCACATTATTATATCATATATGATGCGATTGCCTATAAAAAAGTAGCAAACCAAACTCTCATGATTTCTTTAAATCATATGTCTTTCACAATACATAAACAACATTTGATTGTGTTAGTCAAACCTCATGCGTTTGCTTCATGTATACTATTTTTTCAAAGTTGCATAAATAAATATATTATTCATACCTAGAATGTAAGTATCATGCATATGTAAGATACTATCAAAAAATAAAAATAAGTACAAAATTATTTTAGCTATCAAAGAGAAAGTATTCTAAAAAATGATATAAAATATCTAAGTAAATCTTCTTGTGACATATATCATGTAATTATTTTATATATAATTTTTGGAGAATATGACATTCAAAATATCATATTCTCTAAAAACCAAAAGATTACATGATGACATTAATAAATTAAATATACCAAGTTGGTTAAAATTATATATATTTACGTGTCTCATGATATCTAAGATAAAACATAACCAACTGACCTCTTAAGTATATAACATAATATCAAAGCTTATTTTTTATAATTATAAATATTATTTAGGATAATAAAATAATATCACAATCATATATCATAAAAAATTATCATACTTAGATGACTAATAATATTCATTAATTTATCTTAAAAATTAAGTAAAAGAATTGATAGTTGATGATGACTCACACAGCATCAAAAATATCGAAACTACGACTATGAGGACAAGCTTGCTATTTTGATGATCCAAATCATACAAACTGATCACAAATAATAGAGTACTGGAGCTGTTGATTATTGTTGTTTATCATGCTTTTATAATTTTTTATTTTATTATTAATTTTAATATCATGATGAAATTGAGAATGCAAAATAAATGTATTTTTTATTGAGATGACTTTTATTCATTTTTATTAATACTACATTTTATTTTTTATATTTATTTTTTTAAAAAAATTAATTTCTTATTTTAAGACAAATTTTGCCCGACAAGGTATGTTCCTACTACTTCACAACCAACACCCAGGCCAATGGCTACAAAATTTTAATTACAGCCAATGGTAGTGACCACTAAGCATTGGTTGTTACTGACTGGCCAAGCCAATTGCAGTGGCCATTAAGCATTGGGCCACTTGCTGAATGGCCAGTGCCAATTAGGGTGAGGAAGCATGAGCAGGGGCAAAGGGACACTGCCCACCATGAACTACAGCACCACCCAATGTCCACTGGCCACTGTCAGTGCCGATGGCCTAGTGTCATGGCCAACCTACGGAGGACTTCGCTCATGACTGACCCGGCACGATCCATCATGTTCGACTACCAAAGTTTGTGCCTACGAATGTTTTCATGCTGAACCTAACTCGCGTGTTTCCATTCCCACTAGCCCAACTAAGGAAATCAGGCTAACCTGCTAACAACATAACTCGATTGACACCTCTACTATGAATTGAGAAATGTCTCAACACTTGATCATATTTTTTAAAAATAATTTTGCTCCGTCTTTTATTGAATATTCCTTTGTTACAAGAATAAAAATAACATACTTCATGAATTGATCACCTAACATAAAAACGCTCCCAAAAGCCATAGAGAAACTCTTTAATTGTCATTATAGAATTTGCAATCTTGCAAAAAAACCAAATATCATCTTCCACTCCAAATTGTCTCATTGGAAAACTAGACAAATGTTCACATAATTCACTACATTTTTTTAAAGCATGGCCAACAATCACTCTACAAAAACTAGGATATATTGCATGCCTATATGATAAACCCACTATGAATCATAATGGCGATGCATTATCTCCTGCAACTTTTTGAACGAGACATCAGTTGTTGCTCCTCCGTAAAGAGTAAATCATCTTCTATCAAGAATCTTTAAGTTTTTTCCACCACATAATATTCCATACAAGGATTGACCATCAGATTTTTAGACAAATCCTTTTCAATATGATCTTTCAAGCACTGACAAGATTGGACAGTCAAAAAAAATAAAAACTCTGTTCATCAAAGTAATTATTCCTAGGGCTGACTCTAATATCATGTTGAATTTAAGGCCACAACAACAAAAAAATGAAATCACACTCATCATAATCAACATACAAATCATGCAGCCCCTTATATAATGGACAAATATAATCTGGAAAACCCATAAGTTGAGTGCTCCTATCAATAATACAGTAAGAACATAATAAACATTAAGAACATTAAAGCCTTGAGCTGTAACACACATTCTACACGATTTTATAAAAATGATTAGAATGCATATATTAAGATCTTGAAATGAACTTGGATTTTTCTTTTTCTATGAAGATCATGATATGATCCATCACATCTCTTGCAAAACATAATCCAAAAAATGATATGTTAAGAATGACGACTACCTGAGGAAATCGATAATTAATAGCCTTAGCAAGTTTAAATCCTTCCGCCCAAGATTCCACCCTTGGACTGCCAATTACACCACATATCTTGTAGATTTCATCAGCCTCACTATCTCAGCGACAAACATATAGCGTTACAATATTATTTACTCAACACCCAGCAAAGTTGCAGCAAACACAGAATACAACTGCATACCTGCTACCGGGAAAAAGAGGCCGGAGAGTAAACAGCTCAGCCATAATAGCACCCATTGCCCACATATCTGCAGGACAAAGATATTAAGAATCCTTCATTTTGTTAGGATGAGGGAGTTAAAGTGTTTGTCAGATCCACATATGTTAGTTCTGCTTTTAATTTGTGGACATGCCAAGTTTCAAGGTAAACATTTTTAGGGCTTGAAAACTTAATAAGAACAAATAAACCAATCAGTTTGAGAAAGCATGTGACAGACTTTCAGAAAAAAGATTAAATGAACTAAAAGTACAGGAAATAGTACAAAAATTAGCAAACAAGTGTTGGGCTTTGAAAGAACTAACCAACTTTTGAATCGTAGATATATGATTGAAGCAGCACTTCTGGAGCACGATACCTGACATATCCAGTCAGAATAGTTCATAAGCTACAATAATAACACCCAGCAGGTCAAATAGCAAACAGAATCCACATCTGAATTAAAATAAGAAACAAAAAACATACCACCGGGTAGAGACATATTCAGTATAAGGTGGTTGTGAGTTGATTTCCCGTGCAAGGCCAAAATCAGCAATTTTAATTGTATCTTTGGTGACCAAAAGATTCTCTTCAAACATTGAAAGAAAAAAATTAAAAAAAAAAAAACATGACAACAAAATCAGCCACAAAAATCATTCAATAAAGTCTCGATGAGCAAAAAAGAAAAAGAAAATTAATTATAAAACAAATGAAAAGAAAATTAAACAAACCAGTCACTCCCCCAGTTACAGCAGGAATACTCACATGGTTTCTTACTATTTATCCAAAAGAACTAGAATACAAAATTCACTAAACACGCAATGAGCAGTAATTTCATGATTTGTGGTCAAGACAACGCAGCAGATAAGCAAGTGCTTACCCGGTTTCAGATCACGATGGAAAAATCCTTGTTTATTCATATAAGAGAGTCCCTGAAATATTTGGAAGCACCAATTTCTAATTTTCACTTCTGAGATATGTCTTTCCCTGTCTTTAATAAGCTGATAAAGATTACATTCCTGAAATAGTTACACTTGAAAACAATTAGTATCAGAAAGACATGCAGCATATTGTTTAAAACTAACATAAACATGAATTGCATTGAGAATGCTGTTGAAAACTAAAATAAACACAAATTGCATCAAAATCACACTTTTATGATAACTCTGCAAAAATAACAAGTACATAGGCAAAATGTAGTACCCCATTTTACACAATTTTGCCTAAACATAATATAACTTATTAAATAGAAATCGTTGAGATTTTGTTTTGTGTGCAGTAGTTTTTTTTTCCCTTATTGTTATATTGCATGAGAGCATATGACATATTAACTGCCCCCAATCATATATATATATATAAGTGGAGAAATGAGAATTTAACCCCATGATCTCCACAATGACAAAACATCATGTCACCATCTGGTGTGTTTATATAGATATATGTGTGTGTGCGTGCGTGTGTGTGTGTATATATATATATATATATGTGTGTGTGTGTGTGTTTATATAGACATCTACATAAATACACACATACACAAACACACAAATATAAACATAGATATAGATATATATATATATATATTTATTTATTTATTTATGAGTATATTAGATATTTATATACTTGTTTATATATGTATATATACACATGTATATATACACACATACACACATACATATAGATATATAAACACATTTATAAAGATATATATATATATATACACACACACACATATAGATATATAAACACATTTATAAAAATATATATATATATACACACACACACACATATAAACATATATAAATATTTAAGTGTGCATATAAATATATATAATTATACACAAATATATAAATATATGTGCATATATATAGATATATAAATACATATATAAATAAGTTTATATAGAAATATAGATATATATAGATATGTTTATAGATTTATATGTGTTTATATAAATACATATATATTTATATATAATTATATATATATTTCTATTCATGTGAATGTGAGCTTTCTCACGTAACATTCAATTTATTACTTGTTATCAAATAGAGATATGAGATTTTATCATTGTGAAGGTCAAGGGCTAAAACCCTCATTTGTCCACTTAAATCATAAAAAATTATTTTCAAATTCAAAAAATTACATATAATATATAATTTTATTTTTTTAATTTCAAAAAACAAAATCAAGTTTATGAATTTCAGTGCATCAAAACATAATTATTTGAGTTTGATGCACTTCTTAATTATGAAAATTTAAAATTATTTTTTTAAATACTTTATGTTTAATATACTAAAATATAAATCTTCCTAAAATATAACTAGACATAAAGAATATATTATTTATAATTATCTTGAGAAAGCATTCAAATAATAGCCATTAAATTTTATTTTTTAGTGGAGAACAAATATAATGTGTGGGATACAAAAAATTACTTATGATCAGAAACATTTTTTGGAATGTGGCCTTACATATTCTCTTCAATGCTCACTACTATTAACCTTAAGTTTTATAATCCGAAAACATCTTAGGTTTTTCCTATGCATTGAGTTTCATAATCCGAAAGTACATGTTATAGTTTACAATTTATCGCTTTTTTATTTTGTTTTATTTTTTTTTGCATTATAGATGTGTGCGCTCAATTGTGGGCTTGCCTAATTCAAATTGCCCAATAAATTAGGGCCTCTCCTTGCTTACATTTTAGAGTTTCAATGAGTTATTATGTAAGTTTGCCTTGAATTAAGCATAGTATCTAAGACAAACTTCTATGAAAAATAAACGCTAGGACTTGTACAAATATCAAAACTTATAAATAGGACACATACATTGTACCAGTATCGTGCACGTGACCATGCATGTTACATTACATACACATGCATTCTGAACAAAAAGGAGGCATACATTTACTATGTACTGCCCATCTACAATCATTGCACACCCATTATGTATTATGTGCATTGACGATAACTGCATCGACGCCATGGAGAGAATATGGTTCCAATATCATGACATTTGTGTTTTAGTTATTGTAATACACAATGGTAATTATGGTACAACATAGCATTTCAATTGTATGTAAAAGTAAAATTGGTAATTTTCCCCAACTTAGGTTTCAAATTAGAAAATTAGTATTTCGATTGTAATTTTTGTAATTTAAGAATTTCAGTTGGACAATATTTCGAGGTCTTCCCCAAATAAGGGTTTCAGATTCAAAACCTTAATTTTTAGTCTAGCATAAATTTGTAATTTTGTAAATTTTTGGACGAATTTATTTTATTTAGAAAGCATGAGGTGAGAAATCCGATTATTATTCTTGAAAATAATTATTATTCACAATGAGATGTTGGTCATAACAAAGACTAAAAAAGCTTCAATTCAGCATACACACAACAAAAAATATTTCATAACAAAGATAATTATTAAAAATAATTTTTTGAGAAAATATCAAAAATAATATAAACAATTAAGAGAGACATCATCTAATGAATCTATTCAAGAGTCCTCATAGAGTTTGCCCATCATAACCTTTGTGAAAGAAAAAATAATGATGATTTCTCCGTGCCAAGACAGCAACAAGCCTTTCCCAACCTCCAAGCACTATAGCTATTATGTCTAGTTCTTCCAATTCACTTTCTTGGATTATTAACTTAAGAGTCAAAACATCTATTATGTATAATCATTTTTTTTATTATATTAGTATCATATTTCTCGACTATAATGATAGCCAATAATAATCATTTAAAAATTATTAAGTATAATAGTATCATTTTATCATATTAATATTTTATTCCTAAAATATAATGGTAGACAATAGTGAGTATTTAAAAATTATTAAATATGATAATTTTTAACTTAGCTCCTTGTTTATTTCACATATTTTACTTAATTTTGATTGTTTTATCAGTAGGGTTTTCAAAGACATTTTCTAGGTGAACCTTGATGCCCGCCTCAGGGCGAGGTGCAGAGAAAATGCCTTGAGGTATTTGTAAAAAAGCCAAAAACACTAAAGGCGTACGTTTTTTTAGTCAAGCGTATTCAAGGCGTGCTTTGATCGCGTCTTTCACGCTTTGAAGAGGGATGCGTACACTTGGAGAGCTTATGTGGTCTTCAAATTAGAAAAATAAAAAACCTAACTGCTCGACGAGAAAAAAAGAAAACGCAAACTATATTTGGGAGAAAACTGGAAGAATAAACCCTACCTCAAGCGGCGACTGCTCGATCATCTCGACTTCATCTCTAGATTCCAAGTATCTCTTCATCCCATTTATCTTCAATCTCTCCCTCTCTTCTTCTCTCCATCCCTTCCTCTCGAGCCCTTCTATCTCAAGCAAAAAATTATTTTGCGCGCTCCCTCTCTTCTATCTCTCCATCTCTCCCGAGTCCTTTCTTTCCCTTTCTCATCTCTTCGCCCGAAGAATGCCCATGCTCCTTTTGCTTCAACTCTCCACCTGAAAACTAAAACTGCACCTGCTCTGTTTACTATAACTCTCCACCTGAAAACTAGCTTGCTCCTTTTGCTTCTTATTTTTTTTTAATTAATTCAAAGGGGAGAAGATTGGACTTGCCCTTGCCCCCCAGCCCCCTGCCTACTGCCACTAGCCCCCTGCTCCACTAGCTCATTTCCAGGCCCCTGCCCCCTACCCACTGCCCCTTGCTCCACTAGCTCATTTTTTTTCAATTAAATTGGAGCTCATATTTACTCTATTTTCTTCATCAATTTTTTTTAAAAATCCAACATCCATTTAAACCAATTTCATTCTTAATTTTCTCTAAAAAATATTAATTTTTTTAAATTTAAACCAATAAAATTCTAAATTTCATTTTTAAATTCTTTTTAATTATATATTGTTATTATTTTTTAGTCAATTATATTGGTATATAGAAATGTGAATATTATTATTGATATTTTTTTTAGAATAAGTTCCCCCAATTTGAAAAATTCAAAAAAAAATTGTTTGAAAATATATTATTGAAATTTCCAGGGAGCAATATTTGAGATGTAAATTTTGCAATCAAAAATACATGGGAGGGGTAAATAGACTCAAGCATCACTTAGCCAGAACTCATCATGGTATGAAACCATGCCCCAAAGTTAGTGAAGATGTTAGATTGAAATGCAAAAATACATTGGCCAATTTTAAGGATCAATAAATGAAAAGAAATGAATTGCTCCAAGAAATTGATATGGGTCCAACTTCAATACATGAGAGTGTCTTGTCCAAAACAATTGGTATCTTAGGGAGTGGGAGTGGGAGTGGGAGTGGGAAACTTATTCCTAGGGGACCTATGGATAAATTTACCACTTCACAATTTCATCAAAGTATTTTAAATTCAAGATGGAAGCAAGAAGAAATGAAGAAAATGTGTAGAAAAATTGATAGGTTTATGTATTCAAAAGGTCTCTCATTCAACACTATAAATGATCCTTTTTGGATTCCTATAATTGATGCTGTTATAAATTTTGGGCCAAGATTTAAGCCACCATCTATGCACGAATTGAGGACATGAATTCTTAGAAAAGAGGTGAATGATCTAAGTATCATTATTGAAGATCACAAAAGAGCTGAGAAATAATATGAATATTCAATTATGTCATAAAGTTGGACAGATAGTTGGACAAATAGTTGGACAGATAAAAAGAGTAGGTGTCTTATCAAATTTTTGATGAATAATCCTGCTGACAGTTGGTTTATAAAATCAATTAATGCTTCTAATACAATAAAACAATGGAAATTGATATTCAAATATCTTGATGATGTGGTTGAAGAAATTGGAGAGGAGAATGTTGTGCAAGTCATCACTGATAATGCATCTAATTATGTGAATGCTAAAATGAGGCTTATGGAAAAAAAAGAAAAGATTATGGTGGACTCCTTGTGCTGCACATTGTATTGATTTGATGTTGAAGAATATTGGAAAGGTAACTGTTCATGATACTATACTTACTCGAGTTAGGCAAGTAGTGAAGTTCATATATGGGCATACTTGGGTTCTTAGCTTGATAAAAATATTTAAAAAAAATCATGAACTTTTTCACCCAGCAATTATATGGTTTGCTACTTCATTTCTTACTCTTCAAAACCTTTATAAGCAAAAGCAAACTCTTATAATAATGTTCTCCTCAGAAAAATGATGTTCAAACAAATGGGCTAAAAAGATAGAAGGTGTGAAAGCTCAAAGTACAGTGTTGTTTGATCCAAATTTTTGGCATCATGTTGCTTTTGGCATAAATACCATTATTCCATTAGTTAGTGTCTTGAGAAAGGTTGATTCAGAGGAAAGACCAGCCATTGGTTATATTTATAAGCTGATGGATTCTGCTAAAAAAATTTTATATTTAATTGTGGGAGCGTGGAGAGAAAATATGGCCCGATTTGGAGAAAAATTAATGCAAGATGAACTCCACAACTTCAACGACCTTTACATGCAACAGATTTCTATCTTAATCCTCAATTGCGGTATGAGAATAAGTTCTCTAATATTGATGAGGTGAAGAAGAGATTATTTAAAAGAAGAGATTATGTATGTATATATATATTTCTATTTCAATGTTAGAGAACTTTATTTCATTTTAACACATAAATTTTTTTATTTTATTATTTGTAGATACATACAAAAAAAAGAAATAGACTTGAACATCAAAGGCTGAATGCTCTTGTGTATGTAATGTACAACATTAGATTGAGAGAACAAAGTCTACAAAGAAAACAAAATGTTAATCCGATTTTGGTAGAGAAGATTGATTCGAATGATGAGTGAATTGCGGAGAAAGAAGATCTCCTCCCCCTTGATCTTTGTTAACTTCAGGATGCTAAGTTATTTACTATTAATACTATTAGAATTGTATCATTCAACTCCCAATAAACACAAGTATCATCGGATCACATGATTTCTTCACATTCCTACAAAAGGAAACATAATGAAACATCAAGTACTCAAAAATTAAAGTCATAAATTTGATTAAATTTAATAAAAAACTCATAATATTTACACCTAATTAATAATTTATGCTAGGTACAAGTGGAGACAAAGGCAAAGAGAATGAGTTCAATTTGACACCAATTGATGAAAAAAAAGATTTACATGAAATGGGAATACATGATAGTAAATATTTTCCTACTTTTGATACATTGAATGAGGATGATGATGTCATTGGAGAGGAGGATTTAAATTAAAATAATTTACTCTAGTATTCTTATTTCATGACTTGGTTATGACTTTTTGTTAAAATTTGAAACTATTAGTATAGTTAAATCTATTTTTTATTTTATGACTTTGGTATAATTTTTTGTGAAAGTAATGAACTAGTACGCTTTTTTTAATAATTCTAAAGAAATTATTTTCATGTTTTTATTTATGCTATTTTATTTTATATTTTTAAAAAAATTAATTAATTATATATTGTGAGCCTCAAACAGCTTACGCCTCAAAGCCTCGAGGCTTACGCCTCGCCTCATGAATACAAAAATGTCTCGCCTTACGCTTTTGCCTTTTAAAACTGAGTTTATCAGTATCTTTTTTGTGTTTCCTTTCTAAAAAATTAAATTTACTTTATTGTTTCTTTTTTTGATATTTATTTATATAATTGAAAAACTAAAAATTACATCCTTTGAAATAAAAAATGCAATACTAAATGATTTGTCACCTACATATAATCTTGTCATAGTTATGTGAGTGTGCTTGACTAAACTTAGTCACTAATCACTAGCCAAGTAAAAAACATTTTAGTTTATGCTTAAGGATATTTTATCTTATATTATAAAGCATGTCAGTTAGAAAAATATACAAAAACTTCAGATCCTAAACATCAAGTTAGTCTGAGTAATAACTAGTTAGATTTAAAATATTCAAATATATCAAAATATAATAAAAATGAGACCAAAAAAATTCTGATATTTAATTATTTTTATCGATAATTATTCATAATTCACATGGAGATTTTTTTTTCTTGTTAGCCAACAAGTTTTTTTAATTTTTCAGATATTTTATATAATGATAAAAATTAATTTGGCAAAAATATTAAAAAAAATAAGACAATATATTTGAATATATCTTATATAAATTTGAAAATTATTATATAGATTACAAGTTGATATACTAGATTTTTTGTGTTGATACCTCATCAAGGAATAAAGTTGTTGAAATAAAAAATAAATATCTAGTTGAGCTATTTTGAATACGCCTACTTAGTCAAAGTATTTTGAAATGCTTTTTTAGAAATGTGATGTTAATCGTTAATTACCTCGTCAATTAGATATATTTTTATTTCTTTTCTCATTGTATGTCCTTTAGAATAAATATTCTAAAAAAAATTATTTATCCTATCCAAAATAACAAGCTAGGATGGAAGAGATATTTTGTATCAACAACTTTTCTTCAACTCCTATATTGAATCAAACCTACCTTATCCAATTTACACAACAACAAAGTAGGTAGAGCAAAAAAAGATTCAATTAATTTTTTTTTCACATTATTGTAGCTATAAACTTACTTTATACTCTTTTATTTAACTAAACTTTACTCTGATACCAAATAAGATACAATGAAAATACACTATCAAAAAGGAATACTCATAAAATCTCACGAGCAAAAAATGGTTCCTTTATCATCTATATAAATAGTTAACATAATTAGGATAACTCATTAGTAATATGCTATAATAAACATAAAATAATAAAAAATTTATAAATATTACAATAATAGATACAACTATAATGCTTAATTAAATATTTTGTCACAACAAAAATAATAATGAATTATTCATTTTCAAAATAATATTGTATCATCAATAAACACATCTAATAATAGATTATTTATTTTCTTATGTACGTAAACTAAATAAGTATCAAATACTTAATCATAATATGCCACGCCTCTAAATCTTTTGTCATACAATATCAAAAATACTTGTGTATGAATCAATGAGTTCATGTTCTACATAGTCATAAAACATAACTCAAAAAATCTAATTTGCAAAAGAAGATTTAATTAGTTGTGTCTATTATTGTAACCCATTTTAGGTGACAACCCATTTAGACTTGAGACAATAAGAAGCATATTAGTAGATGCATCACTTACACATCTACAACAATCACCATTGTGCCCAACAAATAACCTTTGAGTTGATTCCAATCGAAAAAATTATAAGTATTCATTGAGAGAACATAACATATTGACTACCTCAATCCATTGTCCCATTATATAAGGGCATCACTTATATGTTATTTATCATCAAATTTTGTTGAGTTTACTAATGATATTTAAAGTTCATTTTTTATTTTGAATTGATATTTATCATGATATCAAAACCAAAACCCTAGGTAGAGCAAGTCTTTAAGATGTATGAAAATAAAAAATTGTGCATTATGCATAATTTTTTCTATTATTTTTCATCTTTACTTGGCACACTCCCACTACATATTCACATTGTATTGAATAAAAACTATGCAATCTATTATCTCAAAACAAATAGGTATGCATCTCCGAACATGAGAATTATGACAATTAGGCATGACTCTTCAAACATGCAAATTATAGAAATTAGGCACCCCAAACCTTAGGTGCTCCAGTCCTTATTAAGTGGATTGCATAGTAAAACAAACAAGTATACTATGCAATAAACACCATTCATGCCTATAAAAGAAAGATAGGTTCCCATGGCAGAATTTTTTTAGCGACACCAACCCACTAGTGTCATTTTTATGTGTGATCCCAATTCAATTTTGGTGTCAATTAGAGAAAGATGTTATATATCAATATGAAAACGCATGAGATTCATCCAACAATGTATATAATATAAAAAAAATAAACATATCAAAGAGAGATAATGAATAGTTCTAAAAAAAATCAAAAGTACTATAAAAGGCACTCACATAATTAATTCACTATGACACTTATATTTGATAGAGAGAATTATGTAAACTTTCGTTCTCTATGATAGTAGCAGACCATTCATTTCTTTTAAATATTATTGATTTTATTATTCATACACATACTTCAAATTCTTAAATTATCAATATAAAAATCAATATTTACATTACTAATTTTATATATTATTGATTTTGCTTATGCATTATTAGATTGATTGCTGATCACTGATAAAATTAAAAATATTTTATCATAATTTTAAGAATATTTCTATTCTAAAATATGAGACATGTACACAAAATAAACTCAATAAAGATTTTGATAATATATTATTTTTATTGATTTCACAATTTACGTGATTAATGTCTTTTTAGTTAGAATCATATTTTTTAAATTTTTATTTATTTTATTAAATTATAAAAAGTTAAATTAATAAATACATAAAAAATAAAAAGTAATAATATATTTAAGTATAAGCCAAATAGTCTCGCACTTATTCAATGAACCACTTGATAGAGTTATGAAAAAAAATTTATTTAATTAAGATAACTTAGACTCCTTGATAGGAGTATTCCAAAATATTTTTGGAGATATAGTTTTGATGATAAAATACCTCATCAACTTTTAAAAATATTTTATTTATACATTATCTCTCTCATTGACAAGACAAAATGATAACTAGAATTTTGAGATATAATTTTCTTAGATATTTCAATACTTAAAAATAATATAAATATATTTAATATAATATAATAAATTATTAATGAATATTAATATTATTTTTTTGCATTAATTATTTTTTAGTGAGCATAAGAATAACGTGAATCCAAGAATCATACATTTTCATTACTTTTTCCTTGTCCCTTGTAGTTATACTAGTATTTAATTAAAAATGAAAACTACTCATTAGCTACAATTAAACTTTTTAGCTCACAATAAAAAGTGATTCATAGACTTATCATATGTACTAATAAATACAAATCAAATAAATACTAAAGAAAATAAGATTTCCCATACATGGGTCATACAGAGCATATCAGTAGATGCACCACCTACAGAGCGATTACACACACTATTAGGCCCCACATACCTGGCAACCAATTGATGTATATTAAAAAGTTATTGATAGTGATAATAAAAGATTTGTAATGATTATAATTTTAGATAACAACAATAAACAATAGTCTATTGTATGGTATCGTGTAGCAAAATAGTATGAATATGAAATAACATAAAAAATACAAAATGAAATGATTCAAAGACAAAGTGTCCACTATTTCCTTTTCCTAACGTAAAACATAACTCAAAAAATAAAAACATACAACTCATAAAATACAACTCAACAAATAAGTATAACACTAACCATGTATTCAAAGACAAAATATAAGACATTGTTCTCGCGGATGACTTCCTTGAGTTTCACAATATTTGAATGATTCATTTTCCTCAAGGACTGCCAAATAGAAATGCATGTAAGACACATACATTAGCTTAAAATTTGCACATTATATCAAACAAAAGACAAATGAACATACCTTCACTTCCCTCAAGTTTACGCACTCTACCCATGAATAATATTTTTTCTTCATCTTTTTAACTGCAACCTGCTTGACATCACAAAGTCCATTTCATTAGAATTTAAAAATACACATAATTATGAAAACTACTATAATACCCACCAAATTTTAATAAATACTTTTATCAAATAAATTTTCCACAATCTGTATTAGAATCAGAAATATTGTAAGCTATAACAACTTCAAACATGGTTGGGGCAAACATCATGTGAAGTTTATATCGAAACAGTCTGGCATCAAAAAAAAACAGCAAACTCACTATTTCACCAGAATGCCTACTGATAGCTCGCCACACACTCCCAAACGTTCCATTACCAATTTCCTTGATTAACTGGTATCTATAGCAAATGTCATATAAAGTTAGAATGGAGATAGACACAAAGAAAGCTATCAGAACATGTATAATGAAAGGCTCACTCGCCTATCCATTTTCTTTGTGGATATCAAAGAAGCAATCTGCTTATTCATAAATCGTGCACATCACGAAATATGATATCTATGGTAAAGCAATATTTGAGCTGAAAGACATTAATATAACTCCAAAATGCCTTATAGATTCAGATAATATGGCTGCAGTTTTTCCAGCAATCAAAATCAAGCAAGCAGTACTCTTCAGATGGCTGTCATTCACTCTGTTGAACATGTATAGTTGCCAGTGCGGTGATTGTTACTGTGACATTGATACGTAAAATATGCAAACAGATCCATTTGTAATATCAGCCCTGCATGAGCAGCTAAAATATTAAATACAAACACAGTACTAAAATACACTAACTACAAGGTTAACCAGTAGAGTTACCCCAGAAGACGTATTGCCGAAGACAATGGTTGGACGTTGTTTAGGCAATTCACTATTATAAAAATAATTTAGTAATTGAGCAAGAAACAAGAGCAAAGAAAAACAGAAGAGACCCAAACATTACATGAACAAGTGCGACAAAAAGACAAGGGGCGACTTAAAAAAGCTGCACATCACGCCTTCTGAACTTTTTATCTGGAAGACGCTGATGACTAAGTGCAATTAACATAGGATACCAACATGAAGTATCCAAGGATAAGAAACCGCCAGTCAATGATTTCTTTGAGCGAGGAAACAATAAGCTGATAGGAATTTGCTGCAAAAAACTCTCTCTCCATGTCTTGGCAGTTGAAACAACCCCAGCCAGATTCAATTCCAGCACTCCCTAGCAAAGTGAAAACAAAATACATCTTACAGGATGGATGATCCAAGAACAAATAACAGATATATTCAAGTGCGTTGATAGAGATGCTAAAAAAAATAAAAACATTCCTTCGATACTGCCCTTAAATGGAATACAAATGTACCAAAACGGCATAAAAATCACTGAGAAAAACGAAGTGTAAACTGTTGGTGACAAGTATGCCGAAAAACTATCTCTCAGTCTGCAAATTTTTATCGCTAAATCGTGAAATCTTCCTAAACAAAAGCCAAGTTGATTTGCAGCAGGAATCCTTCTATATTTAGCTCCAGCCTAGGTCCTAGAATCCATGCCATCTAACCATCACGAAACTATGATATGCAAAGTAAGTCACTCTTACGAAACTAGCTTTCAAAGAAAGATTTACTTAACAGCGCCTTGCAAGAATAAACATAATCAAACCTTGCATAGATCAAATACAAGGCCACGATCCACGATTCATACAAAACAAGGACCTACGATACAGTGAATAAAAATAATAAGTAATTCAATAAATTTAGATCAAATTTAGAAGAAAACAAAATAGAACAGATCAACCTTAGATGAAAATGAACGAATTGAACGCAAAAATAACATAAATCCAAAATTCAGCCGTTCTGAACAACGAAACATATGAATAGAGAAGAACTAGTCGAACAGCAAGAAACGTAACCGGCATAAGAACCGTCGCATTAGACGGGACGGGAAGCAGGATCCAGAGCTTCTTCTATTTAGTCGCCTGCAACATGGAATTTCGGCTGCCAATCGACCGGCAATGGCACCCCACATCAAGCGTTCTCGTGTTGTTTTATGAGAAAGGCACCTGTCCGTCTATTTTCCACGAAATTTGGCGTTTTGAAAATTTACGAAAAGATAACGTATTTTTTTATTAATTTGATAAAAAATAAAAATTTACATTCTCCATTTTTAAGTACTACTTTCAAAAATAACATTTATGGAGAAAATAATGTCAAAATAAAAAATTCCATATATTTATCAAAAATTTGAAAAACATTATCTTTATATTTGACTACATTAAAATATATTTAATAATTTTATATTATTATTATGTTAGACTAGTTGATGATGTACTCTTTAGAAATTTTATAAATTTTGATATTTTCAAACCATGCATATTGAATTTCATTCGACATTTTAAACAAGTTAAGTAAAAAGTATAGAGCAAATAATTAGAGATTGAATGAATTAGATTTTCATTGATTTAATTAAATCACTAAATATTTATGATATTAACATGAAAAGTTTAATAAGTATAAAATAACAAAAAACATAAATTTGTTTAAATAAATATAAATTATAAATTATAAATTACAGTTTAAATAAAGTTTAATATAAATTATAGTATAATATAATTTACATTGGGAGCCTGATATTTTATCTAGGCCAGGGTTCCTATCATGACTTTATTCAATACCACAATATATATTTTAAAGATATTATTTATTTGTTTAGAATATATGTGCGTGTATAATAGAAATAATTAATTTGATTATATTTAATTTTTTTGATTATATTATTAAAATGAATTATTTAATTGATATTTAATTATTTTGATTATGTGTATATATATATCCATAATAAATTAATAATTTTAAAATTATAATAGATTGACTATATTCTTCCTGTTAAAAAATTGATAATTTTAAATCAAACAAAAGAATTTATCCTACATGTGTTAAAGCAATAAAGGATTTTAAATCTTCAATTCTCTAACAATGGCATCAAAGAAAGTGGTAATATCATGCGTAGATGGATTGGGTTTTAATAGTTTTAAGTGTTGAATGTTTAAAAGCCTTGCTTATACATAAGCATTATAGCCCCTATTGACAGAGTAAAACGACTCGACTATATATCATGGATTATGGATTCAAGTTTTATGTGTTTGGATCCATTTTGTTTGAGTGTTGTATTTTCACTACAAGAAAAATCCCAAATAACTAGCTAAATGGGTTTTTTCCATCGCTAAATTGGATATAATGACGGATTAACGATGGAACCTTTCCCAAGCTAAAAATCTCATCGCTAAAAATCAACGAGAGAAAAAGTCCTCGGCTAAAAAATTTTAGCAACAGAAAATTCCCTAGCTAAAATAATAAATTTTCTAGCTAATTTTAACCTTAGTTTGCAGCTTTTGAAAATTCCCCAGCTAAATTAACAAGGAAAAAATCTCTAGCCATTTTCATTCTAAAAGTATTTTAACAATTTTATTTTATTTTCAAAAAATTTAATTAAATAATTTTATGTTTTTATATTAAATCGAATAAAAACATAAACTATAAATGATAATTTATAATTAACAAAAATTAAAATCATTTATTAATTTATTCTGCTACAATATTATACATAGTTAAAATAATAACATAACAAAATTTTATTACATCTTATTTATCAATGTATCTGACGATGGTGCATAAAGTATAATCTGTCCGTGAAATTGATGTTGCTTTCTCTCCCCCAGTTCTTCCAGTCACCATCTTTCTGCTATGACAAAGTTGTCTTAGTTGCAGGGCATCATTTCTAGTGAAAAATCTCCACTTCTACGAGCTTTGCATGGGGAACATTATGGTGTCATATCTTTATGAAATTTAAACCAATCAATTAAATCAAAATAAATAAATAAATAAAATTATGTTTAGATAAATATATTATACTGTAGTATATATGTGCATATATACTAGCATTTCACTAGTTACATATATTACTACAGTTAATGTACATATATACTATAGTATTTATATGTACATTTAAACGGAGTATATATGTACATATATACTGTAATTTTATATGTACGTATGTACTGAGTACATACGTACATATACTGCATTATACATGTAGATATACAAAGTATATAGTACATATATACTCAGTACATACGTACGTATATACTAAGTATAAACATACGTATGTACTGTTGTATGTATGTACATATATACTATAGTATTATATGTTCATATATATGATCACATAGCCTCAGACGACACAAAACTGTACCAAATTAATATTAACCCATTTATATTTCATAAAGATGGCACAAAACTTCACTATCAACATAAATATGAAATGCAAAAATTATTTAAATTTAAGAAAATATCTTTGAAAACTCTTAGAGGAAAACCTTAAAGACAAGCCACAAGCCAGGCTTGGTGCATCAAAGTTCGCATTTTGCCTCCCCACAACCAGAACTCTCTCCCAATCCCAAGGCTATAAAGGGTGTTGCTCTGCCCCGCCATGACCAAGCTGACAAGCTAACAAAAGAACTGGCAGATGAAATAGAGACTGATCATCAGCAGTAATAACCATCAACAAATCAATAAGAAACTTGAACATAGAAAAATGGAGCATTCCACCATGTGCATGTGCAACACATGATGATGAAAATATTTTTTGCATAATTAAATTGGATAACTATAGTCTACACAACCCTTGTTTTACATAGTTAAAACAGAAATATAACAAAATTTTATTATATCTTTTTCATTAATATATTTAACGAATTGCATAAAGTATAATCTATCCGTGAAATTAACATTGTTTTCTCTCTCCCAGCTCCTCTATTCACCATCTTTCTACTGCAACAAAGCTATCATAGTCACGGCACATCATGTCTAGTGAAAAATCTATCCTCTTCTACAAGCTTCTTATAGAAAATATTGCAGTACCATATCTATATGAAAATTAAACCAGTCAATCAAATCAAAACAAATAAATAAAAAAAGTTCTATTTTGATAAATATATAATACTTCAATATATATGTACATACATACTAGCATTTCATTAGTTACATATAATACTGTAGTATATATGTATATATACTATTATATATGTACATATATATTGGTATATATGTACATATAAATACTTGTACATATATTCTGGTATATATGTACAAGTATTTACATAAAGTTGAGCATAAACATCCATTATGGAGCATTAATATCCAACAGCTAGATATTCTATCATAAGCATAAAAAAAAGGAACAAACATCTTAATCAGGGCTGCAAAAATCATATTTGTTTGTTCAAAATTGTGTCGAACCTACGAACACAAGGCACAAGAAATATGCAACTAGATTTTACAGGATGAAAATTCAATACATACATACATGGATTCATGCATGCATGGATACATACATACATACATATATGACCTCATTCTTTTTCTATTCCCTCTATAAATATTTACATAAAGTAGAGCGTAAATATCCATTATGAAGCATGAACATCAAACAGCTAAATATTCTATCATGAGCATAAAAAAAGGAACAAACACATTAACCAGGGCTGCAAAAATCATCTTTGTTTGTTCAAAATTGCGCCGAACCTGCAAACACAAGGCACATAAAATTTGCAACTAGATTTTACAGGATGAAAGTTCAATACATACCATACATACATATATGGATACATACATACATATATGATCTCATTCTTTTTCTCTTCACTCCACGTATTTACATAAAGTAGAGCGTAGGTATCCATTGGAGCAATGAACATCAAACAACTAGATATTCTATCATAATCATTAAAAAAAGAAACAAACACTTTAACCAGGACTGTAAAAATCATCTTTGTTTGTTCAAAATTGCATCGGAACCTGGAAATGCAAAGCACAAAAATTTTGCAACTGGATTTTACAGGATGAAAGTTCAATACATCCATACATGAATACACACACACACACACACACACACACACACACACACACACATATGAACAAGCTAAAATAAATGATAAAATTTTAACATATGAATGTTTAAAATTGCATCGTCATTAAAAAAGCATACTCAAAACCAGATGGAAGATAGACTAAAAGATTATAATATATCAGCGAAGTCTCGAGTTTGAATATCACCCTAAATCAAGAGAAAAATGGACCTGCCCGAATTTACCTAGAGAAAAGAATATAAATGAAATCACATCATTATTAGAGGTGTCAACTGGGTCGGGCCGGCCCAGTTCGGCATGAGGCACGACACAATTAGGTCGTGCCTGGGCCGGCCAGGCACGGAAATTTCCCTTGCCCGGGCTCGTGTCGTGCTCGACCACGACACCAATCATGCCGTGCCGTGCTGAGGCCAACCGAGACTCGTGTCATGCCTAGCCTGGCACGGTACCTCGGCACAAGCCGAGAAATCTAATTTTTTTTTAAAAATTAGGGTTTCGGGAGGTGCGGCTGCACGACGACGTGAGCCAAAATCCTAATTTTTTTAAATTAGGGGTTCGGCTTGACCGGGCCGATCTCGACAGATTCGTGCCGCGGGCTCGTGTCGGGCTAACCTCCACAGAATCATGCTTGGCCCGGCATGAAAGCATGGCCGGGCCGGCTAAAAATGGACTGGGCCAGCTCAGCACGTCCTGTTTTACATCTCTAATCATTATCATACTCTTAAAATATATAGGACTACTAAATTATTAAAATATTACAAATAGATATTTGTTTATTTTGTGACTAATCTTAAATTGTAAAAGAATATTAATACCATATGCTTGATAAATTATTTCATAATCCTTGTAATTAAAAAAAGGCTTAAATGACAAATACTTAATATCATTTTCACTCCTAAAAATAAGAACAAAAAAAACATTATTCAATAATTAATATCTTGAGAGGAATACCCAAAATCATTATCACTCCAAAAAAATTTAATATAATAAGCAAATTTTAATAAAAATATGATAGGAAATAACATGCTATAATATTCCAAAAAAATCTTTGGAAATCATGGTGATGTCATTTTGATTTATTATTTTTGAATAAAATATTTGATTGAAATTTGTTGCGTGTGTGCTTAATATTGCATCAATCATTTGTCTTAGAAATAAGATGGCATAAAAAAAATTAAAATATAATTTTTAAAAATTAAAGAGAGTCTAATTAATCATATAATTTTAAAATATTTGTCTCTCTCCTAAATATTAAAATATATAATATAATATATATTTTAATTCGTATATATAATTTAATACAAAACTTTAAATTTTTAAATATAAAAAAATTTATTTTTTTAACCAGGCCCGTATGGGCCTAACCTGGCATGGTACTTTTACTATCGGGCTGCCGGGCTAGTGGGCTGTGCCAGGCATGGCTTGAATAAACTATGCTGGGCCAGGCACAGCACATTACAGTAACTATGTTATGCATGGCCAGGCACGAAAGCACGGTCGTGCTCACAAAAATGGGTCGGCTCGGCCAGACATGTCCCATTTGATACCTCTATGCAAAATATCATTCCTAGATCTAACCCCCGAAAATTATTTAGTAACATTTTTATTCTTAATGAAGTTTTTGGTGTTACATCGATACGGATGATTAATGGGCAAAAACATTCGATGGTTGTCGAACCACAACTATTTTCCACTCTTAATTAATCTAAAAGTATTAGAATCTTCCATACAATGCGGATATGCTAACATACCAGTCATACTCCGCCCAGACATCATAGAATATGTCGGAAAGTTATTTATGGTCCACATGAGGGCAGCGCGCATCTAAAATTTTTTCCGTTTGGAAATATCATAAATTTGAACCCCAACACCCCATAGACTTTTCAACTCTGCTATCAATGGCTGCAAGAAAACATCTATCTTTCCTTTTGGATTCATAGGCCCGGGCACTAACACAGTCAAAAACATAAATTCCTCCTTCATACATAAGTCTGGAGGCAAATTATAAGAGGTCACTACCATAGGCCACAAAGAATATTGTTGTCCAAATTGACTAAATGGTTGAAAACCATCAGCAAATAAACTCAGCCTAACATTTCGAACTTCAGAAGAAAAATCAGGAAAACACCCATTAAAATGTTTCCAAGCAGGGGCATCAGAAGGGTGACACATCTTACCATCCTCCATATGATGCTCTGAATGCCACCTCATTTCATTAGTAGTTACGGTTGATGCATACAATATTTGCAAACTAGGTGTTATTGAAAAAATAGTGCATCTTATTATATGACACCTTCAACTTATGTATATACAATCTATTTCAAAACCCCCTAACTTTTTGCTTGTACCGAGCATGCCCACATATTTTACAACTGTTAAGGTCACTGTCATCACCCCAATATATCATATAGTTGTTCACACATCAATGAATGACCTATACGGGTAATTCCAAGCCTCTAAATAACTTCTTCGTGCTGTAGAAATCCAATGACATCAGATTATCTTTTGGCAAGAATTCTTGAATGAATTTAGACATATCATCAAACCATGCCTGCGAATACCTGTGTCTGCACTTTATTTCTAACATCCTCATGGCTACTGAAAGTTGAGTATGCTTAGAATTTCTCTCATATACATGTTTGTCTTCAGCTCGAATCATGTCATAGAAATTTCTTGTCTCGACATTGGGTTCCTCATTCTGGTTGAATTTAAGACCCGCAACATCAAAAACCATTTTATGATATGCAGTGTAATTAATATTATCCGAAACCATCTAATCAGTTTCACTTACTGACACCCTTACTGAACTTGAATACTTTAGGTGGACTTACTTCTCACCATGGTATATCCAAACATAGTAATCTGTCAAAAAAACTATTTCTATACAAATGCATCCTCACAGTCTCAAAATTTAAAACTTTTTATTTTGACATTTAACTAAAACGCAATGACACCTTATATATGTACCATCATTCACACACTCATGATGTCTCAGAACAAACTCAACAAATTCATCAACTTTATTCCTCCATTTATTAGAGAACATTCCATTCGCTATTCGACCCTTGTACATCCATTCACAATCTTATTCCATAACTAGTTAAAAAAAATCAACAAATATTTTGATTTAATTATATGAATAAATATATGTATATATTGTTACAAATATAGTTATATATAATTATTAGACATTTATTTAGTTATACAAATATTTATATATAGTTATACACATATAGTTTAACATAATTTTGTGTGTTATTATACATGTAATTAAAAATATAGTTACATGTGGTTATACATTAGTTACACATATAGTTAAACATATATTTATACATGTAGGTATATATATTTGTTTATTTATTTTTATATATTTAATAGTAATGTATAGGTATAGATATAGTAAAAAATTATTTTATATACTACTATATACAAATATATATTAAATATAAGCTGTAAATTTAATATTTATATATAATTATGCATAAAACTTTTATAATTATGAATAAAAATTTTATAATTATGCATATATTATGTGTATATACATTTTCGAAAAAACATATACACAGAAAGTGAATATTGTGTATATTTTTTTTTTTCAAAAATATTTGTAATCATCATTAAAAAAACAAAAAAAAACTACTATTTTTGATAAGTATTGAGTATTCGTAAACTAAATATATGAAAAGTATATTTATATATGTTTTTGAAAAAAAAATATATATTTAATATAGTATTTTATGTATATATACCTACATAGAAAATGTGTAAACACAATATATATATATATGTTTATACATATAATATTTTATAGGTTTTCAAATATATATATACTTTATATGTTTTTTTGAAAAGGTATTATATGTATATATATATGTTTAAAAAAAATATTTACACATAGAAAATGTATATTGTGTATATATATTTTTTCAAAAATGCTTACACATAACATATTGTATATGTTTTCAAAAAGTATATACCATATATATTTATTAAAAACATATTATGTGTATTCACATATTTGAAAAAACATATATAAGTAGAAAATGGATGCTATGTATATGTGTTTTTTTTTAAAATATATAAACACATAATATTGTATAAGTTTTCAAAAATATATAGACAAGATATATTCTTTGCTAAAAATATTAGGTGTATACGTTTTGAAAAATGTTTTTTTACATATAATGTATATTGTATATATATGCTTATTTAAAAAAAATACTATTCAAAAATATTCTTTAATATTTATTTTTTTATTGTTTTAATGATGATGTGGTAGGGAGAGGTAGAGTTCTTTTAATGACTAGAGATGCAATTCTGGATTTTACTACTTAAGAGCTCTAAAATATAATTATTTTTAATTTTGGAGTATGCTTTAATTAAAATTTTTTAAAAGGAAGATTTTTTTTTTTTAATATTTTTATTTTGAGGTATCTTAGTATATCAAGTGAAAATGTGGAGTATATTCCATACCAAATAAAATTCTTGTATTATTTTTATATAAAAAAAGTCTTTATTGTTTTCATATGGAAAACTATGTATTACCCTTACATGAATGATTAGCCATAACACTAGTAATTTGTGTAAATACCAGATTATATTTTAATGATCATTAAATTATAGTAACACAAAACTATTGTTGATCAACAAGCAGTACAAAGAGAGAGACTATGCAAAAAATTATGGATACATGGATACTACAAGTTTCACCCAAGTGAAAAGTTTATATATAGTGTTACAAATATTTAAGATTAACATTATATAAAAGTTCGATTCAACATTAATCATTATATATATTAAAGACAAAGTATTAACATTTATAATAATGTCATACTAGTATATAAATATAAATCATTAACATTAAGATTAATCAGAACGCAAACATTATGTAATTAAAATCAAAATCACTAAAACCCTAAAAATATAAATAGTAGAAGAACAAATTATAAAAAATGAAAAATTACCGTTTAATTAATTGTGTCGTGTCAAAATCATGTTATTTTAAATCGAATCGAATCAAAATTTAAGAAATTAAGAGGAGAAAAAAAAACCTAATACCTGAATATACTAAAAAATGAAATTCTAAAAATCTATATATAATTTAGAGAGATGGAGATCTGTATAAGTAATTTGAAGGAAAAGAACAAAGAAAAACTAACCTCGATACAAATGAAAAATCAAAATTTTTGCGTTTTTTGTGCATATAGTTGGCTCAGATTTGGAAAATTGACGGAGTTGCCACGAATTGGGGTTGAATGACTTAGCAAATGATTTTCAAATAAAAAAAATAAAACAATGAATTACTGACCAAAATTATGGTCGATAAATGGTTGGCAATAAAAAATCTTTAAGTATCTGGAAGTCTAGTTTACCGATTAATTTTAATGGTAATATATTTTTGGTCATTAAATGGTCGGTAATTAGTCGATAATTTCTATTAGATATTTCCATCCTAATTCACAGACCAATTTCTGACCAAAAAAATCTGGTCCTGAGTTATGATCGGTAATGGGGTAGTGAAAAGGTCGATATTTACCGACCCAAATATTCGGTCGATAGATTGGTCAATAATTATGACCTTATAAATATATTGAATAACCATTGTACCGATTATTTTTAATGGTTATGAATTTTTGGTTGTTAAATGGTCGGTAATCTTTTGGGAATATTTTTCGCATATTTCATCCTAATTTACAGATCATATTCCCGACCAATTATATTTGGTCGGTAATATATGTTCGGTAGTTTGTCGCGAATTTGGTCGGAAATATTTTTCTCTAATGCGCCTCTTTGGATCTCTAAATTGGTCGCGAATTAGTCAGTAATTACCGACCATTTATAATAATTGGTCATTAAATGGTCGGTACTATATTCGATAAACACACTACAGACCAATTCCCAACCAAAAATATTTAGTCGGTGATTATGGTCTGTCTTTGGTCTGGATTTTGGTCAGAAATATTTTTTTTTTTCAAAACTCTTTTCTGGTCGCTAAATGGTCGTGTTTTGGACAGTAATTACCGACTAAATTTTATGGTTGGTACTTTGGTCGGTATTATCATAATATTTAGTAGTTAAAATATCACAACTAAGGTAATTGTTCCTTGGAACCAATAGTCATGGTGGTAAGAATACCACGACTGATGAATAATCTCTTTAAAATAAAGTCATACCAATAAGAATGCTATGACTAACATATTTACTCTCTCAAATGAAAGTCACTAATATATGAATTATCATGACATAAATATGTTTTCTCTAGAGTAAAAAGTCATAATAATAGAAGTTGTCTGTGACTAAAAATTATTTGATGTAATGCAATTTTGGGTCTATAATGAATTTATCATGATACAAGAAATTATCATGACTTCTTATACCGGCATGGTACTTGGTTATCATGATGTGAGCATAAAGTTATCCCAAAATTATGCTCTAGTACAAGTGTAATATGACTCAAAGATAATAGTGTGATCGTAAACAAATATTGTAGAATATAAAGATTATGATAACTTGGAGGTAGAGTCAAAACATGCAAAGATTATCTTGACTTATTTTGTAGAGTCATGACTAATAAAGACTATCATGACTACTCAACATGCTTATGCTGTTGTAATCAAGTCAAGACTTTAGAAATGTCATGACTTTCCAATGCTTTTCTACTTTCCTAGTAAGAATTTTACCAAATTCTCAAATTCAAATCAAATTGCATCTGATTTCACTATTATTCATCTATTTTCATTAAAATCACTAATTAGTGAAATCATTTCATTATAAGAATATGTTTCATACAAATATATCATAAAAACACTATGAAAAAACCCAAAATAGTTAGTATACTGAGTACTGAATATACTTAAACACAAAAAGTGTTGTTCATCATTGAATAAAGAATTTCACTCTCTTTTTGAAAATCAATTGGACACCAAAGTGAAAAATACAACATCACAAAAAATTATCATGATAGGGTTTGAGTGTCATGACACTCTTTGATGGTTAAGGATCCTTGAATATAGGTATTTTGAATACAAATAAAGGGGATGCCATGAATTGTTTTCTTCATCTATGTTTCAAACTAAATCTTGAGTAGCACCTCAAGTAGTGCTACATTTAACATCTTTAGCTGGACTAACTTTTCAACCTATATTTCAAATGATAATTTTAATAATACATGGTAACTTTCTATGTTATCTAAAAGTGTCAAATAGGTTGCGTTATGCTGACATGGCTCAAAAAATTATGGCCTAGTTGAGCCACCATCCAATACTAAACATGAAATGAAAAGGGTGGCCATGCCATGCCATGCAAGCACAACCAAATTTGATGTCAGCCTAGCATGGCCCGATGGCATGACTGTATGAACTAGGTATGCAAGTTGTGCCGAATCAGATTGCGTTATGCCAGGTTAGGCCGATAGTGGCATGACACTACCATGATATTGGCCTGGCTTTCCTGGCCAAGTTAGTTGGCCTTGGCTTGTGCCAACCAAGTCCAATTGGCATTGCCACATTTGTAATGGCTCATTAGCATTTCCATTGGAGCCTTGGGTAGTGGCCAAGCCACCAAGGACCCAAGTTACACTAAGGCAGAACTAGTTCACCTGTGGGCTGTGGGCTATGGAGCATGGCCAAGGGGTGTGTCTCATGAGCTATCTCTAGTCATTATTTAGTACTCAATTACTAAATAAAAAATTTTAAGTAATATTTAAATATTAAATTGAAAAAGTTTAAATTAAAAGAGTACATCAATTAAAACAAATATTTATAAGACATGAGACATAACAAATAGGATAATCACTGTTTACTCTCTATCAATAATCTAGTGTAGATCATCATTTTTGCTTTTGATGCTAGAATTAGCCTTAATATTTTTGATGCTATCACATGAATCATTATCTACTATCAATTCTTTTATTTTATCATGAATATTCATCTTTGAATCTTACTAGTCCTTCACGCACATGAAAATATTTTTATGATATATAGTCATAGTTTAGATATCCTATATGAAATAACATTCACAATAATAGAAAAAAGTAGACTCTAAAGCTATGCTAGATATCATAGGAGTTAATAGATCATATGCTAACTTAGATAGCAAGGAATATGTGGATTTGTATGATGTCTATCAACCTAGTATATCAAAATTATTAATATCAGCATATGATATGATAAAGTAGTAATTGATATCTAATTATCGAGATAGCTCACTCTTATTTGATAGACCACCCCATCATTTACCTATTACTAACTAAATGAAATTATACCATTTTCGAATATGGTATCCATGTATATACATAGAGCCTCGCTACAACTACCATACATAATATTTTAAAGCATAAATTTGTTATTTAATTTTTAAGTTCATCATCTTGGTTCATGCAAGTGGATATATCCTAATATATTTTCCATCCATTCCACCTTAATCCTAGGATCCATGCAAGTAGCCAAATAATTAAGAGATAGAATAAAGAACTAGTATTTTAAATACTTGGTTTATATATAAAATATCTTGCTACTAAAATTAGGGTATCCTAAATACATAATAAACACATTATTAATATTGCAGATTCACCGAAGTAAAATGTAATTGTTAGGAGTGTACACATATGAATACATATTTATCATATGATAAAAAAATTTTAAGAATTTTAAAAATGATGTCCTCTAGTCTGAATCATTAATAATAAGTTCATCAATATTATTATTAATTCTAATGGTGTATGATAATTATAGTATCTTGAATCTATTTGGATCTTTTTCTTTTTTAGGTCTTCTGACAAACACATAGTGTGGAACTCATATTGTCTACTAGGCATCTATTCAATGTTCAAAATGTTGAACTTTCATAGATATTTTAATTCTTTATGATGTTGTGTATGCATGGAATGAAAAAATTATGGATTGATTTCATGACTAATTTTGGTGAGTTTTGGCAAATAGTCATGAAATTTAATAAGTTTTAGGAGGTGTTTTGTAGAGATGATAAAAAAATGAGTTTTGCATAGTTTCGGCATCCATTCTTGGCTGAAACTCTATCAATTAGTCACAACAATTCTTGTACATCATGATCCTACAAACTTGTTAATCGAAACCATCTACTATGAAACACATTCTTAGTGACTGTGATATTATCATTGAGTCACATTCATACCTATCTTGTAAAATTTAAATTACTATGATATTAATTCTATATTATTGTAACCAATAACTCCACTAGTGCTCAAGGTCATGGCTAAGTCTAAGCACTACAACTTGATCTTTAATATGGCTCTATGGTCTCAAGTTAGAGTCTTGCCCATTTTAAAAAGCTACACTTTTTGAGTTATAGAAAGTTACTGAGTAAAAACAACTCTAATTAAAGCAATGACTATTATTCAGAGCCATGAGTTTTGAGATACTAAAGTTATATAGGACATTATGTTGGGGTTTCGGGTAGAATATCCAATCTAACTGGAACATAAACATAGCAGAATTTATAATTTTTATTTCTTAACTCACCAAAGATCACATTTGTTTCATAAAAACATGAAGGAAGGGTAAATGAAACTTACCTTTTGTAGATCGATCCATCAAGCCTTCAAAGTGTGCGTCATGATTTATTTAGATCTTCAAAGGTATAGCCTTACTAAAAAAATGACCACCCTCTACAAGTATCCACACACGAACAAATAAGAATGATCTTGTTGAATGCTAGTTCAAATTCATCTTCTCAAAACAAAAGGGTTTCTTTCTATTTTATAAAGGTGACTACTTGCATCAAATATGTCTCACATATATATATACAAGTCTACTAGAGTTTTAGTCAGAAATAAATTTAATTATATATTTAAAACTCTTTTAAATAATAACAACTTAAATTCAAATCCTCAAAACTCACTTTTAAATGAATTTATTCATTAAAACTCAAGTTCAATGTAACAAATTAATTATTTATTTAAATCACAAATTTAAACTTTCTCAAAATTAAATTCAAATTTAAATAATAACTAATTGTTATTTTTGATTTAAAATAATCACATCATTTTAAATTACTATGAAGAGTGAAAAACCATAACTATTATTATTCGTTCTTAATGTGCGACCCAATAGGTTCAATTAACATTGATAGTAGGCCTAAATCACATTTTGATCCTACACGTCATAAGTGGCCTCTAGCAAGACATTATGACTACCCAAGTTAAATGAAAAACTCATTATCCAAGACAACCTTAATATAGCTAATGACATAATCCTTTTGTCTCATAATATCTTGATAGAATATAAGGCATGGACAATGTCAACCTTATATCATTATATCTTTGATTACTCAAAACCCAATTAGACTGACTATTAGTAACAATCTTCCACTTGCAATAGGCCAATTCATCAATGTACTTAATACCTATGAAGCTAGCATGCTGATCATGCTTTGTTTGTGGTAGAGGCTTAGTCAATGGATCAACAACATTATCATCAGTTAGAACTCTACATATCTTAACATCACATCTCTCAATGATTTCTCGAATGAGATGATAACGCCTACGAATGTATTTGGATTGCTGATGTGATCTAGGATCTTTTTCTTGTGCAATATCACCATTATTATCACAATAAACATCAATAGGATTTGTAATACTAGGAACCACTTCACGGTCAGAAATGAATTTCTTGATCCAAACTGCTTCATTTGTTGCATAAGATATTGTAATGTATTCAGCTTCAGTTGTAGAAACAACAACAATGCTTAACTTTGAACTTTTCCAGTTACCTGCACCACCATTTAAACAAAACACATATCTCGACTATGATCGGAAATCATCTTTGTCAAATTGGAAGCTTGCATCTGTGTAACCAGTTACAACCATATCATCTTCCAATCCGTTATACATCAAGAACATATCTTTAGGCCTTCTTAGATACTTAAGAATATTTTTGACAGCTGTCCAATGACTCTTACCGGGAGCTGACTAGTATCTACTCATTATGTTAAAAGTATAAAATACATCTGGTCTAGTGCACAACATGACATACATGATAGATTCTATTACTAAGGCATAATGACTTTTATTCATCCGCTCTTACTCATCTTTTGTGTTATGACACTAATTTTTGCTAAGAGGAATACCATGAGACATGGGCAAGTATCCTCTCTTGGAATCTTGCACATTGAACCATTTTAGTACTTTGTCTATGTAAGTACTTTGACTTAGACTAATTAGCCTCTTAGATATATCTCTATAGATCTTTATCCATAGAATATAGGCAGATTCGCCTAAGTCTTTCATTGAGAAATACTTTTCTAACCAAGACATGATATTTTGCAAGGTAGGGATATCATTTCCAATATGAATATGAGATTTGGCAAATGGATATTAAAATTTCATTTCTTAATGAAAACTTACTTGATGATGTGTACATGACACAACCTGAGAGTTTTATACCACCTAGAATTCTGGTTAAGTATGCAAACTTTAAAGATTCATTTGTGGTTGAAGCAGGCCTCTCGGAGTTGGAATCATTATTTTGATGAATCGGTCAAAGGGTTTGGATTTGTCAAAAATAAAGCTGAGCCTTGTGTTTATAAGAAAATTATTGGGAGCATAATTGTAATTTTGGTTTTATATGTTGATGACATTTTACTCATTGACCGATCCATTTAAGAGGCTAATTGGTTTAAGTCAAAGTACTTACATAGATAAAGTACTGAAATGGTTCAATATTAAAGATTCCAAGAGAGGATATACTTACCCATTGTCTCATGGTATTCCTCTTAGCAAATCTATGTGTCCTAACACTAAAGATAAGCTGGAGCAGATGAGTAAGATTTTTTATGCCTCAATAATATGATATATCATGTATACCATGTTGTCCACTAGACTAGATGAAAATTATGCTTTAAGCATAATGAATAGATACCAGTCAAATTCTGGTGAGAGTCACTAGACACTTGTCAAAAATATAATTTATGTATCTAAGAAGGTCTAAAGATATGTTCTTGGTGTATGATGGATTAGAAGATGATTTGGTTGTAAATGGTTACACAGATATAAGCTTCCAATCTGACAATGATGATTTCCGATCCTAGTTAGGATATGTGTTTTGTTTAAATGGTGGTATAGTTAGCTGGAAAAGTTCAAACAAAAGTATTATTGCTATTTCTACCACTAAAGCTGAATACATTACATTATTTGATGCAGCAAAGGTAGTTTGAATAAAGAGTTCATTAGTGACCTTGAAGTGGTTCCTAGCATTACAAATCTTATTGATATTTATTGTGACAATAATAGTGCTATTGTACAAGCAAAAGAACCTAGATCACATCAGCAATATATCTAAACACATTCCTAAGCATTATTATCTCATTGAGAGAGTTGATGTTAAGATTTATAGAGTTCCAACATATGATAATATTATTGATTCATTGACTAAGCCTTTACCACAAACACAACATGATTATCAAGATAGGTTCATAAGTATTAGATACATTGATAAATCAACCTAGCACAAATGAGAGATTGTTAGTAATAGTGCTATAGGCCTATAATATGGACATGGTATTTTGACTATTTGTAAGAATTAATTATTATGATGATTTGCATATTTATTATATATAATATTCTTGAATAATATTATTAATTATTTTAAATATTCTTAATCAGTTATTATTATGGGAATAACATTGAATTAAGATTAGTATAAAGTTTAATTGATATTCATGGGATGAATATGCGTATGAGATATAAATCATATATATATATATATTTGTTGAGAACAAATATTAGATAGTTCTATCTTGAGATTAATACATGGATCATAAGTTAATGTCTAATAGTTATCTTATAAAATCTTTTGACATGAGATTACTATAGTTCGCAACATAAGAAATATTATATTTGATATAATCAACTATTATCTATAATTAGATGACTATAAAGGTTATACTTGAACATAATAAGAATTATGCAGTGAGATATGAGTAATTATGATGGAATTTGTCCCTCTTATTAAAAGAGAGATATCTATGGGTCCCCTCGATAATTGAGACTGAGAAATACATGGTCGTGCTCGAATGAATTGATAAAGATCAATATCATTTGTTTAGTTAGTCTAATTGGGTTTTGAGTAATCAAAGATAGAATGATATAATGTTGTCATTATTCATGTCTTATATTCTTTTAGGATATCATGAGACAAAAATATTGTGTCATTAGCTATATTAAGGATATCTCAGATCATGAGTTTTTTATTTATTTTAGGTAGTCATAATGTCTTGCTAGAGGCCACTTATGACTTATAGGATCAAAAAATGATTTAAACCTACTACTAATATTAATTGAACCCATAAGGTCATACATTAAGAATGAATAATAATGATTATGATTTTTTACTCTCTATAGTACTTTAAAATGATAAGATTATTTTAAATTACAAAAAACAATTAGTTATTATTTAAATTTGAATTTAATTTTGAAAAAGTTTAAATTCATGATTTAAATAAATAAATAATTTATTACATTGAACTTAAGTTTTAATGAATAAATTCATTTAAAGGGGTTTTAAAGATTTGAATTTAAGTTGTTATTATTTAAAAGAGTTTTAAATATATTATAATATTAAATTCAATTAATGACTAAAACCCTAGTAGATATATATGTATATATGTGCCATATTTGATGCAAGTAGTCATCTTTTATAAAATAGCGAGAAACCTTTTATTTTGAAATACAAATCTAAACTATCATTCAATAAGATTGTTCATTATTTGTTCATGTGTGGATACTTGTAGAGGGTGGTCATTTTTTTAGAAAGGAAGCACATTTGAAGATTTGAATAAACCAAGACGCACACTGTGAAGGCTTGATGAATCAATCTACAAAAGGTAAGTTTCGTTTATCCTTCCTTCATGTCTTTATGAAACACATGTGATCCTTAGTAGTTTAAGGGATGAATATTATAAATTCTATAGCATTTATGTTCCAATTAGATTGAATATTCTACCCGAAACCCCAACAGGAATATGGTGTATGTGCATTGATTTCAGAGCTATCAACAACATCTTATACTTAGGTTAGATGATATGCTTGATTAGTTGCATGTGCCTTATTTTTTCAGCAAGATAATCTTAAGAGTGGATATCATCAAATAAGAATGAAAGAAGGCGATGAATGGAAAACTGCATTTAAGACTAAATATGGATTGTATGAATGATTAGTTATGTCATTTGATCTTACTAATGCACCTAGCACTTTCATGAGGTTGATGAACCATGTTTTGTGTGCGATCATTGGAAAGTTTATTGTTGTTTATTTTTGATGACATCCTAATTTATAGCAACCATTTAAATGAGCTTGTTGAGCATTTGAGATACGCGCTTACTATTTTGAGAAATAAAAATTTGTATGCTAATTTTCAGAAATATACTTTTTGCATGGAGAAAGTTGTTTTCCTTGGTTTTGTTATTAGTGGAAAATGTATTGAAGTGGATGAAGAAAAAGTTAAGGTGATCAATGAGTGGCTAATGTCTAAGAGCATCACTGAGGTAAGAAGTTTTCATTGTTTGGCTAGTTTATATCTGCAGTTTGTTAAAGACTTTAACACAATTGCTACACCACTCTCTGAAATTGTTAAAATGAATGTTAGTTTTCATTGGAGCAATGATTAAGAAAATGAATTTGTTGTTATTAAATAAATGTTATATTTTTCACCCGTGTTAGCATTACCTAACTTTAACAAAACTTTTGAGAATGAATGTGATGCCTCAGGAATAGGAATTGAAGCTGTTTTAATACAAGATAAGAGGCCAAAAGTATTTTTTAGTGAGAAGTTGGGAGGAGTAGCTTTGAATTACCCAACTTATGACAAGGAGCTCTATGCACGTGTTATAGCTTTAGAGACTTGGAAACACTATCTATGGCTTTTTGTAATCCATACTGATCATGAATTATTAAAACATCTCAAGGGCGAAGGTAAGTTGAACAAGAGGCATGCTAAATGGATGGAATACATTGAGACTTTTTCTTATGTTATTTGATACAAGCAAGGTAAGAAAAATATTGTTGCTGAAACTTTATTTCGAAGGCATGTGCTTCTAACATCATTAGGTGCCAAAATGCTTGGATTTGAGTATGTGCAAGATAAGTATGTCAGTGATGCTGATTTTGCTAATGTGTATATGACATGCAATAAGACAACATTCGAGAAATTCTATAAATTGATGGTTACTTGTTCAGTGGAAATGAGTTGTGTGCCAAATTGTTCAGTGTGTGAATTATTAGTGCATGAGGCACATGGTGGGGGGCTGATGAAATACTTTGGAGTTGGGAAAACTTGAAAGATCTTGCATGAGCACTTGTTTTGGTTAAGATGAAAAAGATGTCATTTGCATTTGTGGTAGATGCATCACATGTAGAAAGGCCAAATCTAAGGTTATGTCACATGGGTTGTATACACCCTTACCTGTTCCTAGTGAGCCATGGGTAGACATATCAATGGACTTTGTTTTGTGGCTGCCTAGGACAAAGAGATGTAGAGATTCTATTTTTGTGGTTGTGGATAGATTTAGTAAGATGACACGTTTCATTCCATGCCATAAAACAAATGATGCCACATTCATAGCTAATTTGTATTTTCGGGAAATAGTGTGACTTCATGGTGTGTCTAGAAGTATTGTGTCAGATAGGGATGTTAAGTTCCTTAGCTACTTTTAGAAAGTATTATGGGGCAAGTTACACACTAAACTCCTATTTTCTACCACTTGTCATCCACAAATAGATGGAAAAACTGAGGTAGTTAATAGGACTTTATCACAACTTTTTGTGCATTTTCATTAATAAGAATCTGAAAATTTGGAAAGATTGTTTGCCATTCATAGAGTTTGCATACAATAGAACCATGCCTACTACTACTTCATATTCTTATTCTGAAGTTGTTTATGGTTTTAATCCAACAACTCCTTTGGATTTGATGTCTTTACCTATAAATGAAAGGGATAGCTTGGATGAAAAAAAGAAGGTTGAATTAGTGAAGTCCATTCATGGGAAGGTTAGGCTTTAGATTGTGAAAAAGAATGAACTAATGCTTCCCATGCTAATAAGGAAAGGAGGCATGTAACCTTTGAGGCTGGAGATTGGGTTTGGGTATACATGAGGAAAGAAAGATTTCTAACACAAAGAAGATCCGAGTTGAATCCTAGAAAAGATGGGCCAATTCAAATCCTTGAAAAGATTAATGACAATGCATACAAAGTGGATCTTCCATGTGAGTATAATGTGTCTGCTACTTTTAATGTTGCCGATCTTTCTCTATTTGATGTAGGTGAAGATTCGAGGTCGAATCCTTTTGAGGAGAGAGGGAATAATAAGTGTTTTGGTGGATCGATGGGTGAAGTTACTGTTCACGATCCAAATGTTTCTGATGGAGCAATTACAAGGTCAAGAACAAAGAAAATCAAGGAACCAATAGCTGGGCTAGTGCAATCCACTTGGGCTAAATTTGGATATTCAATTAACAAGACTTCTACTTTCAAGATTGACTTCAATAAGGAGAGAGTAGCCTTAATTAATATGATTCAAGCAACTAAAGAGTTGGGCTAACTTTGAACTTGGAGCTGGCCAATTTAATTGGACTAAGCCATTTATTTATTTTAATTAATGGGGGGCTAATGTTCATGAAACTAAACCCATATTTGTATTTTTTGGGTTGGCCAAACTTGGGCTCGTTTGGGCAGAACTGTTAGCCTAGTTATTTAGGGCTTGCTACAATGATCATATAAATAGGACATATTTCTATTGAAAACTACAACTTGGATGATTGATTTGGAAATTTTTCAAATTGAGAGAGTTGAGTTTTCTCCTCTTATTTTTTTTAATGAACTTCTGAACTTATCAAAGAAACATTTCTTCTTGGCGTTCACCCATCAAATTTGAGTTCTTGAAATGAGTTTTCATAGGATTTCTAAGACAAGATTTAAATGGGTCCTTTGGACAAGTTTCCAACAGGTTTGAATTCTTCCAAACCTCTGGTTTTTTGTTCCTGGTTGATCATTGAGTTAGGGTATTTATCTATTACTTGTTTTTTTTTCTTTCTTTGGATTTAAAGACCAATTCATATTGTAGGTTAAAATGGGTTTTTTCTCATTGGTTTCATGTTAAGAGGACTTATAGAAGTTGTCATTTTACTGCCACATGAAATAGTGAACCTAGATTATGTTTATTAAATGGGGAAAGCAAGTAGATTGTAAAGCAACAGGTATGTAGTTCAACCCAACATCATCTGAATATGAGAAATCACAAAAACTTTTCATATATAGACTATGAAAGTGGGTTGCAAAGTATTGGGTAAACTTCGAGAAACTTTGAGAATAATTTAACAAGCTACAATAATTAAGGAAGATCAAACTCTAATTTTTAACTTTTAAGAATAGAAAAATAGTTGATGATGGAAGGAATTATGAATGTTATATTAATAGAACCATGAAATAGAAATGATTATAAAGATACTTGGATGGAGAGACTTGAAGTGAGATTGGATCACACAAGTTCAATAAAAAAAATGTACAGAGAATTAAATTGGATAATTGATATTATCAATGAATGTAAAAAAGTATAAATTGCCAAGTGATATTGAAGAAAACTCAGAGATGTATTATTGATATTGCTTCGAAGTGGAAAAGTATGAGAGGGGCAATGAATAGAACAAGATAAATCTAGAAAAATCTGGAACTTATAGTACCATGACTTTCCCAAAAGTAATGGTTCCCATGAAGAATTTCATAAAAAGCATAGCTCCCATTATGATTTTTACACATATGAAGACTATAGTGCCACAATAATACCTTTCAAAGTCATGGCTTAGTAGAAGTACAAGCCTATATTTTACCCCCCATTTTGAATAAAGGAAATGAAAAAATAGAGGAGCAAATAAATGTTACCTAAGACTTTAAAGAGAAAGAGGTGAATCAAAATAAAGATAAAAGTAGGTTTCCGATAAATCTTCAATTTCTCCAATATTTTAGAAAGGAAAAATTATAAAAATAATTTGAAATTTTTCAATATTTTCTAGAAACTAGAAATAAATATACTATTTACCAAAACTCTAATTGAAATATTAAATTACATAAAATTTATGAAAGATTTTATACATTGTAAAAGAATGTTGGAGATGTGCGGGACAATGAATATGATGGAGAAGTATAATCTAATTATTCATTGAAGACTTCCAAAAAAATTGAAAGATTCTAAAGGTTTTACAATACCATATACAATATGGGATCACATATTTAAAAAGTTATTATGTAAGTTGGGATCAAGTATCAACTTGATGTCTTTGTCAATTGCTTGAAAGTTGAGTTTTGGAAAGATTACTCTAATATCTCTCTCACTCTAAATGACCAATAGAAATCAAATAATTAGATATTATTATCAAATATGTTTTGATTAAGGTCAATATCTTTCTTTTTCTATTAGATTTTATTATGTTGGATATAAGAAAGATCATTATTACTATGATATTGGGATGACTATTTTTGGCTACTGGACAAGCCCTTATTGATATCAAAAAGGGAGAGTTCACTTTCCATGTTTGCAAGAAGTAAGAAATGTCTAATATTTACAAAGATTTATGGGGTTCATATGATGATGAGACTGATTGTTAGAGAGTTAATAATCTCTTTTATTTGAGGAAATGCAACAAAAAGTTGACTTTCGATGGAATAATTTTGTAGATAACTATTGGCCAGATAAAGATGAAATACATGGCATGGAAGAATAACTTTGTGGCTATTATAAGTGATGAAAATGAAGAAGAGGATGTGGAACAATCACTTTGGAGTTGTGAAAGTAATGAAGATGAGTAAGATGATTGCTATGAGATTATGATATTCTTAAAAGTCATGATATTGGAGGAATCTAACACATCAACTTCTAGGAAGCTGAAAAAATAAGTGAGTAAGATATAGCTAAAATAAAATTTATAAAGGATCTTAACAATGATATTGTCATGGTTGCGCACAACATAATGACTTTGGTATTATAGAATAAAATTACACTAAAAAAAATCAATAACAAAGCCTAGGATGAGGATAATACAATGAATTTTATGTTACAAAATTAAATTGCCCATTTGAATATCAATGACAAAGTCGCTATCATATTCAACACCATGATTTTGTGGTTACTAAAAGAAATTGACCTATATAAACTTAAATACAAATTCATGGTCATGCTCAATACCATGACTTTGGAGATACCAGAAGAGAATGACCATGATAGAATGAAAGAAGAAGCCATGATATTCCTCAAAGTTGTAGCATCCAAGGAAGTAAGGAAGGGCCAAAGAATTAAGTGACATAGATTAAAAAAGGAAGGAAGAAACAAGAAAGAGGAAAGTTAAAAACATTCATTGAAAAGCGAACATGGATGATAGAGATCACCAATAGAGGTGAGAAGGTATTGATGGTGTAGCTCTAGATATTAAAAGTTGTATTGCTTGGGAGGCAACCCAACAATTTTATTCATATCCATGATAAAATAAATACTATGTACCTATCACATGAATTTTTGTACACACCTAACTTACCCATAAGTATAGTCATGAAACTTAAATATCATTATGACTATCAATATATCCACAAGAAGTTGCTACACTAAATGGCCATGATATTAAGTGGATTAGAAATAGTTTTGTTTGAAATGATGTATGATTTTTCTCTATTAAGGAAGAAGTTATAACTTGGATGAGAAATAGTTTTTAGTGTTAGTCTTATTTCATATACAACTTGCTGAATATTCTTGTATATTTGTGGTAGTATTAGATGATGTGTAAAAATGGGAATGAGCCATAATTGGATTGATTTAATAACTTTTTGTAGTTTTGGTAGTTTTTAATGAATAGTCGTGAAATCAATATATTTTGGAGATGATTGATGACTTTGTGATGTTGGTTCATTGAATAGATTTAGCATTTATTCTTGGATGAAACTTCACTTATTTTGTCATGATAATTTTTATATGATATGACTCTACCATATCATAAGCATAACCCTTCAAATGTATTAAATATTTTTTTTGTTTGTAATATTATTTAGAATTATAAATAAATTTATCTTATTATAAATTTAAATGACCATGATATTAATAATATATCATGATAACTAAGTATTTCACTAGTGATAAAAGTCATAGAAATCATTATATTCTAGTGCTATAACTTTATCTTTACCAAGGTTTTTTATTCTTAAGTCATAGTAAGTATTTTTTTAAAGCTATGACTTGAGTTATAGAAATTTACAGAGCTAAAACTATTCAAACCAAAATTGTGACAATTATTAAGCACTACTCCTTTTGGACACATATTATTATAGAAGATATAACTCAAGTATGGCTACTTCTCAAGATTATGACTCTTGCCGTCAAAAGAAGGAAAAGTCATGACTTGGATATATAAGTTAATTACTAAATCTATGATCATTGTTAGTGTCATGACCATTAAATATATGAGAAAATGTCATTCCAATTCTATGACTATTCTTAGTTCTATGACCATTTGTTGCACAAGAAATACTAGGGCCAAGGTATGGTCATTCCAAGTGTTGCCGCCATCTGATCACAAAAAAGTTCAAGGTAGGGGTTATGGACATGCCTAACACCATGACTATTTAATACAAAAGAAATACCAAAGAAAAATCCAAAAATATTTTATGCACAAGAAATACTAGGGCCAAGTTGTGGTCATTCTAGTGCTACCACTATCTGATCACAAAAAATACCAACACAAAAGTCATGGACATGCCCAATATCATGGCTATTTAATGCAAGAGAAAGGCAAAAGCAAAAACCACGACCATTGTTTATTATTCAAATTACTTAACATTCTTGAATTTTTGATAATTTTTAATGATGGTAAGTATAGGAATATAATATTTATGGATCAATTTAATGAATTTGAATTTTTGATGGATTTTGATGAATAGTCATGAAATTGATAGGTTTCGGATACGTTTGGCTCAGGATATATTATGGAATATTGTATAGTTGATATCTATTTTTGGCCAAAACTCTTCATGTGCATAATCCTTCCACTATGTAACATATACTTTGTGGCTATGATATTATTATGGAGTCACAATTATACTTATCTCATAAAATTTAAATGGTTACAACATTAATTTAACATTGAAGTATCTAAGTACCCTATTAGTCTCAAAAGTCATGAACATGTCCTAACACCATAATTATATTTTTAATATGGCCTAGTAGTCTCAAGTCATTATTGTGGTATTTTTATACAATCATAATTTTTGAGCTGTTGAAAGTTATTGAGTGAAAATTATTCAGACAAATGCCACAACAATTACTCAGCACTATGATATTTGAACATGAAATATAATAAAAGTCATTACTCGAGTATGACTATTCTCCAAGGTCACGACTCAAGTCCTCAAGAGAAGATAAAGCTTTGACTTTTATATTTGAGCTAATAATAAATATTATAGCATCTTTGTAGTGTCATGACAATATGATTTTTGAGGGAAGTTGAGAGTAGTGTCGTAGCCATTCTCAGCATTATAGCAAATTGAGATATATGAAAGGAAATTCTTTATGTCATGATTATTTCTCAGTGTCATGGCTATATGATGCACATGAGAGGAATTCTTAGTGCCACAACCATTCTCTAATTTTATGACCATATGATGATCAATATAGCCCAAGGCTAATGTCATGGCTATTTTCCATCACAAATATCATATTATGATATGAGAGACCATTCATAATATTGTAATCATTCACACTATCATAATCATATAATGAATAATAAAAATAAATGTCAAAGTCATGATCATTCTTTCTATCATGATTTTGTATTACTAATACTTTAGGACTAAGTTGTGGACTTTGGCCAGTGCCACAACTTTATTTTATATAAAATTTAGATATATTCAAGAGTCACAACCACTATTTAAAGTCGTGACATCGAGCTAAGAGTTGAAGGCCAAAGATGCAACTTTTTTCCTAAGGCCATGACTTTCTACTTAAAGTGATACAGAATTGTTAGAGTATAAAAGATGAAGAAATAAATTGAAAAAAATTTCACTTTTTTTCTTCTTCCATGAACCAAGAAAAAGCCAAGATATATATATACTAAACCCTATGGGTAAATTTCACACTTCATAGGGGCTCCAAAAATAAGCTAGGAACACAAAACATAAGCTAATCCTTAGAGTTGAGGGGCATGACTCTCAAACCCAACCTCTTTAGAGTAGATTTAGAAATTTATGTCAAAATCGAATGTGGTCTAGGGTTCACAAACTTTATTTATGTGATCTAAAAATAATTTTATATAACAATGTATGTGCTTTCATTTATGTTGTATTATGAAAATTGATAGATGAGCGATTAAATAGAACTTGAATTAGGATTTTAACTATTGATAGGTTTGAGTAATATTCTCATCATAGATGATGATAAGTAAATCATGAATTTCACTCACATATATGATAGGAAGAAAGTGAGCGTCCTTTTTGACTATAATGTGTGAGATAAACTTATATGTTAAAAATCAAAATTTTAGGTATATTAATCATTATAAGTTTGATGATTATAAAGCTAAAAGTATGAATATTTTTCATGTTAATATATTGTACATGTCTTAGAAAAACTAATTCTTAATTAGGATTGACATTATATAGAATGTTGTTCAATAGTTTTCACCTTTAGTATGTGAATTGTATCATAACAGAGGTAGATGTTGATAGGTAATCCTAATGACATGCATGAGTACATTATGATTCATAAGGTAGTAACAACCTTTTTGAGTTGTTTTCACTCATGGTTTCTACTGGTGAAACACGGAGGAATCATATATTACTTATATGAGTATAGTGCTTATGAAGTCAATAGTGCAAAGCATATAAACAATATTAATTTTTGGTCTTTATGATACCTAAGGCTAGAAAATAAAAGTACACCCATGAAACAACCATCAAGGATAGTTAATGAGTTGCTTAAAGGTATGAGATTATGAATGACTATCAAGTAGAGATGAAATATTATCATAGTTGTGATGTACCAAGAGGATAACTATGAAAGGACCACTATTTTGGATGAGCTCAATGGTAATAACAACCTTTTATGCTATTATGGAAATGAATCATTACATAATAACACAACATTCATTTTATTTTCAATATAATATAATTTAAATTATTTGAACATACAAAATATAAATTAAATGAGCAAATCAATGGATCTAAGATAAATTTTAAAATCCAAAATATTCATTTTACAAGAATTGAGTTGTCTCATTATTGTATACCTAAACTATTGATATAATCTCTATAGGATCAATATCTAGATGAAAGTAATCTTTATTATATATATAAATCATATACTTGTGAATATGCATTAAAGAGATACTCTCATTAAAGAGCTTTTGAAGCACTACACCTAACCACCAAAATTAGGTAGTATAACAAAGTCGCAATAAGCTTTTAGCACCATTACTGAGATTTTTTTAGTTTGGTTAGTCAATATGAGTTGATCTAAATATCTTTATGGAAAGATAATTTTTTTAGTAGTTTAGATAATATTCAATTTGATAAATTCCACATAATCTAAGGGCTAGTTTTCTTATCTTGCTTGGAAATATGGATAATTTTATTTTGGTATTTTTCTTTATTTATTTTTCTTTGTTCTTGTTCATTTTTTAGCGATGAATCTACATATCCAAAATTTTATCCAATCTTTCTAGAAAAACCTAAAAAAAATTATATAAGGAGCTATGAGAGAAGAATGAAGATGATAAAATTTAGTTAAGAAAATATAAGATGAAAGAAAATAAGATCATCCCAAACTATTAGTACAATGAGACTTATTATGCTCCAAGTTTTGTGACTTCTGTTGTACACCATATGGCAATGAAAATTAACACTATTATTAGCTAGAAGTGTGTTATAGAGAATGAAGATATGAAAGCCATTAGAAGAGTACATTTTATGATTCTCACTCATCACCCAAACTTCATCCACAACTAAGCTAGACAAAATAATAATTGAGTTAAGAAGATCCAATGCCATTGTAGAAGGGAGGTAGAGACAAAGGGATGAGAGAGATAAAGTAACTAAATTGGTTGAGTTTGATGAAAGTTCTATATAAAAATTCTCTATGTCAAATATGAAGACAATTTTGATTGAGAATTTTGAACAAAAAATTGAAGATATAGTCCCCATCATTCAAGAAGAAGAAGACAAAGTGAATGATGAAATCTCTATGACTAATATGGAGATAGTTGTGGTTGATAATCTAGAAGAGTAAATTGAAGATATAGCTTCCATCATTCAAGAAGAAGAATATGAAGTAAATGATGAAATCTCTGTAGCTAATACAAAGATAGTTGTGGTTGAGAATATTGAAGAGAAATTTAAGATACAGTCTCAATCATTCAAGAAAAATAAGATGAAGTAAATGATAAAATCATTGTGGACAATACAGAGATAGTTGTAGTTGAGAATGTTGAAAATAAAATTGAAAATATTGCCTCTATCATTCAAGGAGAAGAAGATAAAGTAAATTACTAATCTCTATGGACAATATGGGGATAGTTGCAATTGAGAATCTAGAAAAGAAAATTAAAGATATGGTCTAGATCATTAAATAAATTTAAGTCAAAGTGAATTGTGAAGTTTTTGTGGTCGACATGAAGAAAGTTGCAGAGAAGAAATATGAAGAAAAAGATAAAAAATAAAGATATATGGAAATGTCAAGGCCCAGGGTGAGAACAAAGTAAAAGAGCTCAATCTCGACTATCCTCATGGATCATGTCATCAAGATGATTACTTATTCAACATCCACAACTAAAAGCATATGTATAAGAAGGAAAAAATTAAAAAAATATATGGAGAAGCTAGATTGGATAGCTAACATTTATAATGGAGAAAATAAAGTTTTAATGGTCTAGCTATTGATGTTAAACATGTCATTGCATGCGAGGTAGCTCAAAAGTTTCTTTTGTGTTGTTTTATTGATGAAGTATCTTTGTTGTGAGAATAAATATTACATCTACATAGTCACACCTAAACCCCTCACATAAAAGAATCACAAATTTAAGCCATTGCAATTCTGAAAATTTTTTAGCACATTTGTACAATCATTTTTCAGCTCCACAACTTTGGTGTTAGAGAAAGAAAATCTCATAATAATTTTAATGACAAAATCATGATAGTTTTTCAATGCCGAGACATTGGTATTATAGAAAGAAAAGTATCGTATATTTCTTATGGAAAAAAGCCATGATCGAGACCAAGCATCGTGACTTTAAAGAAATTGGTTAACATAGCACTGTGAGTTTTATTTTATAGAAAAAAAGCAAGCTCATAGAGTCACATCCTTCATTAAATTGGTCATGACTATAACTACCTAACCATAGAAATTTTTCGACAAAAAAATTATAATCCTCTCTAAACATTGTGATGCCCAAACCCTAAATCTACTAAGCTTGTAATTTGATGATGGAAGGAAAAATATCTTCAATGAAAAATGTAACAAAAATGAGCCATAAGGAAAAAGGGAAGAGATAAAATCCTAGTACCATAGAAATTCCACATGAAGCTATAGTCCAATGATGACTTTTATAACAAAAATTGGGCTATGATGCATGGATTCTATTATTTCCAACAAGGGGTTTATTGGAGAAAAAAGATTTAGTGAATTGATCACTCCTTTTGTGGTTATTATCAGGAAGATAAATTTGATATTATTTTGATATTAGAGTGTACTTTGATAGATGCATAATTAATGAGTTGCTTAGATTTCTAATAGTTAAGGAAAGCATGAATTTTAAATTCCTTTATAAGCAACTCAATTTTCTAGCTATTTCTAGTTTGTTGATGAATAAAAAGGATATTTAGAGGGTGACTTCGAAGAATGCAAATGAATATTTGATGGGATGATAACTCATGGATGTAAGTAAAGTTTGGTTGTATTCTACATGCTTAGTTATATTACCAACTCTTCATGTCTCGATGATCATCTGGACAGAGTGATTTTGTTGTATGCCATTCTCATTAGTTTTTATTTTAATGTAGAAAAGATTCTAGAGAAATCAATTCTTGGGTTTCTCGTTAGTGAATTTTCTAGCTAATAAATTTACCATTCACTTATTACTTTTCACTTATTACTTTATCATATCTAGCTAAAAGAATTCTCATGGATGAACAAGTTGATACTATGTCTCTGATGGTGTCCCCCATGACATTATCAAACATTAAAAGGGGAATATAATGAGATAGAAAAGGAAAAGAATCTAATATTTAAAAGAAAATAACTGATATAAATTTGGGAAGAATTCTCAACTTTTACCTAGGCCGACATCCAAGAGATAGAAAAAAGGAGAGTAAGTCAATAATACAAACCAGCCTGCATTGAGCATTCCTTAGTTACACATAGTGAAATGTTTTTTAATGTTTTTTGCATTTTGAAAAATATGCAGTAGAGTACCAAAAGAAACAAAAAAAGAATGAAAAATGAGATTAACTATCTACACATAGAAGTAGTGGAAGAATTTAGAAAATTTAATGTGATATTAGAAAAACATATCCATTAAAAAGTAATGTCGTTTATCATAATGAAAGAAAAGTTTAAAGATAGGATATATAAACTCTTGGAAGAAGGGATGAGACATGTAAATATTGGAATGACAGAAAATGCTGAATTATTTGGCAAACTATTTGAGTCTGACATGCTGGATTAGAAGAGAACAATAAAAAAAAGAGACAAAACAAATGAAGTTGAAACAAAATATCAAGATTGTTAGTGTATAGAGGAAAAAAATATGCAATGCAGATCAAAAATATTTGCATTTTACAATGGAATCCTTTGAAGGTGCATTACATGAGATTGGGGAAAAAGAAGAGGTAATTTGTGACATTCTAGAAAAGATATTATATTTATTAGTTATATAGAAAAAAGATTCAGAGATGTCATCCACTTTTATGCTATCATTTTAGCACTTAAAGTTTGATTTCATCTTTAAGGAATATGATCCTTAAAAAAACCATATCGACCACTTCTACCAACCCTTTGATTTTTATTTTTTTGTTTATTTCCATATTGTATTTTTGTAACCATTGTGCTGAAATGATTTGAGATATTAGAGTGTTTTTTTGTTTATGGAGAAATTTATATTTTAGGGATGAGTAATAATTTTAGTATATGAGTTTGTTTGTTATTCAAATTATCAAATATTATTATATATTTTGGTGTATTTTGATGATGTGTAGGTATTAAGATGAAATATTTATAAAGGTATCAAATGGGTCGGGTGACCAGGACATGGCCTGTAACCCAGCACGACATGGTCCAAAACCATGCCTTATGTTGAGTTGGGCCACCCCATGGCATAGTTTGTGCCATGTTGGGCCAGCATGAGCAGTGCCTTGTGCTAGGCTAGGCACGACCCATGTGCCTGGTTGATGGAATGATAAACTAGCTAGGGTGACCGCTCAACAAGGGCCCCATCAAACGTGAAGAGCAGTCACCCTGGCAGTCTAATTTTTAAATTTATTTAAATAATTGGCCGGTCAATCAAGCTAGCTACTAGTTGTATTTTCATACAATGGGTTTCACATTTACCTTCAACATGGTCCAGCATGGCAGTGCACTCGACTGTACCACAGTGCCATGCAAGCCGGTGGACTGAGTCACCATGTTGTGCATGGCACGACATAGGAATTTTACCATGCCATGTATGACACGACATGGTGACACTACTATACCTTGCAAAAATGCTGGCACGACCCTTTTGATGCTTTTAGATATTCATGAATAAATTTCATGACTTTGAAAATTGATGAATTTTGATAAATAGTCATTAAATTGATATAATTTTTGAGATATTTATATGAAGCATAGATTATGGAGCATTACATAGTATTGATATCCATTCTTAACCAAAAAAACTACCTAATTCATTATGATAATCTTTGTATGCCACTACTATGCCAACACATTAGCATAATCCTTCTTTTATGTAATATATATATTTTTGGCTATAATATTATTGGAGTCACAATCATACTTATCTCATAAAATTTAAATAGCTATGACATTAATTTCATATCACAATAATCAAATACATAATTTTTGTCAAATGTCATGGCTATGTCCTAGTACAACTTTATAATATTAATATGACTTTATAGTTTCAAGATAGAGTCAATGTCTTTTTACAAAGTCATGGATTTTGAACTATAAAAAGTTACAAAATCAAAACTGCTCAGTCCAAAGTCATGACAATTATTTAGCACCATGACTTTTGGACATGAAAGGCCACAAAAGATATTATTCGAGCATGGTCAATCCCCAAGATCATGACTCTAGTCCTTAAGAGAATGCAAAACTATGACTTTTAATTTCAAGCTAATTGCCAATATCACATCATCTTTATAGCATTGTGGCAATATAATTTATGAGATAAGTCTAGGCCAAAAGCTTATCATTCATTGTGTCTTGGCCACTTGAGACACATGAAACATTATTTTTTATGCAATGGTCATTTCTTAGTATTGTGGCAATATGATATACATGAGAGATATTCTTAGTGTCATAGCCATTCTATAGCACTATGAAATATGATAATCAAGAGAGATTAATGCCAATATCATCTCTATTTCCTAGTGTCACGACCATATTATGATATAAATTACCATTCACATTGCCACAACCATTCCCACTTTCACTGACATGACCATATGATGAAAAAGAAAGATGGATGTTGAAGCCCTATTTATTCTCAATACCATAACTTTGTGTTACATAAATATTATGCTTCAATCATAGATATTATCCAATGTCATGACTTTATGTTACATAAAGATTTGGATATATTCTTAAGTTATGGCCACTTTTTAGAGTTGTAACCTCGAGCTTAAGAGATGAAAGCCAATATTATAGCTTTCTTCATAAGACTATGACTTTCTACTTAATATGATATAGAATCATTCGAGTATAAAAAGAAAGAGAGAGGGGTTGAAAAAAATTCCATCCAGCCATAGCTACCAAATGTTTATGATATCGAGGATCTCTATAAGGGCAATTTCCAAGCACCAAGTAAAAGGCAAGGCACAACTACCAAATCCTAGAGGTGATTTTTGCACTCTTTAGGATCACTACAAGCAAAAAAAAAGATGTAGGATATAAGCTAATTCCTAAGATTATGTAGCATAATAAAATCACAACACTCATTCCCACTATCATGAATTTTTGTTATAGAGACAAAAGGAATAAGTTGTGGATTCTTTCCAACACCATGACTGTGTTATATAAAGATTATGATATATTCTAAAGCTACAAGCACTTTCTAGAGATGTGACCTTAGCTAAAAAGATCATGAACAAGGTAGTAGTATCTTCCCAAATTTATGACTTTTTATTTAGACAAATGCAAAAGTTATATAGCATAAAAGAAGAGATAGGATATATTCCCAAAAAAGAATTCTCTCTTCTTCTTCTTCACAAGATAAAACAAAAATCAAAGCATGTAACAACCCTAAAAGAGACTTATGTACTCTCTCAGGAATTCATGAAAAAATAAGGGATACAAGACATAAGCTAAACCTTAAAGTAAAGTGGCATGATGTTAAAACACTCCTCTATGGTTGATTTGAAAAATCAACAAAAATAGCATAGAATTAGGATTTGATTATTAGATTCTTATGAGAGCTATCATTAGGAACCCAAGAATCATGATACTTTTTCTCTTGTATCTCCTTGAATAGCTTCTCAATGTTAGGCTAAATTGAGGTTTAATATTTATGTAATTGTAATTCATGTGAAGTATAAATGATTTTATGAGTAATGGATGAGTTTAATTTATGTTGTAGAATATAAATTAATTGACAATGTGATTAAATCGAACTTAAATTATGTGTTTGACTACTAGTAGGTTTGTGCATAGTTTTGTTGTGGATGATAATAAGTAAAACTATGAGGCTTACTCATACACGTGGTAGGAAAGAAATGACAACCCTTCCAACTATGATGTATAAGATAAACATATTCATTAAAACCCAAAATTGAGGTATGATATTTATTGAGAGTATGGTGCTCATGAAGCTGAAAGCATGTATAATTTTACATGTCACTCCATTATACAAATCTTAGAAAAACTTGTTCTTGATTATTATTGATGTCTTATATAATATTTTCTTAAGTATTTTATATTTTGTGTGGTAGCCACAACATCATTGTGAGGAATAGTGATAGATAATCTATAGGACATACATGAATCGTTATGACTCACAAGGTGGTGATAACTTTTTGAATTACTTTCACTTATATGGTTCCCATCAGTAAGATTTGAAAAAAATTATATGTTGATTATGTGAGTCTAGTGCTTAAAAAGCCAAATGTACAAATACTAAACTATATTTATTTTTGGTTGTTAGAATTTTCTATCTATGTAATTACGTAATATTGCGGAAAATAACATCAAAAAATTGTGCAGAACATAACACAATGTCCCAATGAACAAAAACATAACATAACCACCATAAACACTAGTTTTAACATAGTTCACTTTTCATTCAATATGACTAGCTATGTACACCAAAAAAACACGTAGCACTTATAAATTAATTAACCCAAATGTTTCAATACATAATCAAGAGAGAGATAAGAAGAATAGAGCAAAATTTGTGATTATAGATATTTTATATATATATATATATATATATATATAACAATTAGAGTTGTATATAAATTAGAATGGATTAAATCTTTAGAGTGGATTGGGTCATGCTCCAAAAATTCCTCCAACCCACTAACTGAGCAGTGGAACCCTCATTTTAATCCCAATGCCATTTATTTAATCTCTCAACATATTATTATCTGTAACTATAAATAAAATAGAGAAATAATACAAAAGATTATGGAAATAAATAACAGAATAAATTATATAGTACATTGGTCTTTATGATACTTAAGGCTGAAGAATAAGAATAAACATATGAAGTAACTATCAAAGATTATTGATAAGTTAACTAAAATGTATGGACTTATGAATAACTTTCGAGTAAAGATAATGTATTATCTTAGTAGTAAAGTATAAAGCTGACAGCTATGAGATAATCATCATTAGGACTAGCTAAATGATGATAACCATCTTATATACCATTAGGGCAAAAAAGTATTCTACAATAATCCAATATTTTATTCTATATCCAAACCCAACATAAATTGAATTATTTGAATATGTATAATATGAATCAAATTAACAAATCCTAGGATCTAAGAGTCATAGCAAAACCTAGAAATATCTTTTCTACCTAAATTATATTGTCTCACTATTGGTTGACCAAATTACTGATATAATTTCAATAAAATTGATATATGAATTAAAGTCCTTTATACTAATTGTATGTCCCATGTACTTACAAAATTTTGTTGATGAGATATTCTCACTAATGAGTTTTTTGAATACTATCTAACCAATAAAATTGGGTAGTATAATAAAGTCACAACAAGGGGTATATAAGTCATGATAAAAGAATTATCATGACTTTATCACATCTCACTGCTACAAGTCTTTCTACATTGAATCCATAGATTTCACTTAAATGCTCTTCAATTTCACTTACATTCATTACTAATTCTTCAAAATAAGATTTTAGTAAAATATCTTGGATAACCACAAGTATTGATACAAAAATTCCATGTTTTACTGCATGAATGACATTTATTAGGTAATTTGAGTACCGAATAGGTATTAAAATATAATCGAACACATGACTAGTATTTGGTGATACTTATATAACATTAAGACATGAAACACATCATGTTCATGAATATACTCTTGTGGCAATGCCAACTGATAAATAACTGGGTCTAATTCTTGCAAGTATCTCAATTGGACACACATATAGTGACACAACTTTCTTTTTTTTTGAAATGTACACCTTTTTGAGGTGAAACTTCCATAAAAACTTGACTTAAAACCTTAAAAATCTAGAGTTCTTTGAGTTGTTTTTTGTTGTTCTTTCAACATAATTAGTATCATTCAATAGGAAAAATAAAAATATGCTCGATTCTTGGCACTAATTGTATAAAAAACTTTATTTCCCTTGAAAGAGACAACTTGGTAGCTCTTCAAGAAATAAGTCACTAAACTCTTGCATAATTGACACTTGAGACCAAATATTTCTAGTCTCATTCCAAAGAGAAAAAAAAAACAAAGCTCTACTTAAGATTCCACAAGACTAGCAACTAAACCATGATCCCTAAAACTAATATTATTTTTAAATACAACAAACTTTTCACCAAATTGTAATATGACTCATCCCTTCTAATAATTAAGCACAACCTAGAATTATGATAGCTAATCCATTCCATATATGACCTCATATTCAAAAACACATTAAAAGTAAAATATTCACATAAAGAGACAAATCAACAAAAGGAAGTTTAGAATTTCTACACATCTTACACATTGAAACAAAACTACCCAATGGATAAGCAATAAAAACCAAAGTCTAACTTCTCAGGTTTCCCACCCATGGAATTTATAAACAAGTAGAAAACAAAAGAGTGAGAAGTACTAATATCAAATAAAATACATGACCAAGTATTATAAACATGGAGCATGTCTTCCATCACAATGTCGATAACTACCTTTTAGTTCATGGTAGGTAATATGATGAAAGCTCATCCATAAGTCATTGGTGCATTTCCTTTATCCATCTTTATCTGTAAAGTTTTAAAAGTAGAGGGACTCTGCTTGTCAGTGTGATTTAAACCCTAACGACCTATGAATTGAACTGGAGTAGTACTTCTTGGCATTCAAGGAGTTGCTTGTGGCCTTACCATCAAGAAATGCTACAAACAATCCTTTTTATGTGCCATTCTTAGTTATAGCATTACATTTTTTTTTTCAAAATGTGGCCTACCACTAAAAAAAGTTCCTCGTGGTCCAATAGACGAACCTAGCTTTGAGGTACTGTGAGTAGGCCAAAAAGTTTGTGGACTCACTTTCGATAAAGAACCAAACAGTTTACTTTATTGGCAAGATCTAAACTTCTCTTGGATATGTAAAGTATCATCCCTCTCTTATTCTACTAGGATATTTATTTTTACAAACTCTTCATACCCAAAAATGTGTAAAGGAACCAACTTTGAATGTAGATAAATTTTTAGCCTTGTTTGAAATATTTGACTAACTTAATCTCGGTATCAACCATATAAATAGCAAAACACAATAGCTTAGAAAACTTGACTTCAAATTACCTTGCACTAACTAAATGAACTCCTAGTCATTGGTTGCTCTAGCATCCTTATAGAAGTACTTGCCATTAAAAAGGTATTCAAACTTAGCCCATGTTAAATTGGATGTGTCCTAAAGCCATATGGAACTTTCCCACCAAAAGTTTATATTTCCAAAAAAGTATAGAAGTTACAATGAGGACCTTAAAATTTACCAAGACTCCTAAGTTCTCCTTTCATTACTTTAACAAACATAACAAAGACTTTGTTGCTTAAGGATCGAACTTTCTATTAAAATAATGAGCATTGTGCTTAGAAAACTCATTTAAACATGACATTTTCTCGTGCTTCGATACCAATTGAGGACTGATCAATGATATTCTCCCAGAAACCATGACATTTCTCTATGCATCTTGACCAAATAGATTTTCCACTCCATGAAATGCTTGAAGGATAGTTGTCCATTCTACCATGTTTGGGCCAACTAACTAATGTTGGGGCATTTGGGGCCTCTATGACTCTTGCGGTTCATGCATAATGCTCCCAGCCAATGGTGGGCATCCTTTACCATGGTTTTGCCCAATGCTTATCTCACACCATTACATAAGTAATGACCAAGACCTAGCTAGTTTTAGCAACTCAAAAATGGAATCATACTTGCTTAAGAGTTTCAATAATAAAATAAACACTCATACTTTGAAGAGTATTACTACAAAACAAACAAGTGTTTAGTTCTTCAAGCACACAAACAAGTGTTTAGTTCTTCAAGCACACAAATAAGTGTTTAGTTTTTCATGCACACAAACAAGCAATTCAAAAAGGCTTATCACACCAATATACCTAACATCTCATACACACATAATACAACTCTAAAATCCTACCTCTGATTAGAGGTGTCAACCGGGCCGTGCCGGCCCGGCCCTGCACGAGGCAAGACATGGTTCGGCCGTGCATGGGCTGGCCCGGCATAGAATAATCCCATGCCCGGGTTAGGCATGAGCCGTGTCGTGCCATGCCTAGCTCGTGCCGTGCCTGGCCCGTGCCGTGCCTGGCCCGTGCCGTGCCTGGCCCGTGCCGTGTCTGACCTGGCACGGTTCGGCCCATGGCACGGCACACCGGCATGGGTTCGTCCCATGTCGGGTGTCCCCCTAGCCCGACCCCACGATCGCCCCTCCCGCAAAAAAAAATTCGGGTCGGGTCTGATTGGACCTACCCGCGATCCCACAAGGCCCGAACCGTACGGCCAGGCCAGGCCCGGCTTTTTTAAACCGTGCCTGGCCCGGCACAGAGGCACGCTCGTGCTCAAAAAAAAATGGGCCTGGCCGGGCCAGCCTGGCCCGTTTGACACCTCTACCTCTGATACCAGAAAAGTTTGCATGAACTTCCAGACACTCCCACTCAGTAGCCATGATAGTCTATGTTTGATTAAAATATTCTAAAATAATCTAAAATACTTTAAAAGCAAATATGAGGGGTTTTTACATTTTTTATGATGAGTTTTCCTAAGTTTGGTAGTTTACTCTTAAAATAAATACAAAAAATAATGAAAATGGAGTTTATTAAAAATATTCTGCAATAGTTAAATTTATTTTGAAAAATAAATAAAAAATATACTATGAATAATACTGCTGGCTCACTTGATAAGGGTGAATGCCTACTTGTCTCTAGAAAGCTATAGACAAGTCGGCAATAATTTTTTCAATCCCTCCTTTTCATATTCTTTTCAATCTAAAATATCAATAACTTCAAAATTTTAGTAGAATCAAGTTAAAACAAAAAAAAAAGGTTAAGATTTTTCCCATTCAATAATCAAATTAAATCTAATTCCAGAAAATATCATAAATAGATATAAACCATCAAGTAAAAATATTCACATGCAAAAGTAAAGTTATTTATACAAAATAATCTTTATGATCACATACATTAAAAGGTTTCAAACAAATCCTTCATACAATTATGCCAATTTTGACTTAAGACTGACCTTCAATATATCTTGTACTTGGGAAAGATAGGGGTGAGTAACTAGTGCCTAATAGAAAAAACTCAAGAAAACATATGATGACTCATGTGTTGTATCCAAAGTCACACTATTTTTTTAATATACAATATAAGTATTTGAGAATAAGTTTAAAACATTCGCACATATACTTATATATTAACATGGTTATACAAATTCATGAAACCATAGTATGTGTGTTTGAGTAAATTCTCAAAATATTCAGTTTTCAATCGCATCTCATTTTCACAAACATACATAATTTATAGATACCATGGCTTCGCCATGTCATAATAATACATATAAAGAGAAAAACTAACAATCTAGCTTCATCCTGAATACCATCCCAAATATGAAAACATACACCCACTTCCATTATCCAAAGACTCGAGAAAGTTTTACCAATTTATAGCTTAATGACTACCACCCCACAAAGTAGAACTTGACCATGATCATGCAAGGAAGTTTGGGGTTATTGTTTTTATGGAACCTCATGCCCTTTTACAAAATGTGTATTTTTCTAAAATTAATCACATATATTATAGCTTCAAAATATTTTATATAGGGTTTTACACATGCATCAAATATATTCTCATTTCAAAATCAACCATATAATTAATAAATAATGACTTTGGCACCATTTACACAGCCAAACATCATTTTCTCATTTTTGATAAATATAATTCTAATAACAATGTATGGGTAAATATGTTTCTAAATTTATCAAAAAGTCACTTTTATGGTATCAAATTCATAAGTTTCCATCAATTCATCATATATTTCATTTAAATCATGTAAAGTTTATGAAATTCATTTCAAAGAAACAAAAAAATGGGTTATAAAAAACACATAATGGTATACATCATAATGTAAGTATATGCAATTATTAATACATAGTCTGAAATTATTACATGAATTTATAGAAATTTTATCTTAATTAAACTTTTCTAAGACATGACCTTTAAATATTAGCTCCAATATTTCAAACTAAGCTTTGTAACTACAATTCGATTGCAAATAAAAAAAGATAGGACATTAGGGGTGAGAATTTGAGCAAATTCAAAATTAATTAAAAAAATGAAGCAAGAAGATGAAAATATATGAAATCACCTCACCACTAACCTTCTTATTGAGATTACAACCTTTCCTTGGCTATTTTTGGTTAAAGAAGAGGAGTTATTGAACATGATCATTTCCTAAATTTTTTTTTTTCAAAAATTATGAATTTTTAGATTTATTTGAATGATTTGATGAAGAAATGAAGAAGAAGAGAAGCGAGTCAAGAGAGAAGAAGAAGAGAAGACAATCATTTTTTTCACAATGAGGGCATTTTTGTTGTAACACAACATCACAAACAACTACGAGTCCTTGTTGAGATGAGTATTATGCTCTATAGATCAAGATGAATCTTCTTTAGAATAATGGAATATAGATGAAGCCTCTGCCAACTTGTACATTTTTTTCTACATCTTCAAAATCTTCTGTTACATTTCTTCCTCTCTTTTTATTATTTCTTCCTCTCTTTTTTTTATTTCTTTAATTTTATTTTGTATCTCTTCATTCTTTTATTGCATCTCCTTATTTTTTCCTTGCAATGTATCTTAAATTTCCTGTATCTTCTCATGATATCAAACATAATATTGTAATTGGAAGATAATGATGAACTTCAAATAGAACTTTGATAAAATGTAGATGCATGGCTACCAAGGCCATACACTCATCATTTTTTTCGGCTCGACTCTGACAAGCTAAAGGTAAATATGCACAACATCATTCGCTAGAGCCTTTGTAGAATAATCTATCAATTGTAAAGCAATAGCAACCATATTCTTCACAGCTTATTATAATTATTAAAATACAACATAATTCATCATTATTATATTCAGATATAATTTATACCAGCACATGAAACTATCATCAACATATTAAAATTAAATATAAAAATGAAGTTAGTCATTACATTTAATGAGTCCATATATAATAACTCATCTATTTTTTTTAAAAAAAAAAGATACTTGAGTTTGCATAGTAATTCTAGTGAATGTCAAAAAATAATTTTTTTTACAATGCTTTCTTTCATTAATTACAATTTACATATGACACTATAAGTACAAATTGAAAAACTCACATAAATATGATTTGAAAGCTTGTCTACAATTGATTCATCTTCCTTTTTGTGCATTAGCTTGAACATCTCAAATGGTGTAGGTAGACATCCCAACTCAGCCTCCTAAAAATAAATAATAATTACTATTGAGGTACATGATATATTGTCACACATATATTATCATTTGTATTCACAAAATTCAAATAATAATAAATTATGAAAGATAATTTTATCAAATCTATTGAATGTTGTAGGTCACTGTTGCACTTCTTATATGTTTTAAAAGTCCTAATCCTTCACCTATTTTCTCTGATTGATGATTGTGTGATGCCATTTGGGACAATGCCTTGAACTTCTTACTATTCTAGTATTCACATCACTTTATTCAAACATTAAGAGGAACACTATTGGGCTTTACATTTTTACCATACTTTCTACATTATTTCCCAAGTTTATCATTGTATCTGACACTAGCCACATGTTTCCATGTATCATTCACCAAGGCCACCAAAACGTTATTTCTTTTATATTTTCTCAATAAAAACCAAATAAAACAAGTTTTAATGCATTTATTTTAATAGTATTTCATATTAAATGAAATTGAAAAATAGATAAATGTATCAAAATTATACTTCAAATTCTTTCCAATAAAATTCTTTCATATTTAGGGCTCTACTTTATACCCTGTATAACTAATTTCTCCATAAATATTTTCCATATTATACGAGAAGTTGAAAAGATAAACCTAAAAGTAATTTTACATAAGTACATACATATAACATATAAACAAAATACACCCATTTTTCTACAAGATAGTTAATATTTTATTCATTTTTATTTCTTATCCAAAACATTGTGATGTTAATATTATTTTAATTCTAAATGATAATGTTTGATAAGTAGCAAAATTATAGTTAGTTATTAATTAAAATTACCATATTTGTAAGCAAAAATAATGAAAATTAATAATGCATACATGTAGAATTCAAAAAGCTACATATTATATATTATCAATTATGGCCTGAATGAAAATTTTCTCATAACTTGACATATAAAGAATTGTGAATATCTAATCATTATCGATGTTGTTGTACCAACACATGGTTCTCATAAGTTAGGTGAGATGGAGCTAACAATACCTTCTGGTGAAAAATGAGACAAATAGAATATTAGTGGCAATCAATCCATCTATCTCATGATGAGGTGATGCCAAAGTATCCTCTAGGCATGTAGGAAAATGTGAAAAAAAATTTATAGTAATTGTTGTCACTAAATAAATATTGATTTCCTCCTCCACAAACTATTAGTTGACTTCTTCTACTCCTCCCTCCATATTGAGATTCTTGATCACTTGAATGGTTACTTCTTATACCATATCAAGTTATATAAATATCAAAAAATATAAAGATGTAAAAATATATGAAATAAAAATGTCATAATAACAAAACATAATGATAAATACATTGACATCACAAAAGTGACTTTTTTTTATTTAACAACCAAATTATAACAGTTACAAAATAAGCAAGACAATATAATATGAAAGTTAATAAATGTATAGTCTTCATCAAAAATTTCTTACAAATAATCTTCATCTACATATTCTGATATTCATCATCATCTAATTGTGCAATTAATTCCTTCTTTTATCTTTTTCAAAATGACCATTATCAATGTCCAAATAGTTTCAATCTTCACTAAGTAATATTTGAAGCATATCATCTGCCACAGAAATAATTTAATGAAGTTCAATATTATTCTCTTGAAATAATGGTGCACACGATAGTGTCACAATAATATTTTTTTCAACAACTTCACAGCTAATCTAGGTTTTATTTTACATATTATCCACTAGTCACAATGATTTTTTATTGTGGTTGCATAGGTGGTATAACACACTTGTTCAGCTTGCACCGCATGAATAAATGGCTCATACTTATGATAATATTTCTTATGGTACACATCCACATGGTTGTATTTGATGATAAATTCTAGTACCAAATTTGGAATAGGATTATACTAGTCACACTTAAATAAAATTATCCTTTTAATTAGTCTAGCAAGATATTCCATGTGTAGAATTTCAATTAGTCAACTATGAAAATCAATTTTAGATGCAATAGAATTAGACCCCTTGATGCATACACCACAATTCATTGCAGTTGTATTTGAACCATGCTTCAAAGTATAAAATTTATATTTATTTACATAATATATGGGTTATGTCAATACATTTTATAATGACATTTTTACAGGATCTTTTATTTATCTATTACATATATTTTATGACGAAAATTGTACCTACAAATTAAAAAAAAAAATAACATCATACTTATATAATATTACATGTTAATTTTTAGAAGCAAAAATAATAAATTATATACTTTGAAACAAGTTTGGTTGAATCACATATGGATCTAATTGTATTTTTTTTTGGATGAAACATTATTTTTTTTAGGCCGACATTGATATGGGAGAGATAATTTAGAGTTAGCCTTACTGGTACATAATTTTTCCAAAAAAAAAAAAAACTATCCTTCCTGCTTATTTTCATTACTCATCATACAAAATTTAAATGTTAATATACAATAAAATTTTAATTAATTAAAATCTAGATAAAAAATTATATAAAAATTAAATAAGCCAAATCATATGGTATTCTTCAAAATTTATCAAATTTTATAAATAAAAAACATAATTAATAATCAAATTATTATTATATTTTAATTAATATATTAACATAAATCAAGAAACACCTCAATGAATATCATTATCACCATAAAATCATAGATGAAAATTATTAATTATTATCAAAATACATTAAGATAGATGCGTACCATTTGAATAACTATATTTTTTTGTAAGAAAACAATCAAAAAATAACAGGTCTTATTTGATCACAAAATCTAATTAAAAATATTGTTGCCAACTTCAACTCTTAATACTTGTTAATTAAATTTCAATGTTCTCATTAAAAGTGCACCACATATACAATAAAATTTATCAGATTATTTATTTAAAAAAACATTTAACATTTTTTGTAAAACAAGTCTATATAAATGATAACAAATACTCAAGTATTATAGCAACTCCGATGGGAGTTGCCAAAATATGGGCATCAAATTTATTTTATAAACTTGAACATTATATTAACACTCCTAAATAATATTTTTACTCCAATGATAGGTACCAAGATAATGTGCTATTTTTATAATTAAATATTTTTTTAATTAATTTTTTTTTCAACATATGAGATAGATCCGTTGAAATGCACAATAACCATAACTATTATTTTACACATTTTCATTTATCTCTCCATAGTTGCTAAATATAACACCCCAAGATCTTGGATATTATTATCACCATTGATACCAACTTCATTGGAATAAGATTTTTTATTATTTGAGTATCATTTTAGCAGTTATAGGACGACACAATTTATAACAACTCTCATTGGAGTTTGATCTTAAGAAAGAGGCAACTTTTAGAGGTATTAGAATTTAGATGAAGGCTCATTTGGATATAGACAGAGGCACATACACAGTACACACAAAGTTACTTATATTGGGAAAATGTTAGGGCGGGGGGTAAAAAGGCCGATATGAAAGAGTTCTGTTGTTCTAAAACCTCTTAGGGGGAATGAGACGATGCTCTTGTTTAGCACGAAGATTACGCTGGCTATCGCTTTTGCAAGTAGAAGCGGTCCTCTTCTTTTTATCACTCGGTGAAATTAAGGCGGCCATGAGCTTGGAGCTTCTTCCACTAGACACGGTTTTGAGATATCGCATGGCTTCCATTCTGTCTGAATTTGCATCAGCCATTTTCGGCAAGTGCTTAAGGTTTCGCCGCTTCTCCACCTTCAGATGATCTCGAGGAATGCGAAATTGATTTTCTGAAAATTGCATCGTCAATCAATTCATATTCCAATCATCCATATAACGACAACCTGTTTCGTGAAAAAGGATAGATGACATTACCCGGCACCGTATTACGATCTACATCGGAAGCAACAGATTCAATGGCGATCGTTTTTTCTGGAACAACTTCTATGTCTGTCCCCGCGGGCCGGTCAACATGAGTATCATGTTCTCCATGATCGGAGGACAACAACCCATCTAATCCTCCATGCCCAGGTCCATCTTCATCATGCAGGCAGATTTCTTCTGTTCCATCTGAATGATTCATCTCGAAATTTAGTGAACTAGAATCAGAAGAAGACGCCAGCTCGAAATTTTCTGAATCAAATATCTCAGATGTTGCCATTCGATTGATCACGTCTTTCATTAAGCTTGAAAACCACGGCGTGTATTCTCTGGTATATAACAAGATGTATGCTGGTTCAGATAACGCAATTTGTTCTTCACACCTGCAAACCTGCAAGGATGATCAAGCGAGCTTACATGCATTGCTTCAAATATACGAGAAAGTTTTGTTTTTTAAGAATGATCAGGGGTGTCGTGATTGCCTCAGCATCATCCAATATGTTCCATGTATTCGGAGAGGATCTTATGTAACAGAAATAGTGTCCAGATGTTGGTAGGCATCCATGATGCACGACAACTGCGTACAAGTGATAGCTCCAGCTCGCCTGCACAAAAAAGTTAATGGAAGATGGAAAGATGAATAACGGAAACTCCAGATCAGCGTCAATATGAACTCACTATATTATGTTGATCTTCATTAGCATAAGGCCTCAAGTCCAATTCAAGAGGAAATTCAACATGCTTATTGATCTTCCCAAAAGAAACACCGTTATGTTTGAATCTCTTCAAGTGAAATATAGCAATTAAAGGAACACGATGTATCATGAGTTTCTTTTCCCTGGGAGTTTTTTGCTCGCACTTCTCACAGAAAGGGTTCATTTCTGAATCTTCAATTTTCTCCACAGAAGTGAAGGATTCCAGAGCATCTTCAAGAGTTGCCATATCTTTGATCTCGAGACTCAAGTTAGTAAACTGCTCATGTTTATCAGAAGAATAGCCGCAATTGCAGCATCTCAACTAGAAGAGAAACATCAAAAAGATGAACTAGAACATGGTGCAAGAATCAAAGCGAAATATAAATGATTGAAAAGATGGTCAAGGGTTGATAGATTCCTACTTTGCTCACTAGGCAACCACCAAATATGTTTTGCACTATATTTCTGCTTGAAGAAGCATAGTTTTCATTAACAATGGAAGGATTTGAAGAACAAATCTCAAGCTTCTCCAACAGGCATTGGAGGAATTCATGAGCATCTTCTTCTTGAAACTGCTTAAAACCTGATGATATCTCTATTAATTGCAGATCAAAAAAAACAACTGTTCATATCTGGAAATCGATGATAAACTGATCAGAAAACACAGAAAAGGATACGGTGCAAGTTATCGAAGAAGGTATAAGGTGAAAAGGATCTCCCTGAATATGACAAGGAAGCAGCAACGTGATGACACATTGCACAAAGAACACAGAAATCTTTGCAACCACCTGATGATCAAATTATCACATGTTAGCTTCAAAGCTAAGATATTTAATTGTTGATTCTCCTCAAACACAAAAATCTCACTTTCACAAAACTCCATGTGATTGGAAGAAACAAGACTTTCGATGAGAAGTACGCTATGGGTGAAGCATTGGAGGATGACATTCATGAAACAATTTTTGCCAATATTACTAAGCCCAGCGCCCTGAAAATCAAGAACACACGTAATATTTACTAAAAACATTCATGGATGGATCGAGCTCGAGAAAGAAGATGGATGGTTATCATCCGAAACTAAAGATCTAAGCACATCCATGTTTGAACTGTTTCACAAAGAAGTCCTTAATTTATTACCAATCCGTTAGGAATTAATTTCCCATCAAACTGCTTGAGCCCGTTCAGTTGCGACATGTGATCTGCATCTTGACTTCGATGCGGGTGGAAAACCTGCTGTAACTTCTGAAATCGGAACCGAGCATTGTAGAGATGATCGCGTTTTACCAGGTCACTACGAACAAAAAACTTTGCCAGATCATCAATTGAATAATGCTCGTCTCCGCGATCTTCAAACACAAGTTCGATAGGATCATCGCCACTGCAATCTTCATCACCAAACCGTAATCTTTCTTTTCGCATGAAGCCCCTGGTAGAAAGCTTCAAACCTGTGTCTCTATCGGACACCATTGTTGAACAACATGCCGATTTCTCGTCGTTTAATGATGAAGAAGAAGCCAGGGACCCATTCGTTATGGACCTCGTTCTCATTAAATAATAGTCGTCTAGGATCTTGAGAGATGGATTCGATGCCTAGGTTTTTCGCATTGTCATAAACAGGAGGTCGTGCTATGATTCAAATTTGAAGACTCGCCGGAACAAAAATTGAAGCGATATAAGATCTAGTGGACTTGTCTCGCTTGTTATCTTCATATGTTGCAGCGTGCAGGTGAGATTTTGTAGCAGACAATTGGGGTTTTGCCGTTTTAAGTTTTAATTTGCTGGAATTGGCGCCAACTGGGAGAGGGAAACCAAATTTTCGCGTGTATCTAAATCCTATAGTATAGCTTCCTTCATTATTATCTATTTGGTTTCTGAATTATTTAATGGGACAATTATGTTTTGATACAATCCTAAAAAAATATTTATAAAATATAACTTAAATTTTAATATTTTAAAAAAAGTAATCCAAAATCTTAATTAATTAATTAATTTTTGATGTATTGAATTGTGATAATACCAAAATATCTCACCCCTCTTCTGTTGCCCCTCTCCTGTGGCTCCTCTCAAATCTAGAGGTGTCAACCGGGCCGGGCCGGGCCGGGCCGGCCCGGTACGAAGCACGACGTGATTCGGCCGTGCCTGGGCTGGCCCGGCACGAAAATTTCCCGTGCCCGAGCTCGTGACGTGTCGTGCTGAGGCCAACTGGGCCTCATGCTGTGCTTGGCCCGGCACGGTATCGTGCCAAAATTAATTTTTTTTAATTAGGGTTTGGCTCGACCGGGCCGACCCGGCAGATCATGCCGCGGGCCCGTGCCATGGGCCCGTGCCGGGCTGAACCCCCACAAAACTGTGCCTGGCCAGGCACGACACGGTACAGTAATCGTGCATGGCCCAACACGAAAGCACGACGGGCCTGAAAAAAATGGGCCCGGCACGTCCCATTTGACGCCTCTACTCAAATCACACCTCTCCTAGTCCTTCTCAGCTCTCCCCATTCTCCTGATGCCTCTCCCCTCGTGGAGCACTATGAACTCCTTTGATGCAGCTCCACGAGCTTCTAGGAACTCCTCATTAGAGCTCAACGAGCTTCTTGCAGCTCCAACGAGCTCCATGGTGAAGTTTGTGGAGCTCTAGCGAGGGGCGAGGGCAGAGAGAGTGGGGAGAGAGACGTGAGAAGAGGGGCGATGGGAGAGGGACAATTGGAGAGGGGTTGAGTATATTAGTATTATAACAATTAAGTACACCAAAAATTAATTTATTTAAGAGTTTGGTATACTTTTTTTTTAATATTAAAATATCAATTATTTTTTTTTTCAAATATTTTATGAGGAGTGCACCTAAACACAATTCTCCTTTATTTAATTGTGTCAATTTGGTTTCTTATTTTTAAATTTCATTCATTAAGTTCTCCATCATTCAATTTCACCGCATTAGGATTATTTCAATGGAAAATTGTTTAGGGAAGTTCCAAAATAAAAAAAAATGAAAAATTATGCAAATAAGTTTCAGAATAAAAATATTTATGTTTTTGGTTATTATTTTTTAAAGTTTTAATAAAAAATATCCTAAATTATAAACTATTTATAATTTAGTCTAATTTAATGTTTGATTCCAAAAATATCCTTATTTTATAAAAAACAATGATGTTATCAAACAAAATAATGTTCACTCATAGATATTATTTTTCAAAAACATTTGTTCATGCTATATGTGTGTGTGTGTGTGTGTAATAATATATTTATATGTATATATATGTGTGTGTGTGTGTGTGTATTATTTACATATAAAAATATATAAATAACTTTATTATTTATAGATATACAAATATCATTATATATATATATATCTATACTATTTATAGATATATGTCATAATATTATTAGCAAATCCAAAGTTTGAGTGGATCATCATGACCTTTCATTACCTTATTGCAATCACAAACTAGGAGACACATATATACAAAACACTAGGCTTTCATAACTCAAGATGGATGTGATGCCGAATATAAAGACCTCCCAAGACACCACTAGATTTGGATCTGATACCAAATGAAATATGACCCAACACACCGCTAGATTTAGTTTTGATAACAAATAAAATCTTTGAACATTTTACCCATTGGATCTTGCATTGATACCAAATACCAAATATAAGGTAATCCTAAATGCAACACAAATGAATCCTAATAGCTCTTTTATGCTAGATGTAATGCCCAAAAGTATTAAATGGGCCAGACTGCCAAGGCATGACATAAGGCATGACCCAATTCAAGTGTGCAAGACCCAACATGGCATAGTCTAAAGTCGTGCCAAGACCATAGTCATGCTAGTCTATGCCGCATCTTTGTTTTAAAAATAAGGCACCATTTTTTTTTAATGGTTACTTATTCATTTCCGCTGATTCTAGGTAGAAAGTGATATCCAAGTATAATAAAAATAAAAAAAAATAAAAAAAAAAAATAAAAAAACATAAAAAAAAATAAAAAAAAATAAAAAAAAATAAAAAAAATAAAAAAAATAAAAAAAATAAAAAAAATAAAAAAAAGTGCTAGCCAAGAGGACAATGCTTGTTGTTATCATGTAGACTATAATATAAAAAGTTACTACTATCAAAAACTTGAGAGCTGTCAAGTTGTATCTCATAGCTCTTTTGCAAAAAAAAAAGAAAATCAATAGTTGTTAGATTTTTGCCCTAAAAACTATTAAAAAAACATTTCTTCAAAATAAATTATATAGATACCTTATTGATATATATTTTTGTCTTAGTTAATTTATAAACTTCTCTCAGCTCATCTCCTCTCTTCTCTCTGAAAATAATATTGTACCCTATTTGTATCATTTTGACTTCCCAACATGAAAATATGAGGTGGTCATAGAAGTTAGCACATCCAAAGTATCTATTGCATACATAAAGTTAAGATATACATTATGATTACATTATATTTTAATTAATAAATTTTATTTAGTAATTTTTAGATTAATAAATAAATTAAAAAATAAATTAAATAGTTAAAAATTACTTCTTTTTTTCTCTTAGTCTCTCATAGATAAAAGAATAATAAACATTAAATTTTATGAAAATGAATTAGATATTGAGATGTAAGATGGTCGTGACGTGCCAACACACCTTATTTTTATGTGGTTTAGTCAAGCCATCATATCGTGTTGGGCATGGCTTAGTAAGGAAGTTGTGTCGTGCTCGGCATGACATGACTTGTGTTTTGCATGACCCAGACTGCTCGACATGGCATGACCGGCACAAGTCTAGGTAGAATCAGGTTAGTTCGTGGTAGGCCAAGTCGGGTCATGCTGGTTTTTTATTTTAAGTATGTAAATTGCAATGCAAAAATATGAAAAAATTATAATCATATCTTACATTTGACATTCGTATGAAATCAAAAAATATCTATCATCCAAATAAAAAAAAAACTTTAAGCAAAAATAATGATAATATAAATAAAAACAAAAAAAATTCATCATCCAAAAAAATACAATCATCAATTTCAATACCAATTGGTATTTGTATACAAAATCATTATTAGCATTATCGTATAAGCATCTAATGGTATCACTAGTGGTACTTAATATTCTTCCAGTCTCATGAGTCATCATCTACTAGCAACTCTTGTACTCTCGTTCCAGCTCTATCCTTATCCAGTACAACACTACATGAGGCACGAATGCCTATGGTTCAGTAAAGCACAAACCATGTCTTGAGCTATACAGATCTAGGTCTAAGCATGGTTTTGGACCATATCTTGCCAATTCAGGTGCCCACTTGACTCATTTAATTAGATCTAGGCATAAATAACAATCACTACCTGACCAAAAGGTTTGAGGTCAAAACTAAAATCTCTCCTAATCTCATGCTCTCTACCTATTTGCCTAAAAAACTAAAAATAGGCAAATTTTAGTAATTGAGATATGCTTTAGTATAATTAAAAATAAAAATATTAGAGGTATCAAACAAGATTCGGTATAATATATATATTATAAAAAATATATACATATAGGAGTACTGATCACCTAAATAGATGTATTAATCAATACACCAAAAAATATGATATATTAGATAACATGCAAACCCTATTTAGCGATGATATCTTTGAAGTTAGATTAATTTCAGGTTCATTACCCTCCTTCATTTATCTCAAAGAGTTTGGGAGGAAAGTTATTATGAAATTGATTACTAGCATGATCTTTCTGATTAGATATATCGAGGATCTTAGAATAGTTAATATAATATAAAATTATTTCTAGCATGGTTATCATAGATTTCATAGGTCTATAAATAGGAATGATATACTAAAATGTTTTAAATAAGAAAAATAATTACTAATTATCAAACATATAAAATATAATAAAGTGATATCTATGTTATCGAAGATCTAGACAAGTTATAATAATACTTTATTCACATGCCTCATCACCCACCATATCGATTCTAAGTGGAAACTTTATAAAAAAAATTAGGATTATTTTAGATCCTATATCCTCTTGATGACCCTGTCGTATTTGACGAAAATTTTTAGGAAATATGATATTTATAATAAATTTTATAGTATCATGTTTGATAAAATGTTTCAAATAATAGTGTTGCTATTAACATGTTTGTTAGAGCTATTAGATACATGCTCTTAGCTGATATTTTTAATATTAGGTATATTTTTTACATAATTAACTTAATAGTATAAGCATAGATGCAAATTATTTTTTGTGTATTAAAAAATATAAGAAATTTACTAAAATATCTTAGGATACTTAACACACAACAAGAATTCCACAGTCCATGTTTGTTAATAGGTCAAAAAAATTCAAATAGATATTAGATACCATTGAAATTATAATTACCTTATGTTAAAGTTATGTTGGTGACCAATATGTAATATTCGCCATCGTCAATATAAAGTATGGAAAACTTATTATTGATGATTCATATTGGAGAAAAGAATTAATTTTTGGAATTCCTAAAAATTTTATGTAATATGATGAATTTATATTTATCTGTATATACTTCCACCACTAGTATTGCACTTTAGTGCAAATATGATATTAGTAGTATATTTAGCAAGTATAGAGGGTATTCGACTTTTATTATCTGTTAAATTGGAAACCAAGTATTTAAAATATTGTTCCTCCATTCCATCTATTAATTATTTGACTACAGGTATGGATCATATAGTCAAGATGATAGAGAGAAAATATTTTAAAATAAATATATATTTGCATGAACCAAGTATAAGAACAAGATGATTGAATTCTTGAAAAATTAGATAATATATTTACATATTATAATATTAGGTATGTTAGTACTAGAGAGCCTACATGTATGAAAATGAACAAGTTATTTAGATATGATGATCATGTCTTTTAGTTAGCTATGGGCAAATGATGAGGTTGTCCATCAAATAGGACAAACTATCTCGACACTTAGATATTGATCACTACGCAATCTTATCATATGAAGACAATAATAATTAAGATATATAGAGTTAGTAGAAGTCATACAAATCTTCTTATCCCATGCTATCTAAGATTACACATAATCTATTGACCTCTTTGATGTCTATCATAACATTAAAATCTATTTTTCTATATTTGTGATTATTATTTTAGATAGGAACTCTTGACTACGATCAAATATAGTACAAGTACTTATATATTTAAAGGACTACAAGATTTAAAGATGAATATTTAGGATAAAGTGAAGAGCTACTAGTTGATGATAACTCATACAACATTAAGAAAATTGAGGCTATCATTGGTTCTAGCTTTATAATTATACATGATGATCCAGATCTTAATACAAACACAAATTGATCATGGATATCTGAAGACTGGCATGCATATTGCTAATTTTGTTGTTGTGATTTTAATTTTTTTCAATTTATTGAAAAATTTAAAATTTTAATTTGCAATGCATTGTAGTTTAATTCTAATATTTTTAATTTGTAAAGATTAAAATTTTACTTAAAAGTTTAAACATAAAGATGAAAACCAATGCATTGTACCACAACAATAATGTGGCACTAGCTGATTGGAACAACTACTCATTTAGAGCCACTAGCCAGGGGCAATGGCCCATGGTCATTAGTGAGTGGAGACTGATCATTGAACTAGTCAATGGCCAGTGCTTACAATCATTGGCCAGTGGCACCTGGCCTACCCACTTGCATATGGTAGTGTTGTGCCACATCAAGCTTAACTCAACATGACCTATTTAGACTTAGCAATGCATGACTTGGTCTGACTTTACTTGACCCACATGCCCTGTTGAGAGAAGCATGACATTGGGTCATGATGGGTCAATCTTCCATCAAGTCATGTAAGCATGACATGGATCAGGTATCAATTTCATGTTGTGTCTGGCACAATGGCTTGATAGGGCCACTAAAATTTAGGATGTGTTAGCTCGACACAGCCTATTTAACACATCTTTAATATCCCAATGTCCCTTTAAAATCAAATGTTCACACTCTAGGAGATGCACATTATTCATGGATTCAAGAACTATCAAAGAAGAAGTACACTATGCACACGAGAGTTAGAGATAGAGAGAGAAAGAGAGAGAGAAAGTACCATCAGCAAAAGAGAAAATAAGAAGAGGAAAACTATTCATTATTCAATTTTGCACTTGATTTGATTCATACTCTATTTAAACATTCAACTATAAAGCTTAAATAGTAAATAGAATAACCTTTTTAAATCTTAAGGCCTAGGTTATGATATCATATTTATTTATCACGTTTTCATTCATATTATGACATTACATGACAAGATTATGCTTTGAATCCTTTTTTCAGCTAATCATAACAACACAAAGCATGTTGCAACTACAATGATGTCGTTATACTACAAAACATGGTCATGACACAAAAATACATATTACAACTTAAGTTAAATCACAAATTTACAATTCCATATCATGACTCCAAAGTGCATGTTACAACACATGATGAGTCATGACTTCACAATACAAGTTATTACTCCAAAGCATAGTTTTTTAGACTTAATCATACAAAATAGATTACAACTCAATTCAGGTCATGACTCCACAATCTAGGTTATGAAATTAAATGCTAGTTGAAGCTTCAAAAGTATGAGCTAATCCTAATAAATATATCTATGTATTATGTGAATATTATTTTTCAAAAACATTGATCACACTATTTTTGAAAAATTTCTTGAAGTGACAATAATGCTTTTCAAAAAAAAAAAAAAATAAAAACATGTTATTTTTGGATTTAAACATAATATGAAACCAAAATCTAAAAGTTTACATCTAGGTACCTTTTTTATTAATATTTTAAAAAATGAGGACTAAAATATAAATATTTTAGTCTTGAGGTTTATTTACAGAATTTTTTTATGGAAAAATAGATTAGGGATTGGTTACTCATTACAACAATTACTACATTTCAAAGTGTAGGGAAATCATTTATGTTTTTGAATCTCCTATGTAGGGATAAATAAATTAAGTATTCTATATTCAAAGAAAGAGATTTTTAGGGAAATATTATAATACCAAATATTCGCAAAAACTTTATCTTTTTTACCAATTCTTATACATATTTGGAGAACTTTCCTCCTTTAATAGCAAGTCATATGGGTTCATCTTGATGACTGTTTGGCATTTCATTTACTATCTTTTTTGAGGACATTTGGCATATATTTACTATGACATTTGCACTTTTTTTGGTGTTTGAGGGAAAGGTTTCTCTAAATGCTCATTTTAATGTAATTTGATATATATTAATAAAATCAAAATGATTGTGAGTAAATTTGGTAATTCAGTAAAACAAATGCTTAGAGGAAGAAAAATTAAATATTGATTGAGAGTCATGATAATTTTCATGTCACAACTTGGATACACTTTCCACACTTATTCTTGAATAGTTATGATATTACTTCTTGACCTTAATTCTATAAAAAATAATTGTGATAATCTTTGTGTGTTTTACAATTACTTCACTAAACTACACAATCATTATGACCATAATATTTTATTGAAGTCATGACCATACTTTCTCTAAAATACATAATAGCCATGATATTATTTTCCCACAATGATAGTCAAGTACCATTTTGATACAAATAGTCATGGTAATTTCTAGTGTCTTAACATATTTAATACAGATCCAAAATATCAAATATTCTATGTTACAATATTATTTTTCACTTCAACTTTTCATTCTAGAGAGTATTTACTCTGGTCATAATTTTTCCAACACAATGACTTTGTGTTTCAAAGAGAAAACAACAAAGTTATGGTCTTTTTCATCACAATAATTTTATGTTATAGAGAGTAATTATTTCAGTCATGGAAATCTCATTGCAATAATACTTTGCTCAGAAAGTCAATACTAAAATCATGACAAAGTCATATTTTGCAACTTTGTATTTCAGAGAGTAAATGCATTAGTCATTTATTGTCATGAAATTTTGCTCAAAAAACTAGGACTAAAGTCATGTTCATTTCTTATGCTAAGCCTTTTTGTTATATAAAGTAAAGATATTAGTCGAGGCCATTCTCAACATCATGATATCATGCTATAGAGGAGTTTTTGAGTAGTTACATCTATTGTCACCATGACTCGATAGAAGACCACACGAAGAGTTAATAAAATTGTGACCTCAAGCATACACCAAGACTTCTAGATTAGAGCATCATATGGATCACTAAAGCATAAAAATGACAATTACAAAACAAGAAAAATATACGAGAGAAAAGAAGAAAATTGAATCATGCATACCAAGAACTCAAGTCGACACAATTATGACCCCCTATTTAGGACAAAACCAAGATGAACGGAAGCAATTATTGATTGGGAATATAATTATATACTTTGATTATTACTTGAGCCTTCATTATGAATTCTCAAATACATGAGATGTGGGAAATGTATAAAACCATGTGTTTGATCAATAAAATGGACAATATTGATATGACTGGTGGGCCAAGCAATCAATTAATACTTGGAGATTGCCCAGGGACTAAGGTCAATGAGGCTACCATTTATTATATTTATCTTTCTATTTCGTTATTTCAACTTTAAAATAACAATATATAATTATTAATTAAAATCTACATGTTTTAATTTTTAGTTACTATCATTTTGTTTTCTTTAGCTATAGAGCATGGTGAACCAAGAAAATTGGATAATTTCCCATGTTCCAAAAAAAACATAAGTGGAAAATGGGACATCTTCCATGGAGAAATGGGTCCATCAAAAAACACAAAAAAAAAAAAACAATTTGGGAGCTTAGAATTTTTAATCTTTTTTTTTTTCAAAAAAAAGGCACATGAACAACTCCCACTTTTTCTCTCATGTTTTTCTTCTAGACAAAACAAAACTCTCTCTTTCTGTCACACACACACACACACACTCTCTCTCTCTCACAGACACTCTCTCTATGAGTTTTCTCTTATGGACTATAACAAAAAAAACAAGAGTTTGCCTCATTCGTGTGGTTGTTACCCTGATCTGCTCTTCTTCCTTAGAGGTTTAGCTATTGTACAATATTGGGAGTAAAGATCTTTGATGTGTTGTTGTGTGTTGTGTGCTGCAAAAGAATTCTAGTTGCTGAATGAAGATGTTTGGTGTGTTGTGCTTGCTTGCTTAAAGGATATTCTAGATAGAAATTCCTTTTCTATCTAGAATTCATCACAATTATAGAGATGTAGTTTCAAGCCACCATTGATCAACCTATGCTAATACCTAAAAAATAATGTGGAATTGGGCATCCTTCCCAAAATGTCAGGTTTACTTTTTTATTTTGGTTTTATGATTTATAGGCTTTTATATTGTAGAAAAAAAATATTTTGGTCCAAATTATAATTTTTGTACATTATATGTTTTATGGATATTTAGAGTGTTTTATAAGTCTTTAGTACACGCTATTTGTTTTGGCTATGTATATTTTTGAAATTTGGACATCTTGATGAATAGTGGATTTTCAATATTTTGAATTATGCTGATGTCTTGAAATTTTAATTGTGTTTTAAAAATTTAGAATCTGAAAATCTTGGCGATTCATTAAATAAATCCTGGATTGGGTTTATTTAATTAATAATTCACTTTTTCAAAACCACAAATATAACTCATATTGGGTTTTATTTTTAAAGTTTTTGCTACATAACTAAATAATCAATTTATTTTCATATTTTGTGATTTTAAATTACCCAATGTCCATCCGGCCTTTAATAATTAGTATTAGAACCTTGGTTCCTAAAATTCTATAAAAGATAGTATTAGAATATTCATTGAGGAGGTCATTCATTGATACTAATTGATATCTAGTTTATTTGGTATCATTTATTGGTATCATATTATTTCAATACCAACATAATAATATCAGACACAATTTGAGATAATTTCATTTGTATTGTTTATGTGTGGATGATGTTAACTCTTGTTATCATAGGGGACTAATATGTGATAATAAAGTTAATAAGTACTATTATTCTATTTGAAAAAAATAGAATGTATAACTATCTTCTTTTCAAATGGTAGTATGGCCCAATGAGAAAAAAACAAAATCTAAAAGATTGAGTGAAAAAAAATGAGTAGATTTGTACTGTGGATTATCTCCACTATTCAATAATGGATAAGTAGTAATATTTATCAACATGATACCAATGAAAAGAAGGTAGATAAGCTATGTGAGAAACTAAAGTCTTTATTTGAAAATAATATGTTTAGAAATAAAATATCAATCATTAGACATCTAGTTAATTTGAAATTCAAAGATGGAAATATAATGTCAACTCATATTACTTTTTTTCAAGGGCTAGTGAATTAACTTGCATCCATGAAGATGCACTTGGAAGATGAGCTACTTGCTTTCATCATGCACAACTCACTTGTAGATGGCTAGGATAACTTGTGTGATTTCTCTAAATCACCAACTTGAGGTATTGTTTTAATGTATATTATCATGCAAAATTTATTGATTGAAGAAGTAAGGTGAAAAGAGAAAATAAGAGATTATCATGATATCATTGTTTTTGAGAGACATGAAAGATGTACATAAGGCAAATATAGAGCGATGAAAAAAAATATTTTTTTAAAGCCAAATCACAAAGTAAATAAGTAGCCAAATATTATCATTATTATAAGATGTGACATGTGAAAAAAGACTGTTATTCTTGGAAAAGACTAATAATAATATTTGAGAAGAGATAGACTTTAGAGAGAAGCTATCATCACCTTAAAATGTGAATTAATGTTAGTTAGTGATGATAATTCTACTAATCTAGTATCTTAGAAGATGATAGGCTTATTGGTTTAGGAGCTTCGTTTCATAGTGCTCCATATATTAAATTTTTTACTAGATACATATTTGATAATTATGGCATAGTAAAGATGAAGAATAATAAGATATCATAGATTTTGGATATGAGATATTTGTCTTCATTTACAAATAGGACATTATTTTGATACTGAAAGATGTTTGATATGTACAAAACATTTGTGTGAGCCTGATGCCCATATTCATGCTAGATGATATAGGTTATGTGATTCATTTTTGGTGATATTTGGTAGAAACTAGCCAAGGGTGCATTAGTTATTGTGAGGGGGCTAAAAAAAGAATATTTTGTTTGTCACTCAAGCAAGAGTGCCTAAAGATTAGGTAAATATTATTCATCAAAAGAGTAATATTCCTCTTTGGCATATTAGACTTAGTCACGTGAGTGAGAAGTGCCTTTAACTTCTAAATAAAAGAAATATCATGTGATTGGTTATTTATCCTCTCTTGATGAGTGTATGGATTATATAGCTAAAAAAACAAAAAAGCAAATTTTCACTCTCTTCCACCCTCGAAAAGATTGAATATTCCTGATCATATTATTACTGATATCTATTCTATATAAATCATAACACTTGGTGGGGCTCTTAATTTTATCATATTTATTGATGATTACTCTAGAAAAGTATGGTGATATATAATAAAAATAAAAGATCATATCTTTCTTCTCTTTAAGGATTTTCTTACTAGAATTAAGAAGATAGTGGTAGAAAACTAATTTATATATATTCTAATAATGTGGGAGAATTACTATGTATCCCATGATATTAAACATGAAAAGATACTAACTAAGATGTCAATAATTAAATGACATTGTTGTTACTTTATTATACTTCCTAATTTTTTTTATGGCAATGCCCTAAAAACTCATTGGTAAGGATATCTCATCAATATAGATTCGCAAGTATATGAGTCATGTAAATAGTAAAATAACTTTCATCAATATATCAATCTCACATGGATTGTATTATTAGTTTGGTCAATCAATATTGCGACAACATAATTCTAGTAAATCGATGTTTTAGATTGATGTATCAATCTTAGATCCATGGATTTGTCGATTTAATTTATATGATGCATGTTCAAATAATTTGAATTATATTAGGTTTGAATACAACACAAAAGATGAGTTATTGTGTGATGACTCTTTGTCCGGATGGCAGTCGAGGTGATTATTATTATTGAGTCTATCCTATTGATAGTCCACTTATAGTTATCCCCTTAGTACTTTACTATCGAGATAATATATTATCTCTACTCGAGAGTCATTTACAAGCTCATACTTTTTAAGTAACTTAACAACTAACCTTGATGGTCGCTTCATATATAAACTCTTATTCTCCTTCCTCATGTGTCATAAAGACCAGGAATTAATATAATTTGTAAGAATATATAGTTTTAGCTTCATAAGTATCATACTTAGACAATTAACATATGTTATTCTCAAATTTTACTAGTGAGAACCATATGGGTGAAATCAACTCAAATGACTATTACTACCTTATATGTTATAATATACTCATACACGTCCCAAGTATTACTAATTACCATTCTTTTTAGTAATGATGTGATTCACACACTAAATGTGAAATCCTTAGGAGAATATTCAATATAATGTCCACTTCCATTGAGAATTAGTTCTTATAAGATATGTATAATAGATTATCATATAAAATTATTCTTGATTTCAACTTTGTAAGTGTCATAGTCACAATAACTTGGCATTCTCAAATTTTGTCTTTAACATATAGGTCTATCTTGTACATCATAGTTAGAAGAGTTATCACTTTATTTCTACCGTATGTATGAGTAAGTCTCGTGATTTACCTATCACCATCAACACGATAACTCACACAAACTCATCAATAGTCAAACCATTAATTCAAGTTTTATTTAATCAATTATCCATCAATTTTCATAACATAACATAAATCAAAATATTTTTATCTTATGATTTGAGAGTCATGCCCCTAACTCTAGGGCTTATATTATGATTTGCATCCATTGCTTACTTTTTGAGCCCCTCGTGAGTATAAAAATCACTCATAGAGTTTGGATAGTGCACTTTGACTTATGATTTGCATGGCTCGTGATGTGCCATGCCTAGGTCAACTGGGCCATATGCAAGGCCAGGCATAGCTCGGTACCATGGCCCATGGGCACGCATTGTCGGCACGAACCGAACGATGCCCTGACCTAGCCTCACCCCGAAGCCCGACGCCCGACGAATCCAAAATTACATCAGGTCCATAATCGACTGACCCGACCCATGGTCATTTTTTTGCAACTCCCTAGAGTCTAGATCTGAGCTCGATTATTCTAGAAACCGAAGCTTTTGGAAACAATGACCATTTAAGTCGGTTCGATAATCGAACCGACCAAACAATCCAAAAAAAAAAAAATAAAAAAATTCAAATCTAATCTATTGGATATCATCTCTAATGGTTATGAAGTAGAATCTGATTGCCCAAAAAATTATGCCCATTTTTTAATTAAAAAATTATAAAAAATAAAAAAAAATATGTTTTCTTAATCTATAAAACCCCCCCCCCCCCTAAATCTCTCTCTCTCTCTCTAATTTTCTCTCTCTCAAGGTTTCAGGCTTTTGGCATTTTGCCTTTCGGTACTCGGGTGTGGTGTGAATTTTGGTGCGCGTGAGGTGCGAATATCAAAAGGCCAAAGTTTATGTAGTATGATTTATGAGTATTTTTTTTATTTATTAGATTTTATTTTTTAAGTTTTTAATTTTAAATTCTAAAATCTTCTTCTCAATCCTCTCCTAGTTCTTACTCCCAGTCCTAACTCCTAGTCCTAAGTCAAATCTAAAAAATAAAAAATAAAAAAAATGATAAATAGTAATTTAAATAATGAAAATGAAATTAATTATAAATTAGATAACAAAAACCTTACGGAAAGGTCTAAGGTTGCCGAAACTTTAGTTTCTTAGGTTGCCTCGACCCAAACATCTAAAGACAAAAAACTAGAATAATATTAGTAGTTCGAACTCATTTTAATATAATAAAATAAAAAAAATATTAGTGGTGCCGAAGAAGAAACTGCACAGTACAAATATTGTAAAAAAATGTTAAGCTATAAGAGTTCATATGAGATTGAGCACCTCAAGAGGCATGCCGAACTATGCACCAAAATACATTATATATTAGATCCTAGGCAAACTTAACTCAGTAGTATGTTTTTTAAGGTTGGATCTAGTTTTGTCTTAAAGTTTACCCCCTTCATATACCATAACGAGTTAGAGAGGGGATGCATGACCAAATTGATCACAATAATGGGTCTTTCGATTATGTTTTTAGAGGATTTAAGGGTAGACAGTATCATGCAGACATATTTTTAGCTTGCATATCATAAGATTCCTAGGTCCACATCTCAGAAAGATATTAAAATATTATAATTTAATAAAATAAATAATAATTAATGAATTTAGGGAATATAGTGGAGCTGTGTCTGTGACATCCAATATCTGTACTAGTCATGATGATGCATCTTATGCATAATTCACCGCCCACAATGTAGATTATATATGGAAACCAAAAAAAAAAAAATATTTGGATTCTCTAAGATTCTCCATCCTCATGATGACCCGATCATTTTTGAGTGTATGATAAAAATCTTTAGAAAATATAAAATTCAAATTAAATATTTAGTATCACATTCAATAATATATCTAATAATGAGCAGCAATTAAGATTTGTTAGGAATATTATTGATGGACCATTAGGAGAGATTTTTCATGTTAGATGTATGTGTCACGTCATTAACCTGATGATACAAGCAGGGATGGCCGTGTGTGCCCCCGCTTTAGAAAACATATGTAATTCACTAAAATATATTCGTACGCCTCATAAAAAATAGGAATTCAGTAATCTCTATTTATCTATTGGTCTAAAGAATAAGAAATTTCAATTGGATGTGAGACACCATTTGAATTACACATATATTTTGTTGGAGTCATGTATTAGATACGAACACATGATATCCAACTACGTTAATAGTAAGTATGACGAACTTATTATTGATAACAATGACTAGGCTATAGAAATTTCATTTATGAAATTCATGAATATTTTTTATGACACGATGTACATGTATTCGTCAGTTTATACTTCCACGACTTGCATTGCACTCAGGTGCATATGCTATTTAAGTAGCATGTTTAGGAAGTTTTGAGATGACCTAACACTTAACGATATGGTTGTAGATATAAAAACTAAATACTTAAATTACTGGTCTACCATTCCATCTCTTTTTTTGTTTGGCTGCTTGTATGGACCCTAGGATTAAAGTGAAAGGAATAGGGAATATTTTGACATACACATCCTCGTGCATGAACCAGGAAGACCCGCCTGAAGGGTTCATTTAGAAAAGTTGACTAAACTTTTTACATACTATGATACTAGATAGTGTGGTAATAGTTGTGAGGCTCTAGGTATGGAGCCTATCATATTCTGTTAGCGAGGGGAAAATGATGGGGTTGACTGTCGAATATCAGCGGGCTATCTCGGTACATAGATACCGATTACTACTCAATCATATCATATTCTGATAATAAGAATCTTGATATATTATAGCTATTGGAGTTTCGGGTAGAATATCCAATCTAATTGAAACATAAATGCAATGGAATTTATAATTTTATCCCTTAACCTACCAAGGATCACACGTGTTTCATAAAAATACGAAGGAAGAGTAAACAAAACTTACCTCTTATAGATCAATTCGTCAAGCCTTCAAACTGTGTGTCTTGGTTTATTTAGATCTTCAAATATGCTACCTTTCTAAAAAATGATCACCCTCTACAAGTATCCGCGCGCACACAAATAATGAATGATCTTGTTGAATGCAAGTTCAGATTCATCTTCTTAAAACGAAAGGGTTTCTCTCTATTTTATAAACGATGACTGCTTGCATCAAATGTGTCTCACACACACACACACACACACACACAAGTCTTCTAGGGTTTTAGTCATAAATGCATTTAATTATATATTTAAAACTCTTTTAAATAATAATAACTTAAATTCAAATCCTTAAAACCCCCATTTGGCCCAACCAAAATTTGCAACAAGAGTTAATAATCATATCTCCTTTGATTTGACATTCATTTCACTATTTTGAAAATAATTGATGATGTAGGCCTTGAAGTGACGATTTCTCACTATGTTACAAGTGATTTGAATATCTGCAACATTTTTTTCTCTCATTTTTTTTCTCTATCTTTAGCCAATAATCAATAACATCACTTACACTTGACTTTTATAAAATATTAACTCTTTTCTTACCTCATTACACCCCCAAATATTTGTCTTATTTTTTCCTGAAATTATGACTTTTTTTTTCTCTCATGCCAAATCATAAACTTATAAATATTTGGGAAAATTAGGTTTCTGTACATCAAAATTAAAATAATTTTTAAAACTAGTATTTCTTTGAATTAGATTAGTACCTCAAACAATCACTAGGGCCACATGGTGGGAGCAAGGCGATCTTCATTCTCATGCCTTCAACCTCCCTACAAGGTGGACTACACATGCCATAGGCAATCAAAATCAAAATAATTATTATTTAATTACCCAAAATTTTAAAAAATTATGAACAAGACCAAAACTATTTATGTTTTTATGTATGATCCATTATAATTTTGAGTATTCTGCCCTTCTTTTTTCCACTCATTTAGGATGATGAATGGCAAATGCCAAAAATATTTCTTTGAAAATCGTCATCAACTAGAAGGGGCTCTAAAAAAAAAAAATCAAAAAAATCAAAAAAATCAAAAAAATCAAAAAAATCAAAAAAATCAAAAAAATCAAAAAATCAAAAAAAAAATTAAAAAAATCAAAAAAAAAATCAAAAAAATAAATATAAAAATAAATAAAAATAAACTAGCATGGACTCTATGTCTAGAGAGGAATGGCTTACTTGAATGATTTAGGCTTCTTGCCTTGTTTTCTTTCTTTTATTAAAGAAAAAAATGCATATGTGCGTATATATGTAAATATATATAGATACAAACAAACAAACATACATACATACATATATATATACATATATATATATATATATATATTTGCACACACACAAACACACAAACACACACACACACACACACACACACACACACACGTGTATATATATATTGTGTGTGGGCGTGTGCAATCCAAACTTGACCATTTAATTCTCACCTAACAAATTTTATGATCATTTTAAGACTTAATCCTACGATCCCACATTTTTTTTTTCAAAGTTTCCAACAAACAATATACGGGAAAACCATAATGACATACAATGATTTTTAAGCATACAAGAATCAATCAAAGTAATATTTTGGACTCAATTCGAAGAATTTTATTCTCATCATTTAGTGCAATGATAATATCAACATATTCTTACAAAAGCACAAAATGATCATGCCAACCACAATAACCATCAACAATAAAAATCACTCACGTGTAAATAATATAGCTCGCCCCAGCGCTCCAAAGAAGAATAACATGGTTTATACATATAATAATCCAAGTACTAAATATAGAAGTATAAAGGCTGAAAAGACAGCATAGTGTTGTCATTCCAAGGAATCCCGTGAAGAACAAGCAATGTGCAATGCGATTCAACTCGTCGGCCTCAAAGAGGCTTCTGTAATCACCTTGCACTGAGTTGATTTGGGACGATAATGTCAGAGAATTCTATCTTGGAGATCAGTTATCAGCGTCGATGCCAAGGAGCTAAGCCTCTTTCCTGTTTCTCCAGCAATGTTCTTCAGGGAAGAAATGTCTTGCTGCGCCTGAACAAGTTACAAAAGTTGGGCCACACTCTTGCCTGATGGAAATTTTTAACCAAATACTTCAAAAGCGCACCTGGAAAGAGAGCCGACTAATGAGATCACCAGTGGCAATATCAATGGAAGAGTGATCATTGGAGTGGCCAAAGAGATCTGCACTGGAGATTGCTGTTGAGCTCTGAAGAAAAAACAAAGCACACCACCACACAAGGGCATGTTATATGAACATGTAAAAACATCGAAACAAAAAAAAAAACACACACACACACACACACACCATTTATCTCCATATGAACATAAATTGGCACAAGATCAATCGGGGGCACAATTCCACTATTAGAACTCCATGTGTAACCCAAATAATATAACTACTAAATAATATAATTGCTATCAAACCAAGACATGGAATCCAATACATGTATGCAAAATAAAAACTGCTCATATGGTTACTCATCTAAGTGCTATTCTCTCCCACACATTTAATTTCAAAATTTTAATAAAATCTTATATATTAGTATTAGTGTAAGCACATGCAGTAGAAAGTTAATATGCATAAAATAAAATAAAAAACAAATTTTCAACTTATATTTTTTATTTTCTAATGCAGTAGAAAGAATTTAAATCAGTTACTGCTTACCAATGAACATTTTGTGGGTCATAAAAATAAAGAGCACAAGAACACATCAAAGAAACTGATACTATGGTCGCCGCTCCCACTCCCAAAACATACTAAGTACACTAGGTAGAAGTTGAGTATGACAATGAAAAAGTTAATTCTCCACAAAATATACACACGCATGCATGCACAGACACACACGCACAATGGAAAAGCATTCCATAGTTAAATTGCAAAAAAAAAAGTCCCATCCGGATATAAGTATGCCAGTGACAATATAGGCATGGCTGTTGTAAAAATTTTTGGGGGAAGGATATTTTGATAATTTTCCATCCGGAAAGGACTTTTCTCTGCAGGTCGAGGCTAGGGGAGGGTTGAACATTACTGAGAATTTCTGTAATGAAGCTTTAGCATCTACATCAGCATTCTTATTCTGATCACCAAAAAATTGAGTGGATGATATTGATTTTGCATTGGAGAACTTTTGCCTTGCTTCATCAGTTTCCTGAATCTGAAATTAAAAGCAACAAAAGAATGGTCACGAGAAATAATCTAACAACCAATGGGATGCACCGACGAGGACAAAGTACACAGTACACAAGATTTTCATTTTAGCACAGGATCTGTAAATGATTAATATCTCAATAGTCTTACTATAAAAAATCAGAGAGACTGTGTCTGATGATTCTCAAACATGAGACTTATCACACTTGGACGAAGACACTTGTCATCGCATCAACACATGACCTTCAATAAGATGCACTACCATTTTATAAAAATCAGCTGTTTTTGTTCCAGGATAAGTGCCAAGGTCAATAAGATGCTCAATTTTTAATTAGACTCCAACGATCATATAGATGAGATTCACCATCAAGTTTTATACTTTTATTAAAAATAATCTTATCTACTAAAAAAATAAGTTTCAGACTAATGTTTCTTTATTGAATACGAATAAAGTACAAAATTATGACATTGATTACTTGTGAATATCTGCAACTCAATTTACTTATTTAAAGAATTCGGCCAATTAATTGAGAGATAAATGATATTTTACTATAATAAACAGACAAAATCACCGTATTATTATCAATCTAATATTTTATGAATGAATAAAATATTTTAAGATTGATTATTAATTCAAGTGAAATAAAATCCAAAAAGATTCAATAAAAAATTAAAGATATGTTCATGAATATACTTAGACGACAACAATATTTTTTTTTCCTCTTATAAACTAGAAGTTTGTGATACATGAGTATTAGTTTGAGATTTAATTTTGATTTGTTAATTTATTTTGTACTTGTTCTATTTTGGTTAGTATGAGAGCACCGAGCAAGTGGTTTGCCCCAAATTAAGTATATGTTTTTTTTAGATTTTTGGCTAAATGATAAAAAATATAATTATTATTCTCGTTTCCTCTCTCTCTCCACAACTCTCCCCAAATCATTATAGATTCTAACAAGAACAATAAATTATTAAATTTTATAATTAACTCCAAAAAAAAAATAATTTTCATCCACACTATTAATGCATATTTTATATTGCTAAGACTAGAGAAAAATATTTTAATTATTTGCGAATTTAGATAAATAAATTGAAAATCACATGATTAAAACCAATAAAAATTTAATCATCAATCATGTAATGTGATGAAAATTAAAAAAAATATGTTTTTTAAAATTTTTAGTTTTTATTAATTCTAATACCTTTATTTTCAAAACATTCTCATAATTAATTATGTATATTATAAGTCAAAAAAAATATTAGAATTGAAACAATAATATTTGTATGAGACTTTGTATCAAACATTATATTGATCTTATGCTTATAACGATATAAGTGTCTGATTGGCAAAAGATGATGAATATTCCAACTTTAGGTTCATATGAGTCGATTTGGAATTAATAGATATATTAAATAACATAAACTATTTTTTTTATAATTTACTTTAAATATTAATAAATTTTATATAAATACAAATAACTTATATTGATTGTGATATTAATTTTACTAGGCTTACACTGTTAAATTAATAATATGACACAAATATCTAACATAAAAAATATAAACTAAAATATTTTCTATAATAATTCTTATAAATAAATGTTTCATTATACTATTATTTATAATATTATCAAAAACTATACAATATATTTGATTTAAATTACATAATTTCTAGAGATAATGATTAGACATTCATATATGAAATATCATGATAATAAAATATATATGACAAAACTTTAATATGTGAAAGACATATTTAGTGTAATCCATATATCCAATGTCATCAATACTACATCATCATGATTTTTGAGTTTTTTAATTAATAATTCTTTATAAAATTTAAAACATGTTATAGTATTATGTAAATATCCACCTAAGAATCCCATGATAAATGAGTATGATATATATTTTTGTATAAAATATATTAATCTAAACTTATAAAAATTTAAATGAAAAATTTGTATTAACAATCATCAAACATTATAATTTATTAAACTTAAAGTATATCCAATTTCAATAATATTAAATTAAGTTTCCCAAGAATCAAATATATCATATTTTTGTTTGTATAATATTTGATATTTTCTAAAAAATCTCATCATACTAGTTTGGTAGCTTTTACATTTTATGTTTACGTTTTTTTATGTTTTTTTTTTACATTTTCTTTTATATTTTATTGATAGGAGTACTCAACATATAGGATGTCTCAATACAAATTAAAAGCTATTCATAGTATCTCTTATATATTGACATCATTAACTTTAGTGAGCCAAGTACCCTTACTTTCTACAAGGTGTCGGAGCAACATTAGATAGAGCAAGATACAATGATGTATGCACGTGAATAGTGCATGTATGCCCACCATGTAGACTATTCAATACTAGAAGTATCATGTTTTTGTAAATTTATTTTGTTTGTTTATATGATGTATATACTATAAAGAAACATAAAAGACTTGTATTTTATGAAAATTAGTTTCTAATGAATTTTAATGAAAAATAATAAATATCAATATAAAAGACAGACTTGTGAAAAAATAAAAAATAAGTACAAATGAGTGAAATAAAGTCATGATATGTTTTATGTCGTGATATAATTTAACACTGGTAAACACCTTTAAAATAGTCATGATACATCTTTCTTAACAGTGACTTTACAGAATAATTTCAATATTTATTATACATCACAACTCTATCACATTATCACAACATATTTCTATGTTGCAAAATCTCTTTGGTCACGAAAATATTTTTAATTTTAGGATGTATTTGCTCTAAAACACATTTTCAACTATAATATTATTTTTATATCACAACAAACAAAACATTAACCCTCAATCACAACATCAAATCGAAGTCATGACAATATTGAATGATAATATTAAATTATGATGTACTATTTGTGATGCGACAGAATCATTACCGAATCAAAATTATATTTTTCATAATTATATTATGTTATGATATTCTTTTCCCGACATGACGCCATACTTAAGAGCGTCACTAATATTATTCATGACTTCCTTTCACGTCACGACATCATCTTAACAGAACAATAACAATGTCGTTGTCCAAGGCATGTCACGACATGGTTGTTACAAAAACAATTCAACACAAATGATATAGATCTAGGAATTGTGCTAGATCAAAACCCAAATATGGATGCAGCTTCTAGTAGACCAATCACTAGAACAAAAGTAAAAAAAGTTAAGTAATATTCTTACTAAACTTATCCTTCAAGCATGGATTAAAAGTTACATGAAAGGATCTTACTTATAAAATCAGATGAGCCTAATCAATATCATTAAGATCTTAGAAAACTTTGAAAGTTACAAATATAATGTAGTGCTCTAATAAAGTCTTAAGTGACTTGATAAAAAAAATAATCATCGCATCGTTTTTTTCTTTGTTTTCTTTTTCTTTATTTTTTTATTTTTTTATTATGTAATTATAGAGGACATTTATCTACGACTTATATATCAACACACACACATATATCATTTTGATGAATAAAATAAAGATTTTTCTAGTAAGTATAAACTCTTTGATTCTTTGAGAATTTTTTGAATTTCAAGATTTTATGTGACATTTATCTATGACTTATCAAACAATTATGACATCATCCCTACATTGAGGTTCTTACTTCTATATAATCAAAGAGTTGATATATTCTTCTTTCAGATATGACTGTATAATGATCTTAATCACTAAATATGATCACGAGTCATCCTTTTAGCGAGGTTCGAATCATTTAGTATTAGAACTTAACTCTAGTTTCATTTCAACTTTTACTTTCTTTTAATTTTTGGATACTTGTTTATTTATTATTAAATTTTCATTCAAAATTAATCTCAATCTGATTTAACTCTTTATCTAGTAATTCTTTTATTTGCAAAAAAAAAAGTAAAATATAAAAAAACACAAAAAAGAAATAAAAAAATATATTAAAATATATAAGAAAAATTCAAAAAAAGAACAAAACAAACTAAAATTAATATAGTATATAATTTGCTGTGAGTCACTTTAATTATTTATCTTTACTATTTATATTGTTGTCATTTTATTTACCTCAAAAATTCTAATCACTCTTTAAGTTCTTAAAAAAAATTATTCAAATCTTAACTCTTGATTATTTATGTTCGATAAGAGCCAAAAAAACTTTACCAAGTATTGAATAACACAATCATACTTATTTTTGAAAGAATATATAATCAAACTGATAGGAATACTCTAAAAATTGTTGATTCAAAATTATCTTTGTAAACTATAATGAGTGAAATGAAACATATGATAACGCAAGAATTAAAACATATTCATGAACAATTTTGATTATATGAAGAATAGTCATTTAGAGCGGTCACAGAATACTTCAAGGAGAATGAAGAAAATCCTACCTAGAGAATATACTAATAATTACTATGGAAGCTATGAGATGGTTGATGAAGAAAAAGATAGAGCGAGAACCAAAATCAATCATGAAAGAAGTGGATACTTTAGAGAGCAAATAAAACATAGAAATAATAACTTTGGTAGCATAAAAATGAGAATTCTACTATTCTAAGATAAAATAACCTAGAAATATATCTTGAATGATAAAAGAAGAGAGAATTGAATTTTGATATAACAATTATTCTAATATGAAGAAAATAAAACTAGCAACAATTGAATTTACTGAATATGCTATCATTTGGTAGGATCGATTTATTAGTAAAAGACGAAATGGGAAACCAGAAATAAAGACGAGAGGAAATAAAAATAGAAATGAGAAATATAACAAATCATTATAATCGAGGTTTATATAAGAAACTAGAAAACTTGACATAAGGGGAAAAAATATAGAAAATTTAAATAAAGAAATGAAAATTAATATGATTAAAGTTAATATTGAGAAAGATCAAGCAGCTTAATTGGAAGATTGCAAACATCTCAAAGTTGAATCATTATGTGAAAGTGAAAGATATGATGCATATGACAATCAAAATCAAAACAACAACTGAAGAGAAATAAGAACTCATGGTTAAATCATAATTTAGGTCAATCATCTAGAAAACTAAATTTATGAAAAAAAAAAAATTACTAATAACTAATCAAAAGAAAAGTGTAGAACCTAACTTTGTCAGCCACAATTCTCAAAGTAAGGCTAAACTTCTATTATTCAAAATTATGATATTAAATACTTCAAGTATCTTGAACATGAAAGCGATCACATAGTAAGTCGGTGTCCAAACAAGATGATCCTATTATTAAGAGAATAGAGAATTTGAAACTGATGATACGAAAAATGTTCAATCAATGCCAACCTTAGAAGATATTTCAAAAAAAGAAATTTTTCAAAAAGAATTATTAATTAAAAAGGAGAGCTCTATATATGCATGCAAAGAAAAGAATGATAAAGTACAACAAGAAAATCAATTTCATACTAGATATCATTCGAAAGATAAGTTATGTAGCATTATTATTGATTGTGAGAGTTATACAAATATCACAAGTACAATTACAAATATAAAAATAAAGATTACTAAATATAAAGTACTTGTGGCCAAATAAGTTATAGTGACTAAAAGACAATAGTGAAATAAAGGTGAATAATCAAGTATTAATATCTTTTCAAATTGAGGCTATGAAAGTTTGATAGGCGAGTCAAAATGGTTGACTTACCAACAAGTATTCTTTTCATTTTAAAAAAAGAAATATTATAATTGTATCATTAACTTCAATCCAAGTATATGAAGAGTAAGTGAAAATAAAAAGAAATTATAATAAAAAAAATGAAAGTAAAAAAATATGAGAGAAAAGAAATAACTATTATACTTGAATATCATTTGAAAGAGGAGAGAAACTAAAAAAATAAGAGAAGATTCATCATTTGAAAGAAAATCAAAGTGAAAATCAAACAAATTACAAAATAACTATTATACAAAAATAAGAGATAAAAAGAACATTATATTTGAATAGTGTCACTTATGTTACATATGTATAAGAAGACTTTATTAGTATTAATGAATATAACACCGCTTTGCCAAGTTCTTTTTTTTTTTTTTTTTTTTTGCAGTAATACAAAGATATCTATCCTAATGAAACTCCATCAAGACTAGCTCTAATCATAGCCATTGAGCATCAACTTAATTTCATTCCAAGAACATATATTCCTAATCGGCCTGCATATAAGAATAATTTGAAAGAAACAAATGAACTAAGAAGACATATTAATCAATTATTTTAAAAAAGATATATTTGAGAAAACAAGATTCCATGTGCTCTTCTCATATTATTAGTTCCCAAAAAGAATGAATTATGAACATGTATCAATATCTCATTCCACAACTAGATGATATGTTGATGAGTTATATGGTGAGTGTGTATAAGTTTGTGTGTATTTTAAAATTAATTTAAAAAGTAGATACCATAAATTCAAATAGAAAAAAGTGATTAATAAAAAATAACATTCAAAATAAAACATGATTTCTTACAAATGATTAGATATGTCATTTGTATGAATGTTATTTTGAAAAATAACAATCAAAAAATAACATTCAAAAATTATATTCAAATAGCTAATGAACCATATTTTATGAGCTATCATTGACAAGTTTGTGATAATATATTTGATAACATCTTGACTTATAGTTATGATCAAGATAGACATATTATGCACATACAATTATCTTAGAAACTTAAAAAAAAAAATTATTTGTAATTTTTGAAAAGTATCTTTTGCACAAATAAGCTTATCTTTTTAGTTTCAACATTAATGTCTAAGGAATAAAAAAGGATAAGAAAAAAATTATAACAATTGAAGAAAGACCACCTCCCCCCTAACTGAAAAAGGATAACAAATATAAAAAAGTTTTTATTGTTTAGCAATCTTTTACATAAAATTTGTAAAAAATGTTAGCAGCATTGTAGCACCCCTAACTGAAAAAATAAACAAGGATGTGAAGTTTAAGTGGGAAGATGAACAAAAAAATTTATATTAATTAAAAATAAATTAACTAATGTTCTTCTACTTGTACTACCACATTTTTATAAAATTTTCAAAATAAATTTTGATGCTTGAAGAATTGATATTAAAGCCATATTAATATAAGAATCTAGATCAATTACATATTTCAATTAAAAGTTAATTGGAGTCATATTAAATTATCTTACTTATGATAAAAAAAATGTCTTAATCACATCCTTGGAGACATGACAACACTATATTTGATCTAAAGAATTTTAAATCTACACATATCATAATCTTTAAAATATTTGAAGATACAACACAAACTCAGTAAACATCAAGCCAAGTGGATGAAGTTTTTAAGACATTTCCTTACATCATTAACTACAAGCAAAGAAAGAAGAGGTCATTATTGATGCTTTAACTTGTAGGTATTTTTTTTACTTTTTACCTTGGAATCAAAATTTTTAGGATTTGAATATATTAAGAATTTTTATGTCATTGATGTTGATTTTGCCAAAATATTCAACGATAGTGAAAAAGTTATAATAAATAAGTTCTAAGTCTAATAAAATTTTATTTTGAGAATAAATTATGCATTACTACATGTTCACTACATGAGTTACTTGAGAGAGATTAATGGGTCATTTTGAAATAGCTAAGACCTTGTGTATTTTGCAAGACCACTTCTCCTAACCACATATGAAATATGATTTGAAGAAAATTTATGAGAAATGTGTAAAGTATAAACAAGTAAAATCTAAGACATATCTGCATGATCTATATATCACTTTACCCATACCTAACAAACCATGGATTAAGATATCTATAAATTTTGTGTTGTGTTTGTCATTGCCTAGGTCTAAGAACGAAAATAATTTAATTTTTATGGTAGAAGACAAAATTTTCGAGATAGCATATCTTATACAATGTCATAAAACTAATAATGCATTACATATATCTACTTTATTTTTCAAAAAAAAAATATTCTTGCATGGCATGCCTACGAATATCATTTTAGATAATGATACGAAAGTTCTGAGCTATTTTTCGAAGACAATGGTAGAAATTATGAACTAAACTTTTATTCGTTACTATGTATCATCGAGAATTGATGATAAAACTAAGATAGTTAATAAGTAATTGTCTGATATGCTATGGGCGATCATAAGAACATAAAAACTTGAGAGAAATATTTACAACATATTAAATTTTCATACAATCAAAGTATTCATTCTGCCACAAAATTTTTATCTTTTGAAGTTGTTAATGATTTTAATCATTTAACTGCTCTCGATTTGCCTCAATTATTAAATAAACATAGTAATCTTGATAATAAGAAAAAAATCAAATTTGTAAAACACATCTATGAAAAGACTAAGACAAACATAAAAAGATAAATTGAGCAATATAACAAAAAAACTAATAAAAACTATAAAAGAATTATATTTGAACTAGTGAATTAGGTTTAGCTACACTTAAGAAGAAGAAAAAATTTACTGAAAGATGATATAAGATACTTCCAAGTTCTTAAATAGATAAATAAAAATACCTACAAATTTAATCTCACAAATAAGTATAATATGTCAAGAAATGCTTTTATCTTATTGGACTCATCCAACAAGCATGAGTTAAAAATTATATGAAAAAATATTACTCACAAAATCATTTTATATCATATTGATGAATGAGTAAATATTTTTTTGATTAGCATCAACTCTGATTTTTTGAGAACTTTTTTAGATTTCAGAATTTTATGTGGCATTCATCAATAATTTATCAATCAATCATTCACAATTGATTGGGATATCATCATCATACCAATGTTCTTGCTTTCTATAAGCAACTAATTGTGATTATTCTTTCAGATCTGATTGTAGAACAGTCCTCATCATTATATCCGATCACGAGTCTCATTAATTTTAGCGAGGTTCATATCAACAATTTTCTATCGTGATATCAACCCAAGATCACAACTTGGAATTCATTAAAAATGAAATAGTAACCAATGAAACTTAAGGATATAAAAGTTAGATTTAAATAATTTCAATAGATAAAAAGAAATTCAGGGGAAAAATCAAAAATATTCAAGAAAAAAAAAAGCTTTAATGCCTCACCAAGTAGAGTAATAAGATAATATCGACACATAACAAATAAGATCAAGAACCAGATTTGAAATATATATCCTAATACCAGTTGCCCTTAAGGATATATGATTTGACAAGATAATTCTCAAATCATCACTCAAATTTTTTCTCAATGTTAAACTAGTTAGAAATATAGGATTAATTTATGAAATTATGTATGATGAACATGAATTATAATGAATAATTATAGTTTTATTATTTAATGAATACTAGAACCTCAATCCAGAATTTTAATATTTTGATAGAATGTGTGTTGGTTATGATGGACAATGACAAGTAAACCATGTAATAAAATAAATTATATGCATCGAGAAAGAATAACAGCCATCCAACCACCTTCCCCTTGTTATGGGTTAATTAGGCAAAAACATTAAGTTAACATAAATTAAATTGATACAAATATAGTGCTAACAAAATTAAAATCACTAACTTTATTATGGCCATAGCAGTGTATATTCTTCAGAAATACTGGCTCAAAAATGATGCAAGAATATCTTAGAATGTTATTAATTTTTGGATATTGTGTGTTGGTTATGATAGATAATAATAAGTCACAGGACATACAAAAAGAGACATGCATGACAGAAAGTGACAGCTTTGCAGTCAATTTTCACTAGTATGGTTTTTATAGGTTGAATATTTAAGTTGACATCAATTTAATTTATGTGAGTAAGACACTGAGGGAGTCGAAAGCACAAATATTAATATGATAATATCATTGTATGCCATCTAGGATAACTAAAGCCAAAAATAGAAATATGCATAGTTGAAACAATTATCAATGATAATTAACGAATTATCTAAAATGAATAGGAATTATAACGTGACAAAAGTGAAGTATTTGCGCAAATTTAATGGATGGTGACAAACATACCAAAAACACAATCATAAGTAGACCATCTAAAGTGGTAACAACTCATGATTGATAACCTTTTGAAGACTAACAAGACAACAAAAAATCTCAAAACCTCCTAATCTTCATTTAACAATCATGCACAACATTACTATAATACCACTAGAAAAAATATTTATCAAACACAAAAAAATAAATCAACCTTAAAATCAAAATATTTGCCTACGACTCAATTTTTTTTTGTTAACTTGAGCAATTAATTAATTCACTACAACCTGATCAAAGTGTCATCATTAATTCCTATGAGATTAATATAGATTTATATTTACTTTATTATTTATATGACATATATACTTATAAAATTCTAATATGCACAAATACAAGCCTAATATACTTTTAATGTAATGCTGAGATTTATCAAAGTTTAGATATTAAAACAAAATCACAATAAATTTTTGGCATAGTTATTAATAATTGAGTTTACTTTGATTGGGTAGTTTTGAGTTGACCCAACAACTTGAAAAAAAGAATAATTATGTTTTTAATTGAATAGATATCTATTTTGTTTATGTTATTTAATTTTTATTTTTATTTTGTTTCACAATAATATGCACCTAAAATCTTCAATTAAGCTAAAAAATTTAAACAAAAATTTAGAAAAAATGAGAAGATTTTATTGAGACAAAGAACTGCGAGAACAAATATAGAGGACAATAACAAAAATAAAAAACAAGCCATTAGTGATTATTGGCGGACTACATTGATAAATGACAACTTTAAGATCTACATGCAACATATTCAAATAAATTATTTTGAGTTAAAATAAAATCAAATAGCTATTATGCGGCAACATCGGTTTGAAGAATATTTCAGAGAACCCAAATAATCATATCAAGACATTTTTGAAATTGTGCAATACTAGAGATTTATGGAGTTATCCAAGATGAAATTAAGTTGAGATTATTTTTATTTTCTTTGAGGGATGAAACAAAAAGTTAATTCAAGCAATTTTTAACCAAATTTTTTTCATCTTAAATCATATCATAACTAAAAACAAAGAATTGCAAGTTTATACAAGAGAAGAAGATAATTTTATATGATATTTGGGATTAATTTATAAATTTATTGAGGAGATGCCCACAATACAAATTTGAGTTTTAGTTCCATGCTTAAAAATTCTATAATTAGCTAAATTACATAACAAGACTCATGATTAATACAATCTTAGGTAAGTCCACAGCGAACAAATCATTTAATGAGACTTACTTCTTAATTATAAATTTCAAAATGAAAGAGTAAAACAAAAAATAATCAAATTGAAATTTTATAGTTATATAAATTGACAACAATGAAGTCCAAAATGAACATGTTTTTCAACTAATTTTCAGCTCAACACATGAAGAAATTAAGTATCGGAGAATTGCCAACTTTACAAATTTAATAAGTAAATAATTTCAACCTAATCTATCAAGCAGAAGAAACTAATTTACTGCAGAATAGAGGGTGTATTTATAGATCCAACAATAATATACATTATATTACAAATTTTTTCTTTGAGATTATTTTTATTTTCTTTGAGTGACAGACAAAAAGTTAATTTCAATGCATATCATGGATATCAAAAGAGAGTTATGACGAGTTGTTTCAAACATTTCTAACTAAACATTTTTTATCTTAAATTATATAACTAAGAACAAATAACAGTCAATTCATACAATATGAGCATGAAACTTTATATGATATTTGAGATTAATTTATAATTTTATTGAGGAAATTATCACAATACGAATTTGAGTTTTAGTTCCAAACTTAAATATTCTATGATAGGCTGAATTACATAACAAGATACATAATTTAATAGTTCCATAATGAACAAATCATTCAATAAGACACATCTTATTCGATAAGTAAACAAAAAATTAATATCAAAATCAAAATGAAAGAGCAAATAAAAGAAATCAAGCTAAAGTTTTATTATTATATAAATTAACAGCAATGAAGACCAAGATAAATATGTTTTTCAACTAATTTTCAACCCAACACAAGAATAAATTGTGAGAGAAATGACAACCAAACAAAAGCATGAAGTAAACAATTTCAACCCAATCTATCAAGCAAAAGAAACTAATTTATTGCATAATAGAGAATGTATTTATAGGGCCAAAAGCAATATCCCTACATATTATCACTTGAACATGAAAAATCATAAGAACTTATCATATATGAACCAAGAGAATCTATAATAATACCAAGATTCATATCAATAGAATTTTAAATTTAACTTATTAGGATATCAATCACAAGTACTTTAAGTTTTAATAACAAGGAAAAAATAACAGTGAAGCTATCTTTTGAAAAGAATATTCTTATGTTACTAACAAAGAAAAAATAATTCAGAGAAAAGCCAAATGAAACAGATAAATATAAGTTTGGATCACATTGATGTAACGATAAAAATATTGAGAATCAATTGAACAGTTTATAGTCACAATAAAAGAAAAAAATATAGATGGATTGCATAGTGATACTAAGACAAATCAATCATAATGTATGCCCATATCATTGAGGAGCGGCAAAAAAATAAAAGGGCATAAAACAAAAACAAAATCAAAGTAAAAAGTTGATGCAAAAAAGAATATTATTACAAATAATGTCGTCATATTTAATATCGAGGCACAAAGTCATTATATCCAAAATCATGATACAACTCAACATTACTATCCAAATAATTCCACAAAGAAAAAAACATGACAAAGAAAGAAAAAAATATGCAGATGAACGATCATAACAAACAAAAAGACAATGCAAAGAATAAAGAATATGGAGTCAATTCCAACTATCTCCACCTTAATCTTCCTTTTCCATAGCAACTTAGAAAAGAAAGTTGCATGAAAAGTTTAACAAAATTTTCAATATTATTTAGAAAACTAAAAATTAACATACCCTTCATGAAAGTCATATCTCAAATGTCACACTATGAGATATTCATAACAAATATAATATATAATAAGAAGAAACTTAAAACTTAAAAACAATAAGTATGATCAAAAATTGCAATATAATAATTAAAAAAAAAACTCTTGAGAAAACTCGATGATCATGGCAATTTGATCATTTCATAAATTATAAAGGAAAACATCTTTCAAAAAATTTTATTTAACTTGAAGTAAATATTAGCTTTATGTCATTGTCCTTAATAAAGATGATGAATCTAAATAAGATTATTTTAATTTTTTTTTCTACAAATGACTAATAAATTAATTATATTTTCAGAGATAATCATGACTAATGAAAAAATAGAAACATGCTGGCATGAGGTCATGACTCACATTGTTGAATCCACTACATTTCTATGCAAAGAGAAAAAAGTAACATACATGGAAATCCCCAAAAAAAAAAATAAACACAACGAGATCGAAGAAAGTCACATCTATTGTTGATGAAGTGTCTGAGAAAATAAAAATAATTAAAAATATTGATAAAGACAAAGTAAATAGAGATTGAGAAGAAAGAAAAACTAAAAATGAAAAAAAAAGTAGAATTTCAAGTACTAATGAAAGTCACAATACCTAAAAAAGTTGAGACTACATTAATCAAAAAATTAGTCTAACTAAAAACATTAAACATAATATTTCTTGGGAGGAACTCAAATATTTATTTTCACTAGTATATTTTTAATTTTTTTTTTCTTTATACATTTTACCATTTCATTCACAATATTCAAAAACAAAATAATGTTAGTGTCAAACCAAATTGTGATAATATACATTACTTCTAATCCAATAAAAGTAGTCATGACATTCAAACTCAGTTGCGACATTTCTTTTTTAAATGTAACCATACATCATGTCACAACTCACAAAAACAAACCTAGTTGCTATGCCGCGAGAATAATTCATGACCATATTTTCACATCACAACTTATCTTTTTGAATTTCACGTACTATCACAACTAATTTTTTTAAAGTCGCAACATTTCTTTTATACTTTAAAAAAAGCCGCAATCTTAAAACAATTTCATAATTTTTTTTCTTAAACCACCATTGACAAATCCTCTACAACAAAGATATGTGCCACAAATTGACATCGTGTCAGACAAAAAAACATTGATGTCGATGCTTAAAAAAAGAAGAAGAAGAGAAGAAGCTCAAAGTAGCCATAAATCAAAAACAATCATAAGCTTAAAAAAAAACAAGACAAATATCAACGGAACTAAAACTTAACTTCCATCACACGACACAACATTTTTATTGAAAAAAGAAAAAAAAATTAAATGTTTAATACCTTCGCTCAGAAGAATTTTGTGGGCAAACAATGATTCGGAAAGATAATCCTAGCATTTTAGGAGATAATTGAGAAGAGAAACTAGATGAATTTTTGTCAACATTTCAAAATGGACAATACAATAATCATAAAAGAATTCTGCTAGACCTCATAGACATGCAAGAAAAAATGTGATATGTACGATAAGTATAAGTGCATTTCAATAGAGATTTCATCAACCCTTACAATTGAATGGAGTTTCGGACAAAAAAAAATTCAAAACCTTAGAAATACAACTCATCTACAATATGATTGCTAAAATATTAACGGATATATTAAAGAAAATTGGATAGGTACAATAAAAAGTCCTCATGGACACATACCAAAGAAAAAATTGACAAAAGAAGTCGATGTTTAAACTAAATGTTCGATGTTAAATTTCATAGTCTACCTTCAATCTCTCTACTATCAATCAAGACAAAGCAATCTTGTTATTTTCCTTATTGAAGGGATATCAGATAAATATTAGTAAGATATTAGAAAAGTATATTGTGGATCACCAAAAAAAGGAGTCTCAAACCAAATCATTTACCCCTCCCTTATTATATTTTTATATCATACTTAAAGAGTTCCAATATACTTAAAGAGTTCCAATATAAAAAGATGACTTAAAAGAAAAATAAAAATAAAACTAATTTTTGAAAAATAAAACTAGATGAAATTAGCAAGAAAGGTCATCGTCATCCTTCCCCAAAGCTAAAGATGAAAGAAAAAATAAGAAAAATAAGAATAATTAAAGAAGATAAAAAAGATATGGACAATAGGCCTGGGATAGGTCCCAACCCTACTAAAGAGTATGAAAATAAAGGCCTACAACAAATAAACTCAATTGAAGGAATAACTGAAAAATATGCACAACTACTTTGCAGCAGTGTTAAAGGAAAGAGACCATCAATGGAAATTATACGTGAAGAACAAGAATAAAGATAGGATAAAGACTGAGCAGCATAAACATTATTAAAAATATATCTAAATGCAAAGAAAAATATATTCATGTCCAACCAAAAAAAAATTGAAGAATGAGCAATGTATACTTTAAAGGAGATGATGAAAACAATTCGGACATGTGTGATAGGTAATACTAAAGCCTTTGACATACTCTACTAAGTCATCTCTAAAGAGTACCACCACCGAAAGATTTAAAAAAAAAGATAAAAAGATAAAAATAACCACTAAGTTTAGGGAGAAAATCAAATAAAAGATTTAGGGATGTGCAATGTGAATCAGAAAAATATATATTACCCACAAGATTCATTTGAGGAGACCCACGATGAGCTATGCAGGATCATTTCCAGGATGATGGGTTGAGCAGCAACCCAATTCTAGTCGTTGAAAATTCAATTTCCATTGAAAAAGTTGGATGCAAAGTCACAAGCAGCCTACCAGTCTTCTTCACCAACATAATGTATCATGTCTTTTTATTTCCCCTTGCCAAAAATAACATCCAAAAGAGAGATTTTTTTTTCAAAGATAAATAAATGTTTTTAAGTGTGAGTTTGTTTGATACTAAAATTACTATGTTTTTATGAATATATTTGATTTGTTACATGTAATGTATGTACTAGAATGGGGCAAAAAAAACTTATATTTTATTAAATAATATTTTAATGAATTTTGATGAAAAATAATAAAATCAAATATAAATCAAGTATAAAATACAGATTTGTGAAAAATAAAATATAAGTGCAAGGGGGCTAAGTAAAATCACAACATTTTCAATTTCGTGACATCATTAAAACTAACACACTTTGAAAAAGTCACAGCAAATATGTCTTGGTCGTGAATTTACATCATAGTCAGGATATTATGTCACAACTATACCACATTATCATGACTAACATTAGCCAGAACTTCTTTCATGTCACGACATCATCTTTTTTTTTTGTGCGTATCATCCTTGCACATGGGCTAACCTAGATCAGGTCCCAACTATAGATAAAAATCCAATGACTATTAGATTTATGTACAAAATAATAATAATAATAAAAAAGAAATAATTTTTAAATATTAAAAAATGTATATAAATAAGATCATCATGATTATAATTTCACACTAAAACATAATCTCTTCTTTCTCTTTCCTTCAAAAAAATTTTAATTGCTTAATATTCTATAATAGCAAACTTAATGTATTTTTTATTTATAATTTCAATAAACTAAAACTATAATCAATAAATTAATATTGGTAGGCGAGCATTCTCTTTGATGGTGGCCAATGGATAAACTTGCAGGGCAATGCCTGGCATGCCAGCCCATGCGGGCTGATTTTGGCCCAACTAGCCATCCCAGGCTAGTTGGGACCTGACCTAGGTTAGATTTGCTGCCTTACACGAAACCAAGCTAGCCCAATATAAACTAACATTAGCCTAGGTTCGAGCCATGCCTAGTGGATGGATGTGTCGGGTTTGGCATGGTCATTACATGGCATGGCAGGACCAGGGCAACCGGCAGGCATGATGTCGGATTTCCCTTCTTTAGAAATGTGTCGGCACAACATGAAGAGATGGATGGACCTAAAAAAGAGTTGTGCTAGTCTGGGATGGCCCATTTGACACATATAGTTAGAGGTGTCAAACGGGCCGGGCCGGCCCGGCACGGCACGGTTCGGCCGTGCCTGGGCCGGCCCGGCACGATAAAAAAACGTGCCCGGGCCCGTGCCGGGCCCGGGCGAACAAACCACGTGCCGTGCCTGGCCCGGCACGCCGGCCCGCGTGCCTGAGTCGTGACTCGTGACCCAACCGGGCCCCGCCCCCGGTAAAAAGACCGCGGGTCGGGTCCAAACAGACCCGCCCCAACCCGCCTGCCCTGCCTTGCCGTGCGCCCGTGCCCTAGCGGGCCGGCACGGCACGGCACGGCCTTGCCGTGCCCACGGGCCGTGCCGTGCCCGAATTTAAAAAACCGTGCCCGGCACGGCACGGCAGCACGGCTGGGCACGTGAAAAACGGGCCGTGCTGTGCTGGGCCGGCCCGTTTGACACCTCTACATATAGTTAAGCACGACATGATGTCCCGACTAAGCCTAAAAAATTCAAGTCGTTCCAGCCCAATATGACCAATGAATACCTCTAGCCTATATGTGTCAAGTGGGTTAGCGGCTCAAGCACGGCACAATTCAGCCGTACCACACAAGGCCTAGATGCTTGGTACCCCAACAAGAAGTTGTGGCACAGGCCCAGACACGTGCCAATTTCCAAAATTTTGAGGCCCAACCATTGTTTTACAAAGGCTACTTACTCCATATGGTCAACAGGACAATGCCTATCACTATCATATTGGCCACAATAAAAAATAAAAAATAAATCAAATATATATTTATTATAATCCATTTGATTTCTTCAATGTCTTAATTGCAGAAATATAACAACTATCAAATTTATGTTGTAAATATATTAGTAAAAAATCAAAAAAAATTAAATCTAATAAATTATATAACATATTCAAATATTTTTTTTTCATAATTTATCTATAATTTATTTTATCTCATCTCCCTCTCTATTTTTAAAATTTGCTAAAAACACTTATGTACCCACCAAATTTTTTTAAATTATTTGTAATTATAATTTCACGGAGCACGAGAGCCATTTTAACATTTAGGTGACAAGCATACGAGATGAAATAAGTATATGTTGCTCACATAATGGTACACATTACATTACATATTTTTTCAGTAATTTTTTTAGTTAAACAAATTTAAAAAAATCTCTCTATTTACTTTTAGTCTCCTATATAAATAAATAACAAACAATGGATGTTATGAAAATAAATTGAACATAAACATAACTAATAATGATAACTCAACCCAAAAAATCCAAGATATAATTATTTTTCAGGATTTCAACTCATGCCCATAAAAAATCTATAAATATATGAGATTTAGTAGTATAGACCCATTTTGATATACTTAAAAAAAAAAATTATGTGTCAAAGAAAATTCAACATTACATATATATTATTAAAAATTATAAACATGCAAAAGTATTGATAAAAGAATATATGAATACATATTCAATTGCTTGATTGTTTGTATAAATCCTAAAATTAAGATAAAAAAATAAAAAAATATATTAAAATACATATTTAGTTGCATGAATCAAATAGAAAAATTAAATGATATGATTTAAATTCATAAACAATTTTAATGGGATTCCAAATATGTATATGAATATCATATTTAGAGATTAAGACCTATGTTGCATGGACACGGATACGGACACGGAGATACGACACGGCAAGATACGGGGACATGGCAAATTCTAAAAAACTAAGATACGGATACGACTAGGATACGTCATGATAAAAAAAATAAAATTAAAAAAAATTATTAATTATAAATATTAGGTATTTTAAAATAATTAAAAATACTGTATTTTAAAATAATTTAAAATTCTGTATTTTAAAATAATGTAAAAAAAATTTAAACCCTCTAACACCCTCCCCCTCCCGAGCCTTCCCCCCCCGCGAACCTTTTTTTCCCCTCCAAAACCCCCCTCCCGAACCTTCCCCCCCCCCTCCAAAACCCCCCTCCCGAAACCCCCTCCCCCCCCCCCCCTCTCGAACCCAACCCCCCACCAGAATTTCGATTTTCGAATTTCGAACTCTCCCCCTCCCGATGAAGATTCCAAAACCCACCCCTGGCCTATCGGACACGTGTCCGACACGTGTCGCCGTATCCACATGTCGGACACGGAAACACTTAGGCGTATCCGTGCAACACAGATTAAGACTATTTCATTCAAATAATTAAGAATAAATGATAATGTAATTCATCAAATATAAATAAATTATCTTAGTATTTAGATACCAATTATTGCTTAATATTGTCTCATAATGATACTTAAAAATTTTAATATATTAAGCTATTAGAAATAGAAGTGTCAAATAGGCGATATGGCAAGGACATGGCCTTGGGCCCGATCGAATTCAGTCATGCATTGCCCGGCACGACATGACACGGTTTGGAACCATATTGTGGGGCAGGCCGAACCAACCTTTGGCATGATTCGTGTTGTGTCTAGCCAAGCATGGCCCGTGTGTCTGGCCCGATGGTATGGTAACCCATGGCAAGAAACATAGCTAGAATTTTTTAAAATTTTAGCTGAAAAAATTGAGCATGACCCGACCCGACCCAGCAAGTCTAGGCATGACTCGACCCGACCCAGGTTCGAGGCAAGCCGGCGGGCAGTGCCGGGCAAGCAATTCTCAAGCCATGTCATGCCTGGCATGACATGGTTACTATACCAAGTCATGCCAAGCACGGCACGATGGCCAGATTAGACCACCAAAAAATGGGTCAGCCAGCTCAGTCTAGCCCATTTGACACCTCTAGTTAGAAATCATACGAATGTATATTTTACGTGTGAGCTATAATAACATGTGATCTATTAACCTTCGCAGATATCTAGTATTGAATCAAAATCTATTTTTTATTTTACTGTGAAATATTATTTCAAATAAGAAGACAATATTGCTACCAAATATCATAATACAATCATGCTTAAAAACTAAAAAAAATTATGAATGAATCTTCAAAATAAAATAAAAGAATTATAAATAAATGATAACATACATAATATTGAGGATAACAATGCAACAACTCTGAGATTCGGATATAGCAATCAAAACCAAAGAGACTAATTGTGCTTTTATAGTTTTTCATTTTATTAGTATTTGTGACAACGAGATGAAACTAAGATCTCAAAACAAATACATTTTTTTATTTAGCTGACTTTTATTCATTTTCACTTATAATAATTGACTAGAAAATGACACTGGCAATGGAGTGGCCTAGCCATAGAGCACTACCTGCCTAATAGTGCCAATCAAGGGCATGGGCAAGGACTAAAGAATACTATGACATTACCCACTAGCCACTAGTCATTACCATGACCAAGCCACGAGCAGCTTGGCTCATGGCCAACCTAGCATGTCTGACAAAGGAAGTTGGTACATTGGGCTATGACGAGCCTACTTCTCATGTTGTTGTGCCAGTCAGGCTAGCCCTAAGTACTCAATCCATGTGCTGGCCCGAAATGATCTAGTTGCCACCTCTACTCTAACCTATCATGACCCACATGCCACGTCTACGCATAAACAAGATAGATGGCATCTAGAACAATAAAGTACATCTTTTTTTTATTGCTCCAGTATCCAAAAAAGATACAGATATCATTCTTTTGACATTAATAAAATATTAGTTAATTATTAATATTATATTTTTAAGCAAGACTCGTTCTTTAATGAATTATAATGAGAAGGAATCTAAAAACCATATCAGGACATATTACTTTTTTTTTACTACTCAAATTCTACTTAGGCCTCTAGTTAAGAAGATGACTAATTCTTCAGCTACATATAAACTTTTTGGCTTATATTATGGTGGTTCCCATATGACATCATTATATGTATTAACAATTACATGACAAATTGACCAATATTGTGAGTTGATTTTCCTTTATAAGAAAATATTCCCTGGGTGTAGATAATTTCGTAATTCTTGAGTCTATTCATGTCTCAACTCATAAAAAGTTGAAAACAATAAGACTTGACCACATAGAACTTAGAATACATACTAGGAAAAAGAAATATACTCAATTTGTTCATGACAAATGAGTCTCATAAAAAACCAAATTATCATATGACAAGCCGATCATGGATGCAGCAGTATAAAGGCTGCCCCTTGAGGCCTGGCAGGGCCTGCACTTTCAAGTTAGGCCAGTGAAGACCAGTCCCGAAGGCAGGTCATGTATGGCCCATCTTACATCCTTAATAGGAGGCAAAATGGATAACATGAAACAAAATCAAACAAAATATCTATTAGTGCTAAACCTAAAAATCAATGATCCTCATACTGAAGAAAAAATAATAATAAAAGATGTATGGCATACATGCTTTAGTATAAATACTAGCAAAAAATAATAACGATTACATATGTCACATCAAAGACAAGTTATCATCCAGATTGTATCTATTAGACAAAGCTCAAACATATAAAGAATTTACCATGAAAATTTGTTGTGAAAGCCAATATGCCACTATGTTGCATATAATTTACTGCAAAATTGAGTTTCCTTATTGTTTCCTGGCCAGAAGAAAAAAGAAGCTTACTTGCAGTTTTGAAGAACTTAAGCTTCCCTTTTTTGGAAAAGTAGCATCCATTCCAAACTCCGCAAAGAAGCTGGATGATTTTGGAGCTGAAATATGACTGATCACTTGTGGAGTAGTAGAAAACAGTTCGGAAGAGCGTCCATTATCAATATATTTAAATCGTGACATAAAAGGTGTCCCAGAGATTGGAATAGTGTTGCTAGAAGAAGGAACAGGAGCAACTGGTTCCTCGGGTTTCTGATCATAAAGACTTTCACTGGGCTGCATATATAACTTTGATTCACCATGAATGAACAAAGAAGTTTTTTTTAACCTTTTTTATTACTCATTTCAGATTGCTTTGTAAAAAAGTCAACCCTACGTGCCCACGTAAAAAAAGAAAGCAAAAACACTAGCAACATCCTACCTTTGTGGCAAGTTTTTTAGCACCAAGCCCTCCCATTTTTCCTGTTTTCTTTGCTGGAACAGGCTTCCTGAAAGAACTGCCAGCAGCAGAGATAGAGACTTTTGAAGGAGAAGAAATTACGGGTGTTTCCTTCCTTCCTAATGAACTTTCTTTAGGCCCATTAGCAAGATTCATTGCAAGATGCCCATTGGCAACTTCAGTTGACTGAGAATCAATGTGAGATGATGGCTGGATTGCATCATTTGCCATACTTTTAGCAACTTCTTTAGAAAGGAGTTGCCGATATAACTCAGCAGCTCTAGATGTATATTTGGCCTCAATTTTCCCACCATCCGTCCAACCATGAAGCTTAAAGAAAACTTGTGCCCTACTATTCCCACCAAAAGTCATCATTTTTAGTTGTTCAGAGCTCCATGAGTCTAAATTGGTAGACCTGCATGACAGGAAAAAACAGATTACCACAAATACAATTTATGTCCTAAAACATGCTTTTTAATTATCTACATGCCACATATATTCAACATGATTTTATGCATGTCACCTATATGACATTTTTTTGGTTTCTTCAGAGAGCAGAATTGAGATTTTCAAGCCAAAATGGGGATTTGTATTTCAGTGTTCGAATTCAAACCAAAATGGGGATTTGTATTTCTTGGAGATATCATGGTCAAAACTAATAATCTAAGAAATTAAGGTATAATTAAATGTGATTTTTTGTTACGCAGATCATTACAACCAACATCAGAAAATTTTCAGAGAAATTAAGCAATGGCTATCTATCAGGTCAATGGTTGATGGTACAAATGAAGTCCCAAAAAGTATTTTGTGCCTCATTTTTAGTCGCTCCCAAAATTTCATCATGGAGGAGATAGAGGTCATACCTAGAGCACAAGGTTTCCTCTTTGGCACAAAATCTGAAAAAAATTAATATCTCAATATACTTACTTCCGAAAAATTGAGAGATTACATCTAATAAGTCTCAAATCTATAATATATCATCTTTAGACAAAGTCATTTATCATCATATTAAAACATGATCTTCAATATATTTATATGCTACAGAAAAACATCTCATGTGACCTCCAAAATTCCATTGTGGAGTTCACTAATAATCATTTAGAGCATATATGGTGACGTTTCAATAGAAACTAGTTTGCTACTACTTCCTCTCAGTTAGAATTGCCTTTTCATATCATTTTAAGTCTTAAATTTCTAGCGAACTAGGTGCTAGCTCATGAGTCATTGATCAAGAGACGAATATCTTTTTATTTTCAAACTTGAAAGACATAAAACTACCTTGAAGAAAATTTGACCAATTAATCATGAGAATTCTCTATTGGTATGAGAACTATCATCTTCAATTTTTCTAGCTTTAATCTATCAGGTTAACTTGTTGTTAAGTAAATCCCCTCAACCATTTTGTAGGCATATTATCTTCTCACACATTCCTATTATATAAGTGTTTGAGTATATAATATTTTTATTTTTTGTTTTACTATTTTATTTTCTATATGTTTATTCACTTTGTACCATATTAAGATGAAAATGAGAATAACGTAATTCATTTAATCTCAAAAAATATTAATATATATATATATACACACACACACACACATACATGACACACCATTGGAACACTATCATTATGAGCACTTCATGACCACGATTAGAGTTTTTAAAGTTTTTAGAAGAGTTTTTACAATTTTTGTAATGTGATATCCAAAACCATATTTTTAGTATTTTTTGTGATCAAGTTCATATTGATTCCTCATTATAAAGTTAAGCAAGGGTAACCTAAGTACTTAGTATCACTTGTAAAAATGGAAGACTTGAAATGCAAATCAATTAAAATAGATGATAAGAATAAAAAAAGAAATAAAATATATCTTCCTAACAATATATTCATTTCAATAGAATTGAACTCACTTGGGAGAAGTGTTGGGTGTTACATCTCGATCAACGGAAATATATTTTTATTAATTGTAGAAATTACTCTAATCCAATCTAGAAATTTGGACTCACTTGGACTAACTAAGCCTATTAGACTAGAGCTTTTCTTGCTTGAGAAAGAGATGATAATTGATGTCAAACAAATCGTGTTATGCCGACATAGCTCATTTATGTGTGGCTCAGCCATGCTACTGTGTTGGCCCACAATAGTGTCGAACCATTCCAAATCGTTAAGAGCATGCTAGTTTGTGCTGGACCCAGAACCGGACCATGTCATTTGTTGGTCCCTTTGAACTCTTGGTTTCCTTTTAGGAAGAAAAAAAAAATTTAAATAAAATTACAGTATTTTATATTTAAATTTTTTTTTGAAATATTTATTAATAATATTACACTTCAAAAATATAAATTAAAATAAATAATTATAAAATGGCAATCACAATCCAATAGCATTTGCTTCATAAAAATAACATTTTATTTTATTATTTCATAATCAAAAGTAGAATACAACACATAGGCTTATACACATTTATAACAATTCATGATGTGAAGCATAACTTATAACATAATATATATAATAGATGATAGCGCAAAAATCATTATGACATAAACAAATGACAGAAATAAAAAAATAATGACAATATAATATCATAAAAAAACAAAAATCATATAACTACATGAGTTATCAATCAGTGTCTATGATACGAAAGCACAAAGACAGATGCATACATCATCATCATATATATGTCTGAAAGTATCACTAATAGTTGCTTCGATATCATTGATATCCATATCCTATGAATAATCATCCATTATTATGTTTTGCGTCTTATCTTGAATGTTCAACCATGAATCTTCGAGTCCTTCATACATACAGGTGTATTTATGATATCTATTCGCAATCTCAATCTCCTATTTAAAATAGCATTAAATGTCATAACAAAAACAGACTTCAATATTATACTAGATACCAAAAGGATCAATAAATCATATGTTATCTTAGATATTACGGAATAAATAAATTGATATAATTTTCACCATAATAAAATATCTAAATTCTTATTATCATTATGTGAGAAAATAGAACAATAATCAATATTTAAGTATCGAGAAAACTCATTCATATTTGACGAACTATCCCATTATTTTTTATTGACTAACTGAATAAAAAAAATCATCTTTGAATATGATATCAATGTCCAAACTTGCTATTTAAAGCTTAGCTAGAACTATCATACCTAATATCATAATATATAAATAAATTAGTTAATTTTACGTGAATGAAACCTTCAATTTAATGTATCTAATTCATACAAATGAATATGTATGTCAAAATATTTTTTACCCCTTTCACTTGACCTAGCCCCAATGATCCATACAAGCAGCAAAGCAATGCAGAGTTGAAATTGAGAACCAATATTTTAAATAATTAATTTTCATATTAATAGTCATGACTCGTGTCACTAAAATATATAATAGTCTCTATGATTCCTAAACATGCTATTATATTATACATGCACCTCAATATAATGTAAATTATAAAAATATACATCAACAAACACATATTTATTATATCATAAAAAATTGATAGAAATTCCATAAAAATCATGTAATTTTATCTAAATCTTCAATAATAAATTCGTCAATTTTACTATTGACATAATCAAATATCACATGTTTGTGACCAATACTTAATTCTAACAAAAAATAACTATGATTTCAATGATCTCTCACATTTGTTTAATTTTTTTTCTTTATTAGACTCATAGATAAACAAAAATTACTAAATTTTTATTTTCTATTAAACATCATAAAATTTCTTATTTATTTTAAAATAAAATTTTTATTTTCACCTAATGACTCATTTAAAATAAAATAAATTTTCAATAATAAGTGCGAGAAACTATTTTTATTCTGACATATATTACCAAGTTAATTACGTAACACATATATACAAAAATAAAATTTATTACCTAATGACTCATCTCAAATAATTTTAACAAACATACTAATAACTACTAATTATTAAATAACTACAAATTTGCAATGGAAATATAGAAAAAAAGAAAATAAAAAAAAATTATAAAAAAAAATCTTTTGATTTTCAAGGGTTACCTTTCATATAGAATTGAGGTCTTTATATACAATTTTCAAAAGTTACTATTCACACATTATTCACACATTATTCATGTGTGCAAATACACAATTCATCATGGTGCATTATTCACGTGATCATTATTCACACATGACACATTGTTCAACATGGTGCATTGTTCACATAGTTACTATGCATGCAGTGTTCATTCACATATATTATATATTACTCCTCTTTGAATGAATATCATAAAAAATAAAAAATTTATTTGAATTATCTCATTAAAAATTTCGCCAATAAAACTTAGTACAATAAAACTCGAACAAAAAAAAAAGAGTACAATGAACTATCTTCAAATCATACTCTCCCTAATGTTAATATCTTTAAGCTAACGTATTTCAATCTTGTATATTAACTTCTTGAATGTTGAAGTTGACAATGACTTTATGAACAAATATGCTAGATTATCACTTGAATAAATTTATTAAATATCAATTTCACTCTTCTTCTAAAGCTTGTGTATAAAAAATTTTTTATGAAATATGCTTAATTATATCTCCCTTGATATAACTCACTTTAATTTTGTGTAATGCACATTATATTACCTTCAAATAATATTATTGGAATTTTATTGTATTACCTTCAAATAATATTATATTCCCTTACCTAATGAATTACAAAAAATTCTAAATGATCTAGTGATGTGACCATCATTATTTATTTAGCAAATCTCTATGATATGATAATTCCAACTAAAAACATATCCAATTTGTAATCTGACTTAAAGCTGATCTGAAAGATAGTATGCATGATACATCTACATATCCGAGTAATTGTTATTTTAACTCATTTGAATAAAATAAGCTCATATCAATAATTTCATGTAGATAATATAATACATATTTGATTCTATTAAAATGCTTTTTAGTTGGAGTAGAATTGTATGTATCTAATAAATTAATAAAAAAATAATATCTAAACAAATACAACTAGCATGATACATAAGTACATCAAAAGCATTAAAATATAATATTTCAGAATCATATATTTCTTCATACTTTTTACAAAATTAAAATGGATCCCTTATCATGTCCAAATCATTGGATAACACAATGAATACAATTTATGAATATTAAATCATTGTAGAATTTTCTTAATATAAGTTGATTAATTAATCAATATTCCATTTGAAAAATATTTAATCTATAGGTCAAGACAAAATTTTATTTTTCTAAGATATTTCATTTCAAATTCTTTCTTCTTTTGTTATTTTTATGAGCTCTTCAAGAGTTCCAATAAGATTTTAATTAACATTCACATCGATAATTACAAATTCAATTTTTAATTTCTTAATAAAAACACAAACATATAGAATTATTCATACTATTCTCTTAGTAAATATTCACTAAGACGATTATATCTTATGCAACCAAATTATTTTAGTCCATATAAAGATCATTAACTTGATTAAGTACATGTTACAAGATTTTGTATTTACTACTTAAAGTAGTTTAAATCATTCAGAGACTTTCATATGTATATCACTATATATGGATACATATAAATATACAGTAATAACATTCATAAGATGTATATCCAATCTTTCAGAGACTACCAAACTTATCATAAATGAAAATATAATTATGTACATAAGCATAACAAGAAAATATGTTTCCTTATAGTCAATACATGATCTTTGTGAGAAACCTTGGTCATCTAATCATGTTTTATAACTTATGATATTATTATTGTCAGTGTGTTTTTATATAAATACTCGTTTATACCCAATAGATTTTACACTTGCAAGTATTTGGACCATAGAACCAAAGACTTCTCGTTTCACTAGCAAATTTAATTCATAATATATAGTTTCTTTTTATTTTGGACAATCTTCTAGATGTTTACATTCTTTCATAAATTTTGGTTCACGATTTTCATATTCATTTATGATATTTTGCATAACATGATATGCAAATAAAAACTATCGATGATTATCTTATTTCAGTTTCATTGTTCCCCAATTAAAACATAATTGATAGAGATCTCTTCATTTTTCTTAATTTCATATACCAGATTCTCATTGATAAGTAACTCATCTACAGTCTAAATCTCATTAAAAAATTTTTCTTGATCAATATTATCCTCAACTTGATCATTTGTAAGCATTGCTTCTTTTCTTGTATTGTTGTACATAGATTTTTATCTTTAAATGAATTACATTCTAAACTGCTATTTTCACATTAATTCATACGAGGGCCATAATGAAATTATGACAATTCATTTCAGCTAATATTTTTTCCAGCTGCTTAATTTCTCCCCTCTAATGTTAAACAAATAATTTCATCAAAGTGAATATTGACATAACATTCTATATATAAATCTCTCATTATAGTTCAAGATATTTAATTTTAAATAAATATTTATATCCAACATATATTTCTAATTCCTTTGAGGTCCCATCATAATACATTGTGATAGAGTAATATGAACATATACTACAAATCCAAAAATTCTTAGATGAGAAATAATAAATTCCTAACTACAAATCAATTGCAATTGAGAGAATTTATGATAATTTATTAACCTTATACGAATAAATATTATTGCATGTAAAATAATATGTCCCCATGCAAATATAGGAACCTTTTCTCTCACAAGTAATGGTCTAGCAACTAATTGAATTCAATTTATGAATGATTCTGGAAGATCATTCAAAGTATGAACATGTGTCATAGGATGTTCAATATTTATTCTAATAACAGTACAATAATCGTTGAATACTTGAGATGTGAATTCACTAACATTATCAAGTCAAATTATTTTAATTGAATTATTTGGAAAGTAAACTTGTAAGCATATTAGTTGAGATAGTAACTTTACAAATATTAAGTTGCAAATTGACAATAAATATACATGTGATCATATAATGGAAGCTTCAATTAAAATTAAAAAATATCTAAATGTTCCACTTGGTGGTCGTATAGGTTCACAAATCTCACCATGTATGCATTTCAAAAATGTAAGAGATGCAATCCAAATCTTAACAGGTGATGGTCAAAAAATTAATGACTTAAAAGCAAGCAGGAATTAAAAATTCATTAGATTATAATATTTTTTAGTTTTTCAATGAATGTAAACATGAATTCTCTATAATCTTTTGCATCATACCAAATTAAATTTAAATGACCCAACCAATTATGCTAAATTGTAAACTCATGATTATTAGTAATAATAATTGCAACCTCAATTATGTCAATTATGCCAAATTATAACCTCAATGTTACCAATAATGGTATAGTATTAACCAGAAGAAAATATAAGCAATTTTTTAAATATACTAATCTTGCCTGAAATAATAATTGTAATACACAAATATTCGATATTATCTTTATTTGTTGTCTCAAAATGAGATTCATTATTGCGAATATCCTTGAAATTCTATAAGTTTCATTAACTTTTTAGAATATAAGATATCATGAATTACAAATATAGTTTCATTATGTAATATAATATGAGCTCTTCCATAGCCTTCAATTAAGTTTGCATTACCACAAATTATACTCACTTTTGTTGTTTGCTTCTATAAGAAAGAAAAATATTTTAGGTCTTTGAATATACTGTGCTTGACACACTATCCACGATGCACAAATTTTTATTATTAAAAAAACAATTTATTTAATGATAATTCCATCTTTAGCATTGAAATAGTCACATGCACCAAAGTAAAATTAAATAAATGAATAATAATATATAGAATATATAATGATAAAAAAACTTTAGTTGATATTGTATTTAACACACATAAAATTAAATATAACTTATTTTAATATTTAGAAATTTATTTGTCAGCACAAATATTGCATAAATGTTTAAAACACTCTTCTTAATATGATCATGCTTGGACATTATTATTATTTATCAAATAAAAAATAATATTCTCTTATTGGATGAAAAAATCTGCAATATCCAAATGAGATATATCATTAAATTGTGCATTAGAATGATCACACTTGGCAACAAACTTAGTTTCAACTTTAATCTTATTACTTTTCCTAACTCATTATAGAGATCAACAAAATATTTCAATATATAGCAAGTATGCGATGAATGACCCACCATACCACATCAGTATTATGAGTTTTTCTCTGAGTTTTTAAGGCCTCTTTATTTTTATCAATTTTCTTCTCATTTTTCTTACTTCAAGTGGCAAGATAAATTTTTGAAATAACCACCGAATTACCAAATTGACTTGAACGACCTCGACCAAAACCACATCCACGACCACAACCACCACCTTGAGTTTGAAAATGATATTGATATATAGTCACATTCATTTCAAGAAGTAGAATAGAACCAGTTGGATATGTTTCATTATTTCTCATTAGAAACACATTATTTTATTCAACTACAAGGAGACAAAATTAATTCAAAATATTTCTAAAGCCCCTTTCACGGTATTACTATTACAAAAGCAAATTTGAGAAAATGAAAAATAACAAAAAAATCTTTTCTAAACATATCTTGATAAATAACTCTCTCCGCATAATTTTAATTGAGACCTAATTCAAAACATTGTTGAATTATATTCACTTACAATTTTATTAACTCATAAGCATAATTACATCCATTCATAATAGGCTAAGTTCAAAAAAACATTTTACCATTAAATATTCAATTTTTAGTCTTTCATAAAAGTAATATCGAATGAAAATCTTTATTTTTGTTTTTACCTAAATAAAAATATTATTATCATCTTTAATGATATCAGCAAGAACTTTAGCTTTTAAATGAATTTCAACATCAAAATTTTATAATAAATAATTTTTACTTGTTTTGCCAAATTTATCATGATGCTATTATTAAAAATAAATATCTGATTAATTTAAAATAAAAAAAATAAACAAGACTTGATTGATAATTAACTAAATTAATATTTATATTAGTTAATCAATCAAGAACAGAGAAAGATTTACCAAATGTTAATCACAATTTGTCATAATCAATTGATCAGAACTTCATGTTTATAACATATTGTAAAACTAAAGAAATATAACAAAAAATTTACCAAAAAAAAAATATAGAAAGAGAATAGAAAGAATTTGACAAAAATTTTCTTTTGATTTTCAAGGGATACCTTTCCTATTAAATTGAAGTTTTTATAAAGATTTCTCAAAAGCTAATATTCACATTGTTCATATATTATTCACACATGGAAATGCATCAATCAGGTGATCATTATTCAAGTGGTCACTATTCACGCATGACACACTATTTGCACTATTTACGTGATCACTAGTCACACACAATGCACTATTCAACACGGTGCACTATTCAAATGGTCACTATTCACAAGTATTCATTCACATATCTTATATAATATTAAATTATAATAAATATTATTGAAAATAATATTAAATATTTTATGTTAGATATCATATTCCTTTAAAATTATCATTATACACTCATATATGTTTGTCATGATGATGATAAAGAATCTCTAAGATCTTATAATTTTTTTATTAAGTTTTTATTTTGAATCTACATAATTAAGAATAAAGCATACAAATAATACAATGTCGCAACTAATCTATATATCAAATATTAGGAATATCACTCCGTTATATTTGCTAAATTCATTAATTATTAATTATTTTTTTAACTTATAATATTTTATTATATCATTACTACTGATAAACATATGAATCTTATGATAAATGAGCTGAAAAATAACTCTGCATAATATTGACTATCCCATTATCTTTCAAAAATCTAATTAAAAAACCCATAATCATAATTAATTTGATCATAACTTGCCTACTAAATTATTTTGATATATGAAATGAGTCAACGAAATTAAATTAGATCCAACTTAAAAAAGTTATAGTTCAATTAGGTTTGTTTGGGATATAATGCATCATGTCTTTTAATGCATTGATCATCATAACTTTTAAGGAGGTTAGTACCAAATGTGCTTCTACATGTATATATCTTTTAAAAATATTTTTTTTTATTTTTCTTTGTCAATACTATAATTTTAATTTTTTATTATTTTAAAGTTTATCCATATTACTAAAATTTTCTAATTTTTTGTTTTTTTTGGTGATAAATTAATTTAGGTCGAGCCATTGAAAAAAATCTAATTTTGATCTCGAATATTTTGATAGGGTTGTTAATATTTACACATACAAATTTCAAATTCACTATCATTATATTCATTATTTGTTATTTTTTTAAATATTCCTATTTTATCAATAAAATTAATTTAAAACTTACAAAAGAAAATAAAAAGAAATGTGTACCATAGCAATTTTGTGGTAAAATATTTTTCTTTACACTATACCACTTCTGAATCTAACCTTAAGTCAAATTTCTAGTTGCAATGTGCAAGTTTGACCATGTATATTGTATGCATAATTAAATAAAAAACAAAAAAAAATTATACAAACACCAAAACTTCAAAGAAGAGAGGAGAGAGAATCTGAAGAAAGAAATAAATGATATTCAAAATTGAGAATAAAATTTCTATATTTTTTAATCTATATTTATAAATATTTTTTGATTTTTTTTTAATTTTTTTTATATTTTTTAGTCTATAAATCCGACAACTATTAGAATAAATCCGACAACTACAAATTAAAAAAAATAATTTTGATTTTTTTAAGACAACAAAGATATGTAGTGCCTATCATTGTCGCAGTCAATACCCATTGCATGAAAACACATGAAAGCCACATCGGGCGATCAGCCAACAATGAGTGACCCATGACTAACTCATGCTCAATCACGAATCACCATGCCGATAGACCATGCCCCCGAGCTGGGTACTAGAGTCATGGATGGCCCAGCATAAGGCATGATCGGCTCCAAACCAACATGGCAAGAGTCGTGTCTCAGGTTAGCATTGTCCAGGTACAAGCATAATTCTAGAGTGTGCCATCTTAGGCTTGGCACGACCAATTTGAGTCGTGTCTAGACCACTCAGCCCACTTTAACACTTCTAGAGACTAATTAGATTGATGGTATAGTAACTTCTCCTTATAACAGTAACTCAAAATTCAATAAGAAAATCAACATAAGGATTGCTAAGCTATATTTAATATATAACTATTGGTATGCCAATTGGTTTTATCCTTTTTTGCTAAGATTTTTTTATTTGAGATTTTGTTGGTGTTACATCTATAATACCTCTTTGATCGAAAGGAAGACCAAATTCTGATTATAAAAGCTAGAACTAGAACTTGGATAGATAGACCCCCTAGAACTTATTTCTCACCCCTTAGTGCCCTATGGTGAAGCACTTTATAAAAAGAGGTAAGATAACACTCACCGAATAGATAAGTACCATCTACTATGGTATGATCACATATCTTTTTTGCCTGCTTGTAATGCTTGCCAGCTTGTAGTGCTTACATGCTTTCATAAATTAGACTAATTGATTTTATCTAGGATATGCATCCTATGAAGTATTAAATGAAGTAAACCAAGCATTAAATGACTTGAGAAACATGTCTAGCACTTCCAAGAAAAGTTCTTAGATAGCAAATCAACTATCATAGACTTGACTAGAAAGATAGAACTATTTATATATGTTGGATCTAAACTTTCTCAAGAGCTTGCCAAATATAATTCCCAAAAGAAAAGAAAGGGGGAAGTTATCATAGTTAAATACTTTAACCTTTATTTATTTTGTTTGCTAGATTCATTTTGACTGATGTTCAAGTTCAAGATTCAGAGCAATTTGTTTGGCATGCTTCAAAAGTAAAAAAGAGATTAGAATCTACTTTCATGGGGATTTTGCTCATTAAGCCTCAATCCTTGAAAGAAAGTACGTACATCGAGAAAATGAATGAGGGTTGAACTCACTTATTGCAATTGATCTTCATGAATAGTTACTAGTGTGAAAACTCAATAAAAAATAAATAAAATAAAAAACATAGTAATGTCCAATTTCACTATAAGCAGCCCATTTCCTATACTAAGATATAACTTGAAAATAAAGCAATAAAAAAATATATTATACAATAAAAATGCATCATATTAGAATTGTAGTGCCTTAGTAAAATAAAAAATATTTTCGTCTAAGAAAAATAGGTATCAGATTTGAAACTTATCAGACACTTAGATTTTCATGAGTAAAGCTTTCGAGATATTAATCTCTTTGAGAATACCTCACGCTAAGCAAAAAAACTTTTGCACTATATATGACTTTTTTTATTATAATTTTGACAACAAATAATTCAAATAGATTCTCACATGCATTATCAAATTTATGCAAATAATCTAATCCAAAACATTTTTAATATAACTTTTATTCTACAATCCAAACTAAATACCAATAAAGAAAATAAAAAAAATATATTGTAATATTTTTTAAATTTTTTAATTTTTTAATTTTTTGTGTAATAATTATAAACAATAGATCTTTTATGAAAAAGAAACCATATAAAAAATTTCATTAAAATTATAGTAGTAAAGAATAAGGAAAATCGAGGCACAAAATCATAACTATGTTTAAGGCATGTCATGCATATGTGAGGATGTAATTTTTTATTTTTTTAGAATTTTTAATTACTTCATATAATATAATCATATTTCATAGATGTGGACATTCGAGTTGAGCCATCTCTCAACTCTATTTTTTGATCCAACCCATCAAACCAAATTCTTTTTGAACAACAAGCTAGGATATCCATAGAAATGAAAAAATTGTGAGACTCCCATTATAAGAGCACTCCAATTAATCTTATACATCAAACATGTAATGAAATATTCGAAATGAAAATACATTTTGATTAAAATTTAGGTTTTTCTCATTTTTTATTTTTTATTTTTTATTTTTTATTCAATAATTTTTTAATAATGTTGAGTACGATAACATTTATACAATATGACATTGAGTACGATAATAATTATACAATATAACAATGAGTACGATAATAATTATACAATATGACATTGAGTACGATAATATTTATACAATATGACATTGAGTACGATAATATTTATACAATATAACATTGAGTACGATAACATTTATACAATATGACATTGAGTACAACTCTCCATTTAGCTTCCCAGGTCTCTCCCCTCCACTTTAGACAGATTGTATCTCTCCTCCTAGTCTAGAATAAAATCAAAGTCCTATGTGTAGAGTCTCATTGCTTTCAGCTTAATCTGCATTAGAACTAGAATTGACTCAGGAATTACAGATCCACTAGACTCGAGGTAGATTCTCATTAAAAAAAAAAACTCACTAAAAAATCAATTTGTTATGTATTTATTGATACATATTATAATTAACAGCATTGATATTAAAGATGCATTTAGGACCCAGACACCATCCTGAGCAAAAATCACATCACCTTAGGAGAGACAAAGATTTACGAAAGGCACATGAGGCACCAGCATATGCTTGCCTCATGTTACTGGGTACATGGTACCCAGGTCACACCATCATATCCAAACCACAAGCAATTTGGCCCATGACCAACCTAGCATGACCCAGCACACCCAGTTAATGAAGTCGGGCCATTAGCATGCCAGTTATACCTCTCATGTTATTCTGTCAACATGGCCCATGTACCAATTCGTGTCTTATTCAACATGACATGGTGTTGGTATGGCCGGATTGACACATCTACATGCATCTTAGTTTTTTTTTAAAAAAATTGTTGCCTTTGCAAAAGCCTCCAACAGTCCAAAAAACAACAGTTGAGTTTTATAATATTAAAAAAAAAAAAAAAAATTAAGATTTTAAATAAATATCAACTGTTGGATTTATATCCAACAATTCTAGACAAAAAAATTTTAAAAAAATTAATATTTTAGTTTTAAAATTTTCCTTTGAATAAGAAGTTAATTTATGATATTTCCCACTCAAACTATAGCTTATCCTCTCTCTAATTATCATTTCTCTTAGAATTTCAAAATTATGATATTGTTAAATGTAATCATGAAATTATATAATCATGAAATTAAAATTTCTGCCCAAAAATATATACATCCTTTTTTTTATTTTAATATTATATAAATATGAAATTAATATTAGCAATTAAGACTTGTAGTCACAGATTTTCAATTTCTTAGCTTTGAAATTGAGTCTTTTTTTGCAAGATACATTATTTCTTTTTTTCAATATTATTTTTTTTTCAAAAAAAAATTATAAGTAAATAAATATCTCACATACTCAATACTCTAAATTAAAAATAATAATAATTATGATTATGAAATAAAGATTGATTTAGATAATGATGATTCAACCAAAAAATATAAGATTAGGTTATCTTCATATCATAGGTTGGCATTAGTCCACACACCTAAAAACTCAAGAATAAATAAACATCTTTAATATAGACTTACTTTAAAATTATTAAAATTATAAATTTTGATGGTATCAAAGAAAATATATTATAATGTATATATTATTATAAATATATATTTATAAGAGTAGTAATAAGAGCACACTTTATAAGACACGACAAATAATATACTAAAAAAAATAGTATATTGAATCTCAAGCAAAACCAACTAAACAATAAAAGATTTAAATTTAAATCAATTTTAAGTTCTGTGATTTCCTTTCTTTGATGACATGAGTTTACAAGCATAACTAAATTTATTACTAGCATAAATCTTTTGCTTAACTTTTTATAATATCTTAGTCATAATGATAGAATTCACATGGATCACCACCCAATTCTTGATTCTAAGTAAAATTTAAATAAAAAAATATTAAATTTTTATAATGCTCATCTATCATTCTCATGATTGTCCTGTCATATATGAGTGTGTAGTGTATAAAGAATATTTAAAACCATTATAAACGATCCTTTAGCTAAAATTTTTATAAGATATATATGTCACATAATAAACTTAATAGTATAAGTTGACTTAAAAATTACTTCCTTCTTATTAGAACAATTACATAATATATTAAAATATATTAGACTATCGAGTAAACTACCAGACTTTTATACTCTATGTAAATCAATATTCCTATAAAATTCTAATTGGATGTTATTAAAATTCAATATACTTGATATTAAATTTATATGTTAATTACTAACATATGATATTCAATTATATTTATAAAAAAATTGATAAAACAAAACTTAAAGAATAAAATTGAGACATAAGATTATTCTTTCTAAAATTCATTAAAAACTTTTATGATGCAACAAATATATATTATTTATATACATTCTCATAATTTGTATTTCACTTAAGTATATTTATAACATGAATTATGCATTTAACTAAGATAAAAATACTCATATTTTGATATCAGATGGCTACTAAGATAGAAAAAAATATATTTAAAATATTAATCATTCATTTTATTCTTTTATTACTTAGTTGTAATATATGAATCCTAAAACCAAGGTCAAATGGATAGATAATACTATCATATTCATATTCACTTGTATGAACCAACCATAAAAATCAAAAAATAAGATTTATGAACAATTAAATAATATATTTAAATATTATAAAATAATATTATGATTTAAATAATCTCTAAGTAAAAATATCAAAATCATATATAAAGACAATGACTTTTATATTCAATTAGCTGAGAGCAAATAATAGGGAGACCCATTAGATAGTAGTGTAGTGAGCTACCTAGATTTAGACACTAATTAGCACTTCATCTTGTAGCATAATGACAAGAAAAATTTTATCATATTAAATAAATAAAAATCATATAAATCTATATTTTCCATTTTATCTAAAATAATGAATAATTCAATGATTCTCTGATATCTAGAATAGCATCAAGATCTACTTTTTTGTAATAGTAAATGTGACTTGACATAGGAAGAGTACATTATAGCCATATATTATTAAAATTCATTCATACTTAGAATAAAAGGATAAATGAATGTATCTTCAATATAAAATAAATTAATTACAAATAAATGATAACATACACAAAAACAATAATATCATGACTTCAATTTACAATGATCCAAATCAAACAAAATGACATAAAACTAGCTTTGCACCAGCCTGCATTTTATTTTACAATTTTTTTATATTTTTTAAAAATTTAAATTTACATTTTTTAACTTGAGTATTTTTTTTTTGATATATTTTTTACATTAATATTCATATACGTTATATTTTCAATTTATATTTTAAAAATAATTTGATTCAAGTGTTCATATATATTTATATATATTTATATATATTTATTTATTTATATTTATATATTTATGTGTGTGTGTGTGTGTGTGTGTGTGTGTGGATAGGACTAATGTAACAAGAGCTCAAGTGACCAAATCACCTTTCATATAAGGCTGATATGCCAAGGGCCCTATCCCCATCCTAAGGAGCATAGCAGCACTAGCTAATAGCCTATGCAAGCTGTGATGGTTAACCCAAGCATAGGTTATCCACTATCATGCTTGTTTTAGCCCAGATCAAATCCAACCCAAAACAACTTAGCACGCCTCAATTTCCCCAATTAAGGCATTAGGCCATGTTGGGTCTCCATTCCTTGTCATCTTGTTGGTGCGACATGACACAACCCGGTGGTATGGTTTGCGTCGTGCCCAGCACGACATGGCAACCTAGCTAAGCCTAGAAATAATAAACTAAGTGTAGCCAATAAAGCCATTTAACACCTCTAATTCTATTTGATTTATTCAAATATTTGAGAACTTTGTAAGACCACACATAATAACCCAAATAATTTGTTACCGTGCTAATTGCTGAAATTTGGAGGAGAGTTCAACCCCGACTTTTCTTTTCATCATTTATATATTTGATGGAAGTGCTAAACATGTGGGCTGCCACAATCAATGTACCCTTCTATACATTGATGTATTTTGTTTAGTATCAAGTTAAATTTTACTTTAAATATTTATCAAAATTTTGATGATATTAGAGGGATAACAATCCTAATATACATATTTTGTATAGAAATAGGAATGTAAATCCCAAGGGAGGTGACACATTCATTGTTCATGTGCACCCCCTCCCATTGTCACACGCCTAAAGCGTACAACAAGGATTAAAAAAAATCAGGCATGCCACAGTTAATAAAAACATCAGGCGTGCCACAGTTGCTTTTGAGCAACAGTGCACAAACTGTATGTGAAATTGAGCACTAACTATGCATGCAATTATGCTCACAACAATAAATATGGATAACAATGCAAAATGCAACCGTGCGGCAACAGTATGCATAACAATGCATGCAATGGTGAAAGTTAATAAAAAGTTAATTGATGTTAAAGTAACAGCAATGGAAGATTAGAGTCCTCCTTGCAACCATGAATACTTTTAACCCTACTCTGATGATATTGACTATATAATGAGCATTGTAGATTTACTACTTTTATGTGTAGAAGTCTCAAATAAACCTAGAGTTGGTGCAGGCATGGGCATTCATCTAGCTTCTAATGGCCTCCTGGTCCTTTTCTTTGCCATTATTTTATCCAAGTTGTAGTATGATGATGATTAGAGAAGTCTTTTTGATCGTTTTGCAGAGGGCATATGCACTAAAGATGCTGATGTTGGTGCAGATTTTATTGGAATGGTTGAAAAAAATATTCTAGAAGATGACCTATGAAATCCAGTTGTTATTGTTAATACCAGTGACAATGTTGGTGATACCACCAGTAAGGATCTAATTTTTTTGACTCTTTTACTGAATCTTCTTGTGCAGCCTTTGTACTTGCGACTATCTATTCATTTGGCATCAACCATGAACTTACCCCAAGGCCATATCCTCTCAATGTCCATTTTGTTGGCATTCTTGTATGTTGATCACCACTTCATTTGCTACTGATTCTTTGAAATCAAATCTATCAAAAAAATTTACTAGCACTGAAAAAGGCAGCTCATTATCTTTATTGTTCTCATGATTGTTGTCATAGCTATTATTAGTTGGGTAGCTTTGTCATCTTCCTTCACCAACTTCAGCTTAGGATCACAAAAAGCAATCAAATAAACTGGTAGTTTTTCTGTTCTGTTTCTGTTCTTTGAAATACAATTATTATTGGATTCATAAAAAAGTATTACACAAAAAAATATAAACAGCCCTATTCAAGATGTTAATTCTTGTCACATTGGAACTGCCACAAATGCGATATTTGGGTTTGCTTTGGGCTACAAATCAGTCATCATTCATATTATTGTCATTGTCATCAATATCTTTGGTAGTTTCAATTTTGCTATCACGCATGATGTTGCTGTGACCAATGATAAAAATTTCCGATATATCCACCGATATATCTGAGATATATCCGTAAATTCTAAGTATCGATATAATTATAAAGACCGATATATCTATCCTTGAATGATATTTATATATAAATACACACCGATATATCTTCGATATATCCGTAAAATCCAAGTACCGATATATCCGTAGAAACCGATATTTTAATCCATGGCTGTGACTGCTCTTAGAATGCTAAATTGAAGAAGGTGGTACAACAAATAGTAATATTAGAAAGAAAAAACTTTAAGGATTTCTGTGATTCAAGAAAGGATGGAATTTCTATTTTTCTTTTCTTTTTTAACTTTCTTATTTTCCTATTTGTAAATATTCTTTCTAACTCATTTAGGAGAGGATATCTTGTCTTTTATTTCATCATTTATTCTACATAGATTAGTTAGGCGAATATATTTTCAAGTTCCTATGGCATTTATTCCATCTAAGTTTGCTAAAATAAAATATTTCTATGTTATTTTAACATTATTCTCCTTAAGTTGGGCTAGGAAAAAATATTATTTGATACTCTTATCATTATTTTTCGTAAATTAACCAAGTGAAAATATTTTTTTATTATTTTGTCATTATTCTCCATAAATCAACTACATAATTATACTTCATAGTTGTTTTATTGTTATTTTGCTAAGTCTACTAAGGAAACAAAATTTTTTAATTTATTATTATTATTCTCTCTAAGTCAACTAAAGAAAAATATTTCTTAGTTGATTTACCATCAACTTATCTCAAAGAAATATTTGATTTAAACTAACTCATAATTTATTTTTCTTTTTATCTTGTTGTACTGAATTTTTACAAATCAATTTAAAAGATATGTTAAAGTTTTAAAAAAAGTTACAATTATTTTTCTACTTTTCTTTTTATTATTTATGTATTTGATAGAAACATATTAACTTGTGGACCGTCCCAGACAACATACCTCTCTATATAAGGGCATTGATGTATTTTGTTTAGCGATAAGCTAAAGAAGTTTAATTTTAATTTCTTAAACTTTTACTGATGATTATATTGGATATATATATGATAATATATCAAATATAAAATTTTAAAAAAATACCTCAATTTTCATCAATAATTATAAAATTTTACAGAAAATAAAATTTATTTTGTTTTTGATATTATAATATTAAAAAATAATAATAATTTAAGATATACTTCTCATTTAATTTTTTTAATTTTTATAAAAATCATAGAATAATTCATCAAATATTATGTGTTAACACTCTAACACAATATGGAATAACAAAAAAGAACCAATTTTTAATTAAAATAACTAGTATATTCCTAACACAAGATAGTTCCAATACATTTTTATAAAGATATAATATTAGTCATTGCCTTTATAATTAATTATATATTATTTTCTATTCTCTCAAGACATATCACATTATTTTTATTTCTAAGAAAAAAAAGTTTACTTTCCATTTAAATTTTTTTAACGCGATTATTTTTTCATAAAATCTCTCCTAAAATTGTGAGAAGATTATTACTCTTGCCATCATATATACATTTCTTAGGTACTCTAGTACTCAAAATGAGTATAGATATTTTTCACCATAAGCAAAAATGATTATTACAAACATAAATATAATATTCTATGATGACAAATTCTTTTTGAATGACTCAATCTAAGTGAATACACCTTCAAACATCATAACAATATTATTCTCATGTCTATTTGTTACTCATCCCAAAGGGATAACAACTACTCTTATTCATGCCTCTACACCAAAAAACTACTACTCAACTTAGTCTTTAGAAGTGTAGTTAGGCATTTCTTCATGGTAAAGGTTGTACTTCCTTGAGCTTTGTGCCATTAAAAGGATCTTAGTATGTGTATCTCATAAAAAGTCAAAAAAAGTTGAGAGACTTGATAATATTAACATAAAGATATATACCAAATGGGTATATCTACAACATTCTCCATTTGAATCCTTTGTCGTATTAGTTAATCTAATTCAAAATAATGATTTAGATCTAATTATTTTACAAAAAAAAAAATAAGAATATATTCTATTTAATACTCATTGTCATGTATACTTTATTATTTTTATTTTAATACTATATATTTTAGTTTTTTGTGTTCTCTTGCCAACCACAAGATCCTTAATACTTTTTCATAGATTGTTAATCATCCAAAATAATAACAGACTATATTAGATGAACTAAGTATTATAACAATAATCATATTTAGTATCTTATTCATAAACCTTCAAATAAACTAGTAGTGAGATGAAAACGAGAGTATGCACATGAGAATTAGATCAAGATGAAAAATTAATTAACTCAAAATTAAGTTAGTACTTATTAGTTAGGATATTTAAATAAACTTATCGTATTGGTTATTACGATATATTTTCTCATTAAACCAGGATGAACACTATTAAAATACTACTTTCTATTATTATATTTAATATATGAATTATACATCATCTTAACATAAAGAATTCTTTTAAGAGAATCTCAAAAAATAAATGTTTATATTGTAGTCAATAGCCATAAAAATTTAGTGTTCTTTAGAGCATAGGTACAAGTGTTAGACATATCATGTTGGGCTGGCACGGCCAAATTTTTTCAGGCCTGAACGAACCCATGTATGGTGCCTAGCACGGCATAATTCACTAGAGGTTAGGTTCATCATGTCCCATAGCCCAAATTCAGCCCATGTTCAGGCCAGTTCGGGCATGTTCTAGGTTAAGAAAATTCTTAACCTAAAACAAGAATTAGGGATGACATGCCCGCACCATCGGGCATCGCTAAGTCAGCCATCAGGCATCACAGTGTTGTTCATCGTGCATCGCACTGTCGCCCAAGTTGTGCCTAGCACAGCAAGCGGGCCAAAGTCCCTCAGCACAGTACGACACGAATTGTGTCAAGGATCAGCCCGGCACAAGCCCAAGCACAATCATGGGCCATGTCGTGCTATGCAGTGCCGTGCCGAGCTTCGGACCAGGCACGGCCCTCCCAGCCCATTTGCACCTCTAAGCATAGGCATGGTGTGAAATTGCAGAAGAGACTTTATGGTTTAAAGCCACCCCTAGGATGTGATTTAGTAAATTTTCTTCTATATTTCATATTTGACCTAAAGAGATACGTGTCATATTATTCATATTTCCACCAAAATGAATCAAGATAATTATATGATGTTAGTGGTGCATATTAATGCTATTCTAGTTATAAAAAAAATTAATTAGATATATATAAACTAAAATAATTCCAATAGACTAATTTTTCAAATAAAAAATTTGATATACTTTTTAATATTTCTTGAGTATTGAAGTCAGATACTTATTAAAATATACAATTTGTTTCTCAAAAAAAGATATATTTTATATATTGTACTTTATCTTGATAGAAAATAATGCATATTATTAACTCACCATTTGATTCGAGTATAAACATATCCACAACTACTAACTTATTAATGAATTCAACAACATGAGAATCATATGAAAATTAATTTATTTGTTAGTAACCAAATTACATATTACCTAAGTTGCTAGATCAGCCATTTCTTGGAAAATATATACTTACCAATTCAAAAATCAATGATGATGTACTATAACAATAAGGTTGTTTGATACATTATTATCATCTCAATGTTCCACTAATATACAATATATTGAAATTGAATGTTCATACAGTATTTGGGATGACTTGATAATCATTACTTGCATATCAACCAGGATACATATTATAAAGATCTTCACAAAAACTCTTAAATAACCACAAGTTTCTTTTCTCATTACCAATATAGAAATTTGTCACATATACATACCATATTAATTGGGTGTGATAAGGTTTATTTTAATATGAATATTTATCTCTTATTACTTGTTTTTTAATTAATACATTGTTTAAGATCAATTGAAATGAGTTCTTCCGCCAACCATGTGTGTGTGTGTGTGTGTGAGATTATAATTTTTCATTTTTTGAGTTTATAGACATTATATTTTTTCTCTTTTCTACTTCTCCTCCCTCTCTTTCAGCTATTATTAGAACACTAACAAGATTCTAGTCATAACACTCTCAAACTAAACTAATCACAAAACAAAATGAGTGACAATAATTGTATTGACAAATATATTATATAAAATAATAAATATAGCATAATTATGTATGATATAATAATCAATAACATATAAAATTCATTCACAAATATTTTTTTAAATCATAACTATAATCCACAAGTTAAAACCCATTATTCTTTACTAAAATAAATATTTTGAATCTATATAATTTACACTAACACTTGATTCTAAGCTCCCTTCTTCATACCAACCAAATCTAAAATGTTAATGCAACATAAAATTTTAATACACAATTTTAGCTTTGATACAATATGTAATCTATTAAAAAAGCTAATTATATTATTCCTTACATGATCATTCATTATATGAATTTGGATGGCCATCAGAATTAACCTTATGTTAAGATTTCTTTTATTCTTTTGTACCCAAGAGAGGCAATCAACTTTCACATTTTATAAATTTATGTTTTTGATAAAATACTTTCTCACAAACAGAATATTTTTTATCCTCCTTTATTTATTATGATCTTTTAGTATATCAGCATTTTAAGAACTTGATTATTTTCTTTGATTTCAACAAATTTGTATCTCCTCAACATAATCATTCATGTCATAACTAATAAAAATCAAATTGCATTGTTGGAATATTTAGCTATCCATATCTATATCCTACAATAAACTAAAATTATGAAATAAAATCAATGAATTCTTTCTAAAAAATTAGATGTGATATTTAAAAAATACTTATACAAATTTAACAAATAACAAATTAAAATTATCAAAGATATGATGATATAAAAATTTAAAATTTTAAAATTAAAGAAAATAAAAGACATTAAAGAATTTCCACAAAGTATATTTTTTGATTTATTAAATTATATATTAATAAGATAATAAATAAGCAGCATCAAAAAATTATAAAAATAATTAAAAAATATTTTCTGAATCTTTTTTGGCAGCAACAACCATATGACTTCCACAACGATCTCTTGATCATTGTGCATGCAGCATGAATGGTCGTGTGACCATTGGAGAGGAGCCAAGTCACGCCATGCCAGCTCATGTAGGCTGAACATAAAAAACCCATCAACACAGTTCGGGCCACTAAGGGCTGAGCTAATCAAGCGCTCAGCCCTTAGTGATGCACTGACCATTGGAAACGATCTCTTGATCATTGCCTTTACCCTACTAGATGCACCACCCATTGAAAAAGAAAAGAGAATCATTTAAGATAGTTTAATCATATCCGAGAGATACTTGTTGATGTTCTAACTCATAAACATTGAGATGATAAAAATAAACAAGATAAATAAATCAAATTTAACACATGCTACCATTTCTTTTGTTCGATAAAGGTAACAAAGATTGTTTTCAAAATAAAATCTAAATAAAAAACATAGTACAGTCAATAGTAGTAAATTGGGGAAAAAATACCTTTAATGTCAGTGTAAGCCAGTTGAATTAGTAGTTTGTTTGTGAAAAAATTTTATGCCCAACAAATCACTCAAGCACTCCTCAATTTTCTTCCAATAAAATTCTCATTAGATACCATCTCCTGTTTCAACTTTCTTAATTAAGGGTGTGGCATCAAAGGAGCTACACATTTACAAAAATCAAATATTCAATTCGATTAATGAGTTTCTAGTATAAATTCATGACCATGAGTTTGGATATCCATAAAGGGTTGTAATAATAACAGTGCGAATGGATGCAAATGATAACAAACACATGATACTATATAGAAATTACAAAGTTTTCCGATATGTTATTAGTCCAACAAATTACAAGATGATGGAATCGAAAACCATCATTTATTTCGTTAATCACTAATAAAGATAGAATTTCATTTAGTATGTGATTAAACCATTCATAGCATTCGATCATATTTGATTAAAGCTTGTGTGTGGAGGAGAAGGAATCGGATGTCTCATTACAACAAAACATCCGCTCAGTTGCAAATAATTCCTGGCTATTTGCACTCCTGCAACACCCAACTACCTAAAATTTTCAAAATAACATAATAAATTGATAAATTAAAATGTAAATCCATTCAGAATTTTCTATATCAAATCAACATTTAATCCATATTCATATGTAATCCGCATCAGAAAATCCAATTCAGATAACCTAACAAAGCTGACGTGAACACCAAGACTGCGATGAACGGCCGAGCAATCGATGCAAAGTAAGATCCCATAAGTCACAGATGCCCAGGTTGGATTTTTTGCGTTGCAATCAAAACACATCTAAGTCGATTAAGACAAACAAAGAGGAATTAAAGTCGAGATCAAAAACGTACAAAAGAAGAGAAAACACAGTAAATCATAAACGCGTAACTCAGCACACACAGACACACCTTGTTTTCCGTCTTAGCTTTCAGTTTGCGGAAAAAAGGGTCCCTGTCAGTCGCATTTTCCAGTGCCATTTCAACACAAAGGTCGGAGTTACGGTCGAATACGAATAGAAGGAAGGAAGGACAACCAGAGAGCATATGATAGGGGAGCACCGCTAAAAAACAGGCAATTTTTTCGATCTTGGAGGAACCAGAAAACCTGTTGTGCATGTCCACTAGAAACCGACGACTAACTATTATTTTAACATTCTAAATTTCTAATTAATATTAAATAGATAAAGTTGAATACCGACAATTAAATACATAAATTTGTGGTGAATGTCATGCAATAAATAATTATTTTAAATATTTATAAAAATAAAAAATACAAGTTGGACAAATAAAAAAGAGAGAATTATGTTTGGGGTGATTCCTAGGAAATAAATAAAAAAATGAAACTGATATTTAATTATTTGAAATATTGTCACCAAATTCTTAAGAAATTAAAATTTAGGATAACCTATTACCTTTATCCTAAATTGCCCTCACCCTCTCCCAAGTCTCAACGATCCTTACACTCTCGCATTGCTCCTTGCCCTTCCCATTGACGAGCTTGACCACAAGCTCGACTGAGAGCTCCATCGAACTCGTCGATGAGTAGAAAGGGGAGCGATGGGAAAGGGTGAGGGCCGATGGAGCTTGGGAGCCGAGGATAATTTTGGATAAACGTAATAGAATGTCTCAAATTTTAATTTTTTTAAGAATATGGTGACATGTTTTCAAATATTAATAAATTAGTTTTGGATTTTTAAATTTTTATGAGAAAGTACCTCAAAACATAATTTCCCCAATAAAAAACCATGTAAACCATTTTTTTAATACATAACTTTATTTAAAACAAGACACATAATTTATAAAAGACTACAAAGTTAGTCAATTTAGGCCAACATGCCAAGTCATAGAAATCATATCAGTTATATGCATCTTGAATACACATAAAATCATAAAGTAATCGTAAGATACATTAAGTTAACAACGTAGTAAGTTCTGCTTTTCCTCTGATGCCTTTTTTTTTTATATCTACCTCATCATTTCTCAATTGGTTCTATTATGTATATCCTCCTTTTATTTCCTTCTCCTTTACTATACTTGTGGCTCAAAAGATACATCAACATCACAAATAAAACACATGTATTATCTGTTATGTCATTGTACTTGGACTAAGATCCTATCCAGCTATTCTTCCTAATCTTCCCCTTATTACATATTATAATTCTTAGCCTAGGCCTTTCAATTTTCATATACTTCTACTATTTACTAATTTTTGGCTTATAAGACAACGATATATTTTCAATTAAAGAATATATCTAGAATATGATTCTTTCTAGTGAAATTTTTTTTATCTTTATATATAATATTATTTTTTTCAATATTTCACACATTATTAATAATGAAATTTATCTTTTGATCCATTATGTTTTTACCGGAATTTTCATATTTGTGGGTGTGTCTAGTTTGAGTACTTATTTAATTGAAAAGTTTATGGTATTCATTTTGGGAAAATAGTCTTGCTAGATCTTTTGGGAATCTTCATAATGTAATATTAAATGAATACCTCACTCTTCATTCGGATAATTATTGCATTTGGAAGCAAAGTTAAAGTCTTTTTGTTTTAATATATCCTCCGTTATAATACAATTATTTACAAATCACCAACCAAAAAATAAGATTATTTATGGAATATGTTTATGCCATATTCCATTGTGATTCATAGTTATTTTACCCATAATACTAAAAACTTCCCAAACAGATTTAAATGTAAATATGCTTTTATTTGGTAATCATAACAGGTAATCCATCAGTTCTCTTCTTACCTTAATATTTTATTCTACCATGCTATGAGGAATTACCTTATTTAGCTTGTCAATATCTTACTCATTTCCTTTAAAAAATTCATTAACAAGAGTATCAGGAGGGCACATAGGTGTGTATGTGTTTACCTTTTCTAATTCCAGCCACTTATCATGCCAAAGGGATATCTCCATGTTTCACAATTTCTAAGCTATATATTCTTCTATTTAGGCTCTTTGCTTTTTTATTCTTTTCTATGTTGGGGTGTCTATATATCTTTTCTTTATTTTAGGGAATCCTGGACCATAGTACCTGTCCCTCAAAAATCTATTGAGATGAGACCACTTAGTGCAAAATTCCCATCATAATTTTATTTCAAACACGCTTAATATATCTTTTATGTTTCTGAATCATAATCCACCCTTTTCTCTTGGCTTACACAAATTTGTCCATTTCATCCATCCCAAATATTTTTGGTCTTTCCCATTATCCCATAAGTATTTAGATATATATCTTTTTATCCTTTTTAAAATTGTAAGAGGCAATTTAACAGCCTAAATAAGATATAGTGGAATTTAGGCAATGATGCATTTAATTAAAATGATATTTCCTCCATTCGATAGTAATTTATTCTACCATCATTCAATTCTATTTTGAAACTTAGTAATAATATTACCAAAATATTCACTCTTACTTTTTCTTTTGAATAGGGACAAGCCAAATATGTGATGGGTAAATCTCGATTCTCAATTCCAAATAAACTTTTTAGCTCCGCAATCCTATCAGTTTTGGTTTTTACTTTGCAGAAAAATGCATTTTTTTTTAAAATTGGTTGCTTGGCCCAAAATTTTTGCATACATTTTTTTTAGTACTTCTTTATTCTTTCTAATGGAGCTAGTCAACCCATTAATAAATATCAGAGTATTGTTTGTTTATGCTAAGTGGCTTACAGTCACATGGCTTTTAGATAGATATCTCACCCCTGGGTTCTTTTCATTAAGTCAATTCAAGCTTTTGAATAGATATTATACCATTAAAATGAAAAGTGATTATTAAAATAGGTATTCTTATCATAGTCCTCATGTGGATTGGAAGAAACAAGCTGCTTCACTATTGATCATTATTGAGAACCAATTATGTAAAATGCATCAATCTATCATACTCTCTCACTGAGCATGAAATCCAAATTTAGTCAATACCCTTTCTAGATAAGACCAATCAACCCTATCATAAGTTTTTTTTATATTGAGTTTAATAATCAAGTTTCCACCTCTAATATCTTTTGAGATTAGATGGATCCTATTTTATGTTAGTTGTATATTGTTGAATATATTTCTTTTCCTGGTACAAAATTAGATTGATTCTCTTAGATATATTCATGGAGCAATATTTTGACCCAGAGAGCCAATATTTTAGAAATGATGTAATATGAAATATTACATAGACTTGCTAGTCTGTAATCTTTCCTTGTCCTTAGATTATTCTTTTTGGGATAAAATGATATCATTGTGTTATAGAATGATTTTGTGAAATCTTCACCGTTGAAGAAACTCACGGAACCTTCCCAAACATATCTCTTCACTATTTTCCATTAAGTCTTATAGAAGAAAGAAGAGAATCTGTTTATGCCAAGCATGTTATCTGATTTGATTGCAAATATGACTTCATTAACTTTTTCTAATGTTGAGGCTCTATAGCTAATGTTGAGGCTCATATCTATCACTTGAAAGATACACTCTAAATTATCTTCCACCACTTCATCTTTCGTTAGGAGCTTCTAATAAAATGTTACACCTGACATTCTGATCTCCTCGTTGTTGGTTAATAAGTTGTCATCTTCAATCTTGAACTGATAGATATGAGATTTAGTAACATTCCTTTTAACCAACAAATAGAAGAATTTGGTTCTTATCTCCTTCATTAAGCCTTTTTATTATAGATTTCTGCTTCCAATAAATTTCTTCCTTGAGAAGCATATCCTCTAATTTATTTCTACTTCATTTAGTTTTTCTCTACTCTCATATGTTTTTGTCAAGTCTCATTCACATTATGCCTTTGTAACAATATCCTCCACCTTTTGATATTTTAAAAAAATGTTTCCAAAATATTTTTATTACATGATTAGAGGCTTTGTTTTTATCGAAAAAGATTTTGAGCCCATTTCCTTAGCCCAGTTTCGTTTGTGGGATAATTCCAGTTTGTATTCACAAACTCATGATAGTCTTTGTGTTTTAGTCACATATATTGAATTTAAAAGAGATTTTATTTACTCCATTCAATCAGAACATGAGAGTGATCTGACATCATCCTATTTAGATATCTAACTCTCATTCGAAAGAGTTTATCATTCCATTCATAATTTATTAGGACACTATCCAATCTTGTCTGAGTTTTTCTAACCATCCATATAAATTAGGATCCTTTGAATCCCAGATCTACGAGCCCACTATCAAAAATATAGTTGTTAAAGTCCTTCATAGATTGATAATATATTATTCATTGGTAGATGTGTGTTTGTTATCTTTGGTTAAGATTTGATTGTCTAGTCAATTTGATACAATAAACATAGAAAAAACTACTCACATTATTGGGATTAAGTTTTTATGAGATCATATAAGAAGAATGTTGGACTTGTAATTGATTACTTAAAAATGACTAGATATTAGATGTTAATGTATAAGTAGACAATCTTGTATCTATTGGGTATATAAACTTAGATTTATAATTAGATGATGATTTGAGAAAATCCACCTCACGTTATGTGTTTACCTGGGGAAGTAGAATCATAAGTTAGAGGAGTATCAAGCAATTTTGTATTATTGATTTCACCATGGATGCCGAGTATATGGTAGCTCTAGAGACAACCAAGGAGGTTATGCGACTTAGATACTTCCTAATGTATTTAGAGATCATTTCTTATGTGCAATTGTATATTATACTTTATCAAAATATTTGATGTGTTTCACAAGAAGGTGAAACACATCAAACATAAATATCATCTAATAAGAGATATTATAAAAAGAGGAGAGGTGGTAGTGATAAAAGTAACACTGACTAAAAACTTGGTGCACCCTTTTAAGAAGATCCTTCTAGCTAAATATTTTGATAGACATGTGGAAAGAATAGGAGTCAAACTTGTGGCATCATGACTTTGAGTCTAAGTGGAAAATTATTGGAACATATTTATACTAAAAGTCATTTTTAATTGTTTTTCTATTTTCTTGATTTATATCTTTTTTTTGTTTGATAAAATATGTTACAATGAGCTGAATTTTTAGAAATACATATGACCTTTATTCTACACTATATATGATTTGATGCATATAATTTAACTCACACAAAATATCAAATCATCAGTTCTTGTGGAATATAAGTTTATTATTTACAATCTAGATAGAGCTATATAATCTATTGATAAGTCTATCTTGACTATGGTGAATGATAAAATTTTAACTTCTACTGCTAGTATACTTGAGTATATTGAATGAGACCACTATATTATAATTATATTGTACTAACTTTTAAAATAAAATATATCATTATTATTATGAGCATTGTTACTCTTGTTTTTGAAGTAATTAATATTTGAGTACACTTGTTAATAACTATTTTGATTTATAAAGTGTGGGGTCTAGAAATAGATTAAGGAACTCTATGATATTGATAATCTCAAGTGTATGGTGAATATTCTTTGAGGAATTCATGTCATGTAAAAGGATTGATGATATTCTTAGAGGAAACAAATAAGTTTTGATATTATTAAATCCTACATGTGGATTTTGATCTGACATTTCAAAAAAGTTAAGTAGAAAGTCTTAATAAAATAATTAGAGATTGATTGACTTATATTATCATTGATGTAATGTAATCAATGAGTATTTGTAATCTTAACATGAGAAGTTTAATAAGTATTAAACAACAAAGGGCACAAATTATTTTAAATTAATGAGAAAGTGCAATTATAATTTTATAGCGGAATTAATTATAATTAATGTAAATTATAGTACAAAATAATTTATATTATGAGCCCAATATCTTATTTTGGCTAGTCTTTTCTATATCCTTATGTAAAGCCATAAAAATATTTTAAGATTTTTTATCTATTTAAAGTATATATGTGTATATAATCAAAAAAATTAATTTAATTAGAGTAAAGTTAGTTGATTTTATTATTAAATCAAATTAAATAATTCATTTTAAATTAATTTTGGTTATATAAATATATATATATATAATTAAAATCTATAATATTAGTTTTTTTAATCTTAAAAATGAAATTATGAAATATCACATTTAATGCGAAACATTTTTATTTTTTTATTATTTAAAAAATATGATTCAGATGACGCTAGACAATATAGTGTCATTATCTTACTCATGGATTCTGGAACTAATGATATATAAGAGAAGATTCTACTAGTTGTGGTGACCTTGAGGTTTTCATTCTTGTTACAAATATATATTAAATATATTCAAAATGGAAATAACTTATCTTGTGTGGGTGATGCATTATCTATTTGAAGTTTTTTTATAGATAATGTTTGAATATATATATATATATATAAACATATACTGCTTGAATTGTATGTAAATATTGATATATAGCTAGGTTTATGTATATACATATATACTATTATATCAAAGTATTTTTCTTTTGAAATTATTCATATATGTATTATTGATACTTGTTAGTATGTATGCTTATATAAGTATACTTAATGTTTAAGTATACATAAATTTTTTAGTATGTGCGTGTATACAAAATTAAGATATGCATTCATTTGTATAAAAAAATAATATTACTTTTGAAAATATTTGTTAAAAAAATTTAATTATAAATAAAATTATGAATTATATTTGATGTTAATTATATTTTATTACTAAAATCAAATTGTAAATTGTTGAATGGATATTATTAAAAATTTTTTTGGATAAATTAGACAACAACAAATTATATTTAATTAGAAGCTATTTAATCAATTTTTTTTCATGTGAAAATTACATATGACAAATACTTTGTTAAAACAAATTAATATGCAAAACAAATATTTCCATTTAAATATCATATCATATAATATTGACGTAAATATCACATTATTACATATGGAAAATTGGATCACAAAATTATAAATCAATTTTATTACGTGATTTATATATATGCGATGCAATTTGAACATGACACCAAGTAAATATATGTCGGGAATAAACTCGTGTCCAATGTAGAGGAAACTTTTAAATTTTAAAAAAAATCTGAATGAGAATTCATTTTTTTGTGATTGAAATATATGTCAACTTTTAATAAAATAAAATTGAAGTCCAAACATTTTTTTTATCAAAAATCAATTAGATTCAAATTTTTAATTTTAAATTACTATCCTCTTAAACTCAATTTCAAAATTAACTCAATTAAATCTATAATTCAAAATTCCAGAAAATTTAATATGCAATTAAATTTACAAAACATATAAATTATACAATGCTTATATTAATAACACGCACCAAAAACTTGTTCACACATATTAAAATTTATAAAACATAAAATGCTCCAGAATTACATTTTGATCAAATATATTTTTTCTTGCAAATAAAATCTTAGAAATTGTATAATTTCTAAGATTTACTCCTTGCTTCTTCAAGGTCATTTATGTTAAAGTTAAAGTTATTTTTTTTTTGCAAGTCATCTCTTCACAATACAAATTATCTTCTTATTGTTTCCAACTAGAAACATATCATCCACATATAAATTAAGTAAAAAAAAATTAATGTCTAATCTCTTTGTGTATATATAGTGATCCATCTCACTTTTCTGAAACCCAACTATAAGATGTACTTTTCAAATTTCTAGTATCAAATCATTGGAGATTGCTTCAAATCATACAAGAATTTTTTTAGCTTACATACCAAGTTATCCTTCCCCTGGTAGTCTTCACATTTTGTTGCCTCATAAAACTATATTCTTTCAGGTCCCCAAAAAAAGCTAGTCTTCACATCTAGCTACTTTATTTCCAAGTCAAATAGAGATTTGTAGCCAAAATTACATGTATAGTTTTCATCTTAATAACTTGGTAGAAGACTTCATCATGGTCTACCACCTCAATCTGAGAGTATTCATTGGCCACCAACCATGCCTTGTACTTCTCAAAATTCTCTTCAATGGTGATCTTCCAACTAAACACCCACTTACACCATATTACTTTTCGGCCATTAGATAACTCCACAAGTTTATAGGTGTTGCATTTCTCTAGAGATTACATCTCTTTCTCTATGGTTTGTTCTCAATGCTTAGTTTCCCAATAATATAAGGTCTTCTCCACGATGTTCGGAACATCTCTCATAACAAGAAGTGCATGGTGTGCACTATCTACATACCTCAACAAAAAGTTTATAACTCTTGTAAATCTTCTTAGTATGAGTGCAAACTCCATGGCTTCCTCATCAAATTCACCGTTCATTGATAAAATTGAATCAATGCTATCCATTTCTTATTTAGGATTATATGTCCTGACTTCATCAGTTATCAACAAGGCCTCATTGCTTTATGATGTAGATTTGAATAGAGTCATAGCATATAAGTTCCATGTTACAATATCATGTTGTCTAACAACCTTTCTTCATGTTGCCCCTTTGGGTAGAGTAGCAATATTCAATTTCCACTTCACCATGTCATGTTATCTAATAGCATTTCTTCATGTCATCCCTTTGGCTAGAGTCATGAAATTTAGGTTTAATGTCACCTTATTATTCGATGCCCTTTCTTAATGTCATCTCTTTGGATATAGTTATGATATTCAGGTTCCACATTGTCACGTCATGTTATCAAATGATCTTTCTCTACATCACTCTTTTGGGTAGAGTCAATACATTAATGGTCTACATCAACATGTCATGTTGTATGATGAATCTTATTCATATTGCCCCTTCGGGCAAAGGCACAACATTCAGGTTCCATGTCATGATATTGCATTAAGTAATGATAACCTAACTTCACATTGCAACTTATAAAAAAATTGCAATCATTTTTTTTCATGCCATCTCTCTCGATAGAGTTGTAAGAACTAGTCTGCTCCTTGGACTTGAACATGATATTTTTATAACAAATGACTATTCTAGTTTTAGGGTTCCACAATTTGTAGCCTTTGATGCCTCCCATATAGCCAATAAATAAGCATTTCATAGACTCAAAGTCCAACCTATTCCTTTTCTCCCTTGATGCACATACATGCATGTCACATCCAAAGACTCAGAGGTGAGCAACATTTAGTTTTCTTCCATATAACACTTTGAATAGAGTGTACCCTTGCATAGTAGATATGTATGTGTGGCTCTTCTAGTAGCACATTGTAGCAATAACTTCTACCCAAAACATTAGTTATATGTCTACTCAACTTCTCATGCATCTCACTTTCTCTATTAGTGTTTTGTCTAATCTTTCAGCTATATTATTTTATAAGGATATCATTCTAATTATATTATGCCTTGTAATCTCTTGCTTAGCACATTGACTATCCATCTTTCTCCTTGAACTTCTTCAATACTTTAAACTTATTTTGAATAAAATATACCCAAGCATATCTCAAGAAATCATCTATAAATAAGACATAATATCTTAAATTTCAAGTTATGTCTCTAGTGTTTCTCCAAATAAATCATTGTGTATCAAGTCCAATATTCTCATTGCTTAGATAGTTGTCTACTTGAACTTCTCCCTCTTTTGTTTCACATACAAGTAGTCATCATAGAATCTAAATCCTTATAAGCAATTAGAAGCTCCTTTCAACATGTTGTTTGAGAATGAGATCATGAGACTTTTCTCACCAATGTGCCCAAGTCTCTAATGCTACAATATCACTAAAGTTTCCATCATAATTGCTTTCACACACATTGCATGCCCTTCATAAAATAAAGTCATGGTATCATCTCAATCATGATGCCATTTAATCTTGTCATGACTTCTAGTAATTTTTGCTTTTTGTTCTCTAGTGCCCACATGTCTACTACAAAATTTATTTCTTTTAGTGGTGTCCTTCTCTGAAATGAAGGAGCTACTAAAGAAATTAAGAAAAATTATAGTCATCAGTTTGTGTAGTGATTCATCCCTTGTTCCATGAGAAGTATCCCTTGCTTCATGGGTCACCCTACATGACTTGTCATCACAAGTGAGGATTAAGCATGCAATTATCATCACCCCAACTAAAATAAGGCTTGTACTGAGGTCGTATACATGCATTATACCTGAGAGCTTCTTCACAGTCTCAATGCATTCTCATCATCACTTTCCTATGACCTTCTAAAGTGTCACAGCTTATTGCATTTGCATTCTCATTGTTAATATCAGCAAGAGAGTCATTCCCCATATACATTCTTCCTCCATTATGATTTTTATACTTACAAAACCAATCTCAATGTAGAGTAATGTGATGTGATGCTATATAATTAATAAACCACTTGTCTTCAGAAGTGTGAGCAACACATGCAGTTGAAAAGTAGACATCTCTGCTAGATTGTACCTTCTTAATTGAGCAATATATGTCATTTTCTTATTTAGAAATATCTTCTCGGTAGTCCCTTCTAAATACTATAGCTTATTGCATTTCAATCACTTAACCTTTAACTTTTTAGTTCTCTTGACCTTCATTTAAATTCTGGTTTGCTTGCTGAATTAAGGGAACTACTATCATCATTTTTGCCTCTCACAAACAATACATACCTCAAGGATCCTTCCATATTATGCTTTTTCATATCCTTGGATAAAAGAGTTGCAATCTTTGATTCGTATGACAACTTTGTTGAACCACTATTAATGCCAACAATTAGATTCTCTCATGAATCAGATAGTGAACAAAACATCATCATCATGCCATCACCACTGATTTCATAGTCTATAAACATAAGCTAGCTGATTAGTGTGTTGGACTTATGTAGGTGATTAGAGAAAGACACTTAATCCTTCATACATAGATTGTATAGCTTCTTCCTTGAGAATATCTAGTTGATTAGTGACTTGATTTGATAGAGATTTTTAGTTTCAACCACATTCTCTTTGTCATCTCCTAAATAATGAAACTCATAAGCATGAATTCATCAAAGCATATATGAATCAAGTCTCTACCTTTTCAGTCTAGCTTCTCTCATTCAACAATGGTAATTGAATTCATTTTTGCTTCATCTTTATTGTTGAAAGATAATTTTGGGTTTTTGATTGATGAACACAAATCTCGATTCACCAAAATATATATTTTTTTAAATTCTTAAGTTCAAAACTCTAGCCAAAAAATTTCTCTCATCTTCACTAGCATTGACCCATCCATTACTAAGAAAACTCTAATATAAAACTAAAATCAAACATTCGATTTAATCTTTGCTGTGATACCAAATGTCAAGATTAGAACCTTGTATTTGATACCAAATGTTACTATAGAAATCTCGCCTCTAATGCCAAATGTCAGGATTGAAAACTTTTTTCTGATACCAAATGTCAAGATGGGAACCCCACCTTTAATACCAAATGTCATGAATCGAGCTTCTAAACCACTCTGATTCAATTAAGACAAATATATTAGACTTCACCCATAGGATCTTGTCTTCAATTTTGTTGAATCTACCTATTGACAATATATTCATATTGAAATTATAATTATACTCTTGTATATACACATTTATCTAGATATGTTCATTTATCTAGATATGTACTTGCATATATTAACATGTATATATATACCTATTGACAATATATATATTCATTTATCTAGATATGTTATATAAATTATATTAATGATATAGTATATATACTTGCCTATCTTAACATGTATATATATACTTGTGTGTGTGTGAACATGAGATTACATTATATATTATATATATGCATTTATTCAGATCTATTTTGATAAATTTATAAATGCTATTATAAACATGTTATATATGATAGTGTATATATGAAAAGGATATACAATCATATTACTATTTACAATGTCTAGCTGTTTGAGTGTGCATGTGCATCTGCATACATGCAATGTGTACATATATATAGATATTATATATATAAATAGCATATACATATTATATATATATATATAGTATGAATGTGTATATATTCACTATTATTTGAATGTGTATGTGAGTATGAATCTATATATAAACAATATATACACACATACCATTGTTTTAAAATGTGCATGCATGTATAAATATCTATAGATAATATATATACATAATATCTTCATATATATTATTTTACATAAGTGTAAATATACATATAAACACAAGCATTGCATGATTACATATAGCACAACACACACACACACACACATATACACCATATCATATATGTTGGAAATACATACAAATAACCATAAACAACATTACAGGGTTGTATAAAATATTTATTGCAATTTGTATATATGTGTATGTACACACACACTCACTCACTCACTCATATGTGTGTGTGTGTGTGTGCATGTGTGTGTAGTAGTATCTAAGTGTGTGTGTGTGTGTGTGTGTATCCTTACATGCTACCATGTACACACATATATAGTGTTGCATATATAAATGAATAGTATATATGCATATATATATATATATATAAATATAATTATATAGTTGTTTAACACACACACAAACATATTTATATATATACAAAAGTATACAAGTGTGTGTGTGTGTGTACATATATACACTATTGGCTATATAATTTTACTTTTTTATATCAAGATTATTATATATACACATTTATCTAAATATACTATATATACTATATATACTATATATACTATATATACTATATATACTATATATATATATATAATATATATACTTTTCTATTTTGACATGTATATATATGTATGCCTATATGTGTGTGTTTATGTATATGTATAAACATGATATTACATAATACTACAAGAAAAGATAGAATCAGAAATACCCTATTCTATTTCTAATTCCATCATAATGGTCAAATAGCAAAGTAATTAGAAACAGATGGAATCTTTTTCTAAAATGCTTGTCTCCAAATTTTAGAAATGAATAATACAAAAGCGTTTCTATAAATAGTGATAGATTTTTTTTGTCACTAAAATTAGTGATGACATCGAGATCTTTAATTATGTCAATGAATACGAACAAAAATAGAAATGTTTTGTCAATTTCTAAATGAACGATGGAATACCATAGAAATGCAACATCCATTTCTATTTTAGAAACAAATTTAGAAATGTCATATTCCATTTATATTGTCTGCAACAGAAAAATGACCCATTTGTATAATTTCTATATGTTATATATAATATACAAACACATACAGAAACTATGTGACCTACAATCAAATAAGCACATTCAAATATTATTCATATAATGATCTTCACATAACATCCACTATAGTATAATATGTTAGATAATAAACATAAATATTCATAAAATTCAATACACAATTCATAACCTAATTAAAAAAAGTAATAAAACAAAAATCATAATTTCACATCAAAAACATTAATTGAAAAAATTAATAATACAACATCATAAACAACTATGAATCATTGTCCCGATGAGTATTGATCTCTGGATATCTGGATGGATTCTTTTCAGAATGATGAAAAATAAATGATATCTCTGTCAACTTGCACATTATTTTCTCCATCTTCAAAATTTTATAGTGTATTTTATTCTCTCTCTTCATTTTTTCCTCCTCTATTTTCAATCTTTTAGCCACTTTTTTTTTTTCATTTCTTCAATTTCTTTTTGCATCTCTTTATTTTTTTTTTTGTATCTTTTTATTCTTTTGTTACTTCTACTCATTTTTCTTTATAAATGCATCATAAATTTTTTGCATCTCCTCATGCAACCTCTTATCAAACATGTTATTATAATTGTAAGATGATGATGAAGAACTCCAAACAGAAACTGGATAAAATATAGATGCATGGGTACCAAAACCATATACTCACCATTTTTTTAGCTCTACTCTGATAGCCTAAAAATTAATATGCACAACATCAATCTCTGCCACATCTATTAAAGAATCTATCAATTTTGAAGCAAATATAACTATATTTTTTATAACTTCCTACAAATGTTAAATTACAACATAACTCATCATTAATATATTCAAATAAATTTTATACTAGCATAAAATATTATCATCTCCCTACTAAAAAATAACAAAAAAATGAAGTTAGTCATTATATTTAATGAATCCATAAATAATAAATCATCAGTTATGATAAAAAAATATACATGAGTTTGCATATTATTTACAGTTAATGCCAAATAATCAATTTTTTTACATTTTTTTTAATTGAAATTTACATATGAAACTAAAAGTACAAAACGAGAAACTCACATTAAAATCATTTGAGTGCTTGTGCACAAATGATCTATCTTTCTTCTTGTGCATTTGCTTGAATATCTCAAACAGTATTGGTGGACATCCCAACTCAATCTCTTGAAAATAAATAATATTTACTATTAAGGTACATCGTACATTATCACATATATATTATCCTTTGCATTCAAAAAATTTAAATAATAACAAAAAATGAAGGATAATTATACCAAATTTACTGAATGTTGGTAGGTCGCATTTGAACCTCCAATATGTTTTAAAGATCTTGATCCTTCACCTACTTTTTTCTAATCGATGATTGTTTAAGGCCATCTGGAACAAGGCCTTGAACTCCTCACTATTTCAATATCCTCGCCATTTTATCTAAATACCAAAAGGGACACTATTAGGCTTTGCATCGATATCACCAAAGCATTATTTCATTTGTACTTTATATACTAAACTAAATAAAATAATAATATATTGTAATATAATTATTTTAAGAGTGAATCCTATTAAACCAAATTAAAAAAACAAGGAAATGTATGAAAATTGTACCTCAAATTTTTTTCAATAAATTTCTTTCATACTTGGAGGCACTTTGCTCCATTTTATATACTTCACAATAAATTTTTCCTTAAATATTTTCTCAATTGTACGAAAAGTAAAAGGAATAAATCTGTAAGTAATTTAATATTAGCACGCACATATACAAATAAACAAAATATACCAATTTTTATACTACTAAGTTAATATTTAATTCATTTATATTTATTATCCAAAACTTTTTAATGTAAATATTAATTTAATTTTAAATACAAATTTATTATAATGATCAAAATTAGAGGCTAATAACAAAATACACAAATATATATATATATATATATATATATATATATTACACATGCAATATGTACATATATAGATAGTATATATATATATTTGTATGTATGTATGTATAATATATATATGTATGTATGTATATATATATAAATAATATAAGTTATATATGTACATATATACTAATGTTCGAAAGTGTACATGCATGTATACATACATATATATATATATATATATATATATATATATATAAGTTTTATATATATATAAGTTTTATATATATATATATAAGTTATATATATATATATATAATATAAGTTTTATATGTACATATATATATGTACATAATTATACATACGTATGTATGTATAAATTGTTTAAAAGTGTGCATGAATGTGTGTGTGTGTGTGTGTGTGTGTATAATATAAATGATATATTCATATATATTATTTTACATAAGTCATGTGAATATACATATATATAATCATGCATTGTACATATGACATATAGTACAAGACACACAGATATATATATATATATATTTATTTATTTATTTATTTATTTATATATAATATCACATATATTACAAACACACATAGACAACCATAAACATCACTACAAAACCATATAAATATTTATTACAATGTGTATTTGTCTATATATATATATGTGTGTGTGTGTGTGTGTGTGTGTGTGTTAGTCTACAAAAATATCTAAGTGTATATATAGCCATACATACTACAATGTACACATATAGTATTGTATAAAAGTATAGATATATATATATATATATATATATATATATATATATATATATATGCATATTTACAATAGTATATAAGCCTATGCATATATAATTATATAGTGGTTTAAGACATTTCTATATATAGACAAGTATATAAGTATATACACGAGCACATATATTATTGTATACATATGCAAGTACATTCACGTATACTATAGTATACATGTGTATATATATTCAACACTACACACACACACACACACATTTCTAATTAAACTTGTAAACTGATGTATAAATACAATGGGATATATGCATATATACTTGAAAATAAATAAATATTGGGATAATTTTTTTCTTTTGATTAGTGTCAATGGAGATGCACATATATATAACAAATACAATTACATTGGTACTAGGAAAGACAAGAATCTGAATAGAAAGAAAGAATTATTCCAATTCCAACACTCCAAAGACAAGAATCTGAATATAAAGAAAGAAGTATTCCAACACTCCAAAAACAATAATCTCAATAGAAAGAAAGAATCATTCCAACACTCCAAGGACAAGAATCTCAATAGAAATAAAGAATCATTCCAACACTCTGAAGGCAAGAATCTAAGTAGAAGGAAAGAATCACAACATTCCAATGCTCCCCCTAAAGTTAGTGTATAGATATCATACATTCCCAAATTTTCCAAGAACCTTGAGAACATTTGTTTTGAAAGTTGGTGTATAGAATCACAACATTATCCTTGGTGTGGGACTAAGGATAATGACCAATTGATCCTTGGATTTAATTTTAAACAATTCCACAATTTTTTCATTCAACTTTTCCTTGATGAAGAATATGTTTACCTCCACATATTTTGTATGATTATGTTGAATTGGATTATGAACAATATCATATGATACTTTATAATCAAAATATAATTGAATTGGTTACCTAGGAGGATAACCCAAATTTCTTAAGAAAAGCCTAGCCATAAATATTCACAAATGCCAATAGGCATACCTTTAGATTAAGCTTTACACTTGATCATACCACTACAATTTATTTCTTGTTTCTCTATGTGACAAGGATGCCACCTATAAAGGTGAAATATCCAAGTATATCTCCTATCATTTATTGCTCCATCTTAGATAGCATTACTATAAGTATCTACCCTTTGACAAGCTGTATTTTTAGTACATAATATTTATTTTCTAGAAGAAGCCTTCAAATACCTCAAAATATGCATAACTAAGTTCATATGTTGCTCTTCAGAATTATGCATGAACTGATTGATAATACTTGATGAATTGGCAAGGTATAGCCTCGTGAGTGTTAAGTACATCAATTTTTCTACAAGTCTTTGGTACTTTCTTTTACCAACCAGCATGTAGCACCTAATTAGAATCAAGATATAATTTTGAACTTTCTTCCACTAGTGTATCAACTAGCTGACATGCTAATATACTAATTACTTATAACAAATCTAAAGTATATTTTTCCAATAAATAAATATACATTTTTTTATCTAGACACTTAGATTCCAAGAATAAATTAAGGGTCCAATATCTTTCATTTCAAATTCTCTAGACAAAATTCTTCATTTCCTCATGATCATTTCTAATAACTACCATGTCATCTACATATACAATGAGTGACGTGATCTTATAATACTTTTTTTGAGGAAATAAAGTGTTATGTGAATTAATTTGATGGTAATCAAAGGCTTTCATAGATTGTGTGAACCTTTTGAATCATGCACTTGGAGATTGTTTCAATTCATACATTGATTTCTTTAATAAAACTTCTTCTAGTTATGTATTTCTAGTACCATGCATCTTGGTGGAATATTAACATAGACTTCTTCAGGACAACTCGCTATGTCCTATAATTTTTTTTGAGTGAACCTTGTTTCTATAATTTTTGATAATGTCCTATAATTTCATAGATTGTGTGAACCTTGTTTGGATGTCTTTGAACACACAAGAATCATGTCAAAAAATTACAATATAGAATAAGGTAGTGATTATTTGGAAGATTGATAGCATATTGTAATTTAAAGTTAGAACAACTAAACAAGAATCTAAACTCAAAGTTTCATTGGGTGGAAATGATCCTTCCCCACTAACAAGGGTTGAAGTATCATTAGCAAAATAATTTTTTTTGAGGATAGTTTAACTAGTGAAAATTGATGAGAATCAAATGTCCTATAATCGGTAGCAACATTATCAATTATTCATATATTATTATTATTATGTGTAGACATATTTAAAAACTTATCACCATCATTCACACCTACTACAAAATGTTTAGGTCTTCTCTGTCTTCCTAATAATATCATCTTTTGGTTATGTTTCGACCACTACTATAGTAGGGGAATTCTTGGAATGCTTGTCTCGTGGATACTGACTATGATCCCACCATCCTAAATACTCCAAAATTTTAAATCATCCACTCTTAATATGACTAGTTTGATCATAGTGAGTACATTTGTAAATAGATAATCAAATTTCTCAACATCATTCCTCTATTGATTATGCCTTGTTTTCTCCTATAGATTTTTGGAAGACCTATTTTGGTCGCCATGGCTGACATTTGATAGTGTTTAGGTTCTTAATAGCAAATCAACTTGTAATATTATTCTACTATAGGAAGTAGTTCCTTCCTCAAAATTTCACAATAGATTTGTTTGAAGTCACCATCAAATCTAGTGAGAAAGATATGCACCATTTTCATTGGACGAGTTTTCAATAAGATTCAATATCTTTCTCATTCTCTATGATCACTTTATCAAGATGATCTAACTCACTCAAAATTTCAGTCAATTATCCATAATACATATAAAGTACTATGCCCTTTTGTCTAGTAGATAAAACTTTCTTATTCAAGAAAAAAAAAATTATAACTCATTTGATCCATCATAAAATACTTTAGAAGAGCTTTCCAAATATTATGAGTTGTGGGTAAGCAAATATTTCACTTCAAAATTTATGGGGACATAGATATAATCAACTATCTCTTAACCCTTTGGTTATCCACATACCACATCTCATATTCATCATCTTTATCCATAGGTACATACTAATTCCTACAAATGAAGGATATGAATAATAGTTTGTGCAAGTTTATCTTATTGAGTAAAATCCCTTCATTTGGGATCATCAAAATGAATAGAAATTTGTGCAAATTTATTACTAGATGCTTTAGCATTTGACTTGCTATTGGTGGTGGTTGATTAGAAAAGAACCAAATAAGACCTTTTGGTCCCTCCGATACCAACTTGAAAGAAAACAAATATTGAAAAGAATTTCTTTTCTTATTTTTGTCAATGAAAATGTACATATATATATATAGATATTATATAGCATACAATCAAGTTATTATTCCTATAATCATGTTATATGTATAATGAATCTATCTAATATAAATAATTAACTATTCAAAATTGACAAACATAGTCTTTCATTTTAATTTAAACTAGTCAATGTAGTTAGTTTGTTACCCATACTTGTAGGAATCAGTTTCTTAACCTTCCTAATTAGTAGGATCTTCAATTATCTTCTGATGTATTTATATGCAATTTTCTTATCATTATTAGAATTAAGCTTTTTGATCTATTATGGTATCGAAGAGATATCAAGAACTTTCCCTTTTTGTAGAATACTAATGATAACCATGATCTAGAATACTAATGAATTTATAATCCATCAAAGGCTCTGATATTTGATAGTGTCACAAATGATAACCAAAGGCTTTGATAGTGTCACAATGTTCTTATAATTCATCAAAGCATAAACTAATGAACTTTCCTTTCTTAGAGCACCAATAGATGTAGAAGATCTCATAGAAATGATATTTGATGGCCTTGGTGATGGGTACAAAGAACTCACAAGTGATATCCAAGCTAGAGACAAGCCCATAACCTTTGAGAAACAAGATGAAATGTTGCTCAATTTTGAAGCTTCTATGATTGCTACAAAACCAAATTCCCTTTACTTTCCTATCACTATTAACCTAACTAGAAAAAATCTAGTACCTTGGCACTCATCTTCCCCTCAAGCACCATTAATCATTCATGATTATTTTTCCAATAATAGCCAAAACATGTATCATACTCCAACACACAACTGTCAAATCCCAACTCAACCTCATTGTCCTTCTTGCCCATATTGGGTTATTATCAAATTTGCAGGTTACAAGGACATACAGAAAAACATTATCCTTCATTTCATCTAGTCCCAATTAACATATCCAATAGTAATATAAGTCCTCTTGTTCTGTCTAATCACTCTGCTACTCCATGGAAACCAATGGTGCATTATGCTTCTAATACTCCTAGTAGTACATCATGGATCCTGGACAATGAAGCCTCTCACCATGTTACAATTGATCTAAATAATCTCTCTCTGCATGATCCATACAATGGCTCAAATGACATTATGATTGATAATAACTTAGATGACATTATGATCGATAATGTCTCAGATGACATTATGATCAATAATGGCTCATGTCTCTCCATTATTCTTTTTGGTTCTACCTCTCTCCCCATAACTCATAATAATTTTTAATTAACAAGTGTCCTCTATGTACCTATTATGAAAAAGAATATCATTTTGATTTCTTAATTTTGTACATCAAATATTATCTTCATTGAATTCTTATTAACTATTTTTCTTGTAAAGGACACTGACATGGGGAAAACACTACTACAGGGCCAAACTAAGGATGAAGTTTATAGTGGCTAGTATCTTCACCATTGATTGCATTTTCCAGTATCAAACTACTTTATTTGAGTAGCATCAATGATTAATATACTCACCCTTTAACATTCCAAAACAGATCATTTCCAAAAATAATCTCACTTTTTCATCTTCTTTTTCCAATACATTTTCATGTGATGATTGTCTATGTGATAAAAGCCATAAATTATCATTTTCTCAATCTTTCTTTGTCTCTTCTCAACCCTTTCAAATTATATTCTATGATATTTGGATTTCTACAATTCTATCAAAAAATGGATTCAAATATTATGGTATTATTGTGTATCATTTCACTAGATATATTTAGTTGTATCCTCTCAAATAAAAGTTTGAAGTCAAAGATATTTTTATTAGAGTTAAATAATTATCAAAAAATACTTGATAAAACCATTAAAATACATTACTTTAGTAATAGGGGTGGATATATTGCACTTTCCTATTTTCTCTCAAGAAATGATATTTCTCATCTTACTACACAACCTCACACACCTGAACACAATGATGGCTTCCTTGGTATCTTCATATTGTAGAAACTAGATTAACTTTACTCTTTCATGCATATCTTCCTTTAAGTTATTGGTCTTATGCCCTAGCCATGATAGTTTATTTAATAAATTTCATGCTATCACTCATACTAAACCTTTTCTCTTTATATGAAAAAAATACTTTCAATAACTCTCATTTACTCAAAACTCAAAATTTTTGATTATTTATGCTATCTCTGGCTCAGATCTTATACAACCACCAAGCTAAATCCTGGATCTAAATAATATGCCTTCCTTGGATACTCCTTAACTCAGAGTGCCTATTATTGCCTTAATCCAATTAACATCCAAAATTTATGTCTAGAGGGATGTTAAAATTGTTGAGTCTCTTTTTTCCTTTAGTTATCTTCCTACTATGTCCTCATATCTACAATTAGATTTAATTTCTATTTGGATTCCACCACATCTTCAAATTCTTACCTTGCCATTGATACCACCACTTAATTTGATATATAAAGTGGATGCTCAATAGTAATCATCCAAAAAAGCTTCACCACCACCAACCCTATCCACCACATTTGTTCCTTCACCATCATGTGCACCTTCAAATACCAACAATTCCTAACAACCATCACCACAAATAAAACCCACTTGAGCCTCAGCTATAATCCACCCACACCATGAGTAATAGAGCCAAAAATAACATCCAAAAACCCCTCACCAAAATGAATATTTACACTCATTTAACCAAATGTGATGATCATGAACCTACCATATTAATCAAATCTCTCAAAGATCATAAAAATCATCAAGCCATATTTGAAGAGTTGATGATTTTGTAAAGAATGACATATGGGCTCTAGTCCCTTTGGATAACAATCAAAATCTAGATGGATATAAATTAATTTTTATAACTAAATGCAAATTTGATGATTCTATTGATATGTCCAAGGTCTAATTGGTTGCAAAAGGCTTCCACCAACATCTTGCAATAGATTACCAAGGTACTTCCAATCTAGTTGTAAAATCAACTATGGTACAAATTGTTCTCAATATAGTTGTTAGCCATTGTTGGTCCTTATGGAAACTTGATGTAAATAATATATTTCTTTAAGGACATCTTTCAAAAATTGTATACATGTCACAACCATTGGGATTTGTTGATAAAGACAACCCTCCAAACATCTCTAAACTCAACAAAGCAATACATGGCCTCAAATAAGTTCCTCGTGCATGATACCATGAGCTCAAAGCATTCCTCATATAGTTTGGTTTTCAAAACTCAAGGTAATACATTCCTCTTTGTTTTTCATGGTGATTATCACACTATGTATCTCCTTGTTTATGTTGATGATTAAATTCTAACAATGAGAGAATGATATCAAAGTCTATCAATTCATTGTCATTCTTGCTCAATAATTTTTCATCAAAGACCTTGGCCTACTAACTTACTTTTTGGGTGTAGAAGTTATACCAAATATTATGTTTTGTTTATTATGTTTATCATGTTTTGTTTGTTTATTATGTTTGTTTTACTTTTTTTTTTTGAAAGCATAGAGCATGATAGACCAAGTATATGAAATAAAATCCTATGTTATATTTAAAAAACATAATTTTTTTAAAAAACTTTTGTGAAAGTGGGAACATTCTTATTTTAACAAATAGGGCATGTGTGGTGCCCTTTTGGATGAAAGAGTTCCCCCATCCAATCTTTAAAAAAAATAAAAAAGACTAGTTGAAATGGGGTTGCATATTTTTATATAGAAATGGGACTATATGTTTTTAAACATAAATGAGGCTATGTATTTTTAAAATATAAATGGGATTGTATATTTTTAGATAAAAATGAGATTGTGCATTTTATAAGACATAAAATAGGGCTATGCATTTTTGAAATAAATAGTGTGGATGCTTTATGTGGATGCTGCTAATTTTATTTTTATTTGTGCAAAAGATTATATGCCATAAGGAATTTGAGCTTGGATAACTTTGAAGATTTTATTTATGGATAAAATCTTTTCTATAGTCCTAGAGGTATCAAACGAGTCATGCCATTCTATCATAACCAATTTTTGAGTGGCCCATTTAGGCCACCATGGCATGCCAGGCATGACTCGATATGGGAGTCATGCCTTTCACACCATGGCATGACTTCTAGTTTGCTCAGCCTAGCATGGCATAATCAACATGATTCCAAGTAGACTTGTGCATATAATGCCTGGTCATTTGAGGTAATGCCAAATCATGCTGGTTTGTGGGCAATGCACCGTGGATACCATCCACCAGCAACCACCACCAAACATCATTGAATAATCACCATATAAACATAAAAATAAAAATATAAAATAAATAAAACAAAGAAAAAAAAACTAATTACATGTATAACACACATCAAACACAATGTTAACAGAGCATAACTATAACTATAAGACTAAAATTATATAAATATAAACTATAACTATTAAATGGTAAGTAAAGTAAAAATAAAATATAAATTTTATTTCAAACTAAAGTCCTAGAGATAGATATGAAATGAAAATGATAAACAATAATTAATATTAATAACAAAAAAATAATCATAAATCATAATCATAGTCTTTAAATCAAATTGTATCATACAAAAATGGTAATCATAAAATAAATACAATATCAACAAACAACAATTAATCCTAATGCTGATCAGTCTTTGTATACAAATCATCATCATCATGTAAGCATCTAATGGTATTGCTAATGATGGTCTCAATATCTTCTTAGTCCCAATAGTCATTATCTATCAATAGCTCTTGCACTATTACTCAATCCTGAATGTGCAATTTCAAATCTTCATGAATACAACAGATTCACAAACTGAACTATAGCGTGAATGAGAAAATAAAAAAAAGAAAATAAGGACAAAATAGTTAATTTAAAAAAAAAATTGTTTGACATTTTTCTCCATTCAACAATAAGTAGGCCTCTACCTACTTATTATTTTCAATGGTTTTTCATTTAAAATTTTTAATTAATAGATCACTAACATTTTTTATCAAGCACATTGAAAAATTAAAACTATTGAACATTTTCATTTTCAATAGTTTGAAAAACTTTAATGATTTATCAAACAAGCTGTTAATTTCATTAAGATATGCCAGATATATAACTACTCGCCTAGGATAGAGAGTGAGCTTTATTGAATCTGTATGTGTTAGGTAGTTTAAGTTTTATTTGATTTGTATTCTTATTTGAGGTTTTAAATTTTAAAGCAATAATATATAATTGTCATTTTAATGCTAAATATTTTATTTTATTGTTATTGTTATTTTTTGGTTTTTCATTCTTTTGTAGCTAAGAAGCATGGTAGACTAGAACGTGGATAAAAATTTCCCACATTATAAATTAAAAAAAAAAAGGATTTCCCATCTTTTTGAAAGTGGCTCCATCAATAGAAATAAGAGCATTTTTTTTATATAAAAGTTAGGGATTATTTGATAAACTTTTAAAAATTTTCAAACCATTAAAAATAAAAATTTTTAATTGTTTTAATTTTTTAATATGTTTGATAACAAAATTTTAAGGATATTTAAATTAAAAAATTTAAATAAAAAACTATTGAGAATTATAAGTTGGTAGAGACCTACTTAAATTAGAATGGAGAACACGGTCAATAATTTTTTTTAAATGAAAAAAATGGATAAAAAAACCTTTCTAAAAATAATATACTATTTTCCTTTAGCAAAAAACAAACCCTACATCCTAACCAGCCCAAAGTTGATCCTACCTCTCGTGATTCCCCTACTACGTCTCTACTGTAGCTGACGATATGGAGTAGGTGTACTCTACAATAATTAATAATTATAGTAAAAAATAAAATATCATTAGAAACTCTATATATGTTGTATAATATTTAATATAATGATAATAAGAGTAAATATATAAAATACATTATTTTTAGCATTCAACATTTATATTTATTAAACATTATATTTATCTTCAAAATTTAATAATCAGTAATTTATCAAATAATTTTTATAATATAGATTTAATATTTATGAAATTCAACGCTTAATTTTTCAACACTTATTTTTCATCACTTATTTTTCATTATTTAATTTTTTAGTTTATAAAACATGCCCTTAGTCTAAGAGAACATTTTTTTTTTCTGTACAACAGCTCCTCTACTATGCATAATCATTAATTGAGTCCTAACCGACAAATTAAACATTTAACTTAGAATAATGTAAATTTACATTCATAGCATTCTCCCCCAAAAGCATAATTTTATGTTATTCTAGATTTGTGATTTATAAGATTTTATTTTCTAGATAAATTATCTTAATTTAAAACATAATTTTTTGGTATTTTATATTTTAGGATTTTAGTACGAATAAATAAGTTGTTACATAGTACACATTTTTTGTATAAATTGGACTTAAGTCATTTCCAAATGTTGTGATTAAATTTTGAATTTTAAGTTTGTTAATCGAATATTGAATAAAATTCAAAATTTTAATTTATTTGGTTTTAATTAAAATAAATTATGGAATGAATTTATTTTATTAAAAACTTGGTATTTTTCAAAATATAAAATTTAATATATTTTAAATTTAAAATTTTATGCTGAACCAAGTAAAAATCAATTTCCAGATGTTTTTGTGGTTTAGAAATAACTATTTACCAACCTGCAATGCACAATATAAATTTCCTTCCTTTTGTTTCAAAAATAAAAAGCTTTCAAAAGAAAGTTTCAAATATGGGTATCTATACAAATAGATAAGCGTAATGACAAGAAGATATGTAAAAAATTTAAATTTCGAATAGATCACCCTCAACAATTTTCAAACTGTATGAACGGAACGATCCTTGTATCTAGGAATACAGTTCATGGGTATCTATACAAATAGATCAATCAAGGAAAGAAACATTAGATTTGGATCTTATTCTAGTTCATCAATATGACAGAAAAAAAGATCACTGCACTTCTTCTTCTTATTATTTTAAATCAATTATCTCATGCATCGTCCTTTCCTTTATCAACAAAAGGCCGATGGATAATTGATGAGAAAACAGGAGAAAGGGTGAAGCTGCATTGTGCTAACTGGCCCACCCACAATGAACCCATGTTAGCCGAAGGGCTCCATGCAAAACCTCTGAGCTCCATTGTAGCTCAGATTGCCCAACAAGGGTTCAACTGCGTTCGCCTCACTTGGGCAACGTATATGTTCACTCGCCCTAGCTATGGCAATGTTACGGTAGAGAAGACGTTCGATAATCTTAATCTCGCAACTGCTAAGGCTGGAATTGAAAAGTATAATCCTTTCATTCTGAACCTGACGCATGTGCAAGCTTATGAGGCGGTGGTTGACGAGCTTGCTAGACAAAGAATAATGGTGGATGCCGATAATCATGTTAGCAAACCAACTTGGTGTTGCAGCGAAAAAGACGGCAATGGGTTCTTCGGGGACAGATTTTTCGATCCTAAGGAGTGGTTGCGCGGCGTCACCATTGTAGCAGATAAGTTGAAGAACAAGTCCAACGTGAGTATTTTTTTTTTTCCTGCATGATTATGATAGAGAGATCTAATCATGATCATTAAAGAGTTAATATTGTTTCATGCTGAAGAACACAACACTCGATCATATTGATATAAACAACACCTATGCTTATACAGAACTTGTAAACAGAAGGGAATTTTTATATGCAGGTCATTGCAATAGGTATGAGAAATGAACCGCGTGGGGCATCTCAAAACGAAGATGATTGGTACAAATACTTCAGGATGGGAGCCAAAAGAGTTCATGAAGTAAATCCAAAGATACTGATATTCATTTCCGGGTTACAATACGCAACCAGACTAAATTTCTTGAAGACGAAGCCATTTGGAGCAAAATTAGACAATAAGTTAGTATTTGAATCGCACTGGTATGGGTTGGACAAGAGCTGGGAAAGGCCCATCAATAAGCTCTGCCCACAAAAGGTCAAGTACTATATTGACCAAACTGCTTTCATGACTAACGGAGAAGATGCTGTTCCTTTGTTTTTTGGTGAGTTTGGGATCGACCACAGAGGCCTTGATCTTGCACAAGACCATTTTTTGACCTGCCTAATGGCAGCTTTTCTTACTGAACAAGACTTAGATTTTGGCTTGTGGGGTTTCCAAGGAAGCTATTATTTCAGAGAGAATCACATTGCTTCCGAAGAAACTTTTGGTGTCATGGATTATCATTGGAATCGCGTTAGAAATCCACACATTATGGAGAGGTTGCAGATTATTCAGAGAAAAAATCAAGGTGCGCATTATGTTGTATAAATATATATATATATCGTCACACACACGGGCACAGACGAGTAATTAATAAAAATTATATTATGGATGCAGATCCATCATCAAAACTTCCGGATTCTAGCATGTTATTCCACCCACAAAGTGGATCCTGTGTGGAAGCGACAGACGATGAAGTGTTCACCAGCAGTTGCAAGAACTTCAGCCGATGGAGGCACGAAGGGGACGGGTCTCCGATATGGTTAGATGGGACCGATAAGTGTCTCAAAGTTGTCGGAGAAGGAAGCCGGCCAGCACTTACATTTGATTGCAAAGGCCAAGAAACTTCATGGACGACTCTCTCAGAATCTAATTTTCATCTAGCCGCGCTAGACGTTAATGGAGAATATCTCTGCCTGCACAAGGAATCCCCCTTCACCACCAAGATTATCACAACCAAGTGTATTCTTCTCGAAGATGATGCACAGTGTCTAATGTACCCTCAGAGAGACCCGACGATCCAATGGTTCAAATTCGTTCCCACCAATGTGTATTGAGGAAACATGTCGTCCCAACGGAGCTCATGGCGATGCCGACCATAATTGGCTTAGTCTTTGTGGTTCGGTGAGGGCCACGGCCATTGAAGAGAGTAATTCGTGGTTTGTTAACATTGCTGGTATTCTATTTGTATTGTATTTCATGTAATAAAAATGTGGTAACATTATGTTTATGGCCCAAAACGAAAATATTTTCGTTTTAGTATCCCTCATAATTTTTCCAAAAAATGTACTGTCATTGTTTTAATTGGAAATAATTCTGCTTAAATTATTTTTATCTCATGCTGTGTTCGATTTGAAAATTCTATTGAAATCTTGTACTTTATGTTTTATTTTATTAACAAAAATAATGAAAAATTGTGAGTACCACTTGTAATACTTAAACATAATTAATTAGCTTATCACATACACACTCATATATAAAAAATACTTTGACCTTGGATTGAGATTATTGCTCGCCTTAAAGTTATAATAAAAAAATTAAAACAAACATCAAATTCATGTTTCCAATGTAATTAGTGAGCCCAAGATTAACCAATTAGGACAATAAAAAAAGCAAAAAACAATAAAATATTTCTTTAAGTCCCATTTTTTCACTTAACTATCAAAATCAACTTTGTCAACAAACCACAAACAAATATTCATTATTGTAACATTGAGGGTAGGTGAAACATTATCTTGCTCACATTTAAAATCAACTTTTTTTTTTCATAAAAAAGATGTTCATTATATTTGAAATATATTATAATCTCAATTCCCTTTTACCATGTATTTTTATTATTATCTTAAGGTTGAATTTTTTATTTTAAAATTATTATTATTGGTTCTATTTTATAATAGTGGTATCGAATGTGGTGTTTAGATATTAACTTTTATGATTAATGCATGGTTAGGAAAGTTTTATCAAATAAGTGATAAGAACCTCAAGGTTTATGGTTTTTAAGAGGGTATTACACCCTTCCACTTATTTTTTAATTTTTTTTGATATATTAACACAAATAATTACTATTATTCTCAGTTATTATTTAATATAAAAGTAAAATAAATGACATCAAAATTTGAAATAGAAAAATTTAATGGGAGTAATTTTTCATTATGAAAAATAAAAATTAAGATAATTTTGAGGAAAGATGATTGCTTAGATACAATTGAAAAAAGGTACACCGGGACTGATAAAGATATATGGATGAGATGGATGGTAATGTGATTGCCAATATATATTTTGTACTAGTTGATAGAGTATTGTCAAGTGTGGTAGAAAATAATATAGTAAAATAAATTTGGGATACTCTCACAAAATTATATGGCGAAGTCACTTCATAACAAGATTTCAAATAGAAGATTTTATAATCTTCAAAAGATAGAATCTGTTATGGTAACTAATCATATCAATGCAATAAAATAGAAGAATTTAAACATGATGAGATTATACTTCTTAGTCTATATGATTCATATGATCAACTAGTATTCAATCTAACAAATAGTGTTCTGATAAACAGTTTAATCTTCAATAATATTGCCTCTACCATCTTAGAAGAAGAAAGTTGATACAAAAACAATGAGAATAGATCTGCAAATACATAGCAAGTAGAAGCTTTGATGGTGATATGAGGAAGATCAACGGATCATGACCCTAGTGTGATTCAAAATTATGGTAGATCTAAAACAAGAAGTAAGAAAAATATTAAGTGCTGCAACTATGGCAAAAAATGATACTTCAAAAGAGATTATTAATTTAAGAAAAAGAGTGGGGATGATGCTTTATCAAATACTCAAAGGAATGGTGCAAGTATCAATGATGATGGTAATATCTTATACGATAAGGTAATAACAATAGTTGAAAGTAGAAAGTAGTTTGGTAATGTGATTTGCTAGACTCAAGAGCTACATGGCACATGACATCTCAAAGAGATTGGTTTCACAAATATGAACCAATCTCAAGAGGTTTTGTGCACATGGATGATAATCATATTTTGAAGATTGTTGGTATTGAATTTATCAAAATAAAAATATATGATGGCATGATTCATATCATTCGAGAGGTAAGATATGTGATGGACTTGAAGAAAAATCTATTATGTCTTGGATAAATAAATAGTATTGGGTGTAGAACTCATATTGAGAATGAGATGAAAAAGATTATGAGAGATATACTTGTGGTCATGAAGGGAGAGAAATGATCACAATAAATTTATTCATGCTTAAAGAAGAAATAGTACATAAAACTAATGCATGAATAGCATCAATTAGCAAAAGAGAAGAATCAATGATGAAGTTACATCTTAAACTTGGCCACAAGTGAGAAGAAGGTTTGAAAGTTTTCTTTAACAAAAAGATATTTTTGGGGCTCAAATTGGTAAATTTATCTTCTTGTGGGTACTATGTTACAAGTAAAAAGAATAGATTGGTATTTAGTAGATCAACTATAAAAAGTAAATGCATTCGCAACTTAATACATTATGATATATGGGAATCACTTGAAATATTTAAAGGAGAAGCAAAATATTTTGTATCTTTCAGTAATGATTACTCAAATAGATGTTAGGTATATCCAATCAAGAAGAAGTCAAATGTGTTTCTAATTTTTAAAGATTTCAAATCACGGGTGAAATTTGAATCCAAGAAAAGGATTAAGTATTTATAGATAGATAATGAAAGAGAGTATATAGATTATGAGTTTCATTCTCTTTGTAAGCACGAATGTATCAAATGATAGTACGAATGTATCAAATGTTGAGGAACTAAATGTCTACACAATTCTTTTTGGGTAGAAGTAACTAATATTGTGTGTAATTTGATAAATTGGTCACAATCAACTATGATTGATTTGAATACGCTGATTGAGATGTGGACTGATATGCTAGTAGATTACTCTACATTATACTATTTTGGATGTCATGCATATGTGATGTACCACACCCATGAAAGAATAAAGTTGGATTCAAAATCTAGAAAGTATATATTCTTAGGGTATGCTGAAGGTATGAATGGGTATTACCTGTGGGTCCCACTACCCACAAGGTAATTATCAGCAGAGATATTATCTTTGTATAAAATCAACTATAATGAATTATGATAATGATAGAAAGTTGGAAGAAGCTTCATAAACTATCACTATGTAAGTATAAAATAATTAGAAACAAAATATTCCAATATATATAGAGGAAGAATCAGAGCATGAAGTATAAGAGTAAGTCAAGGATGAGGCCTCAAAAGTCAGTCAACAACACATGATAGAAGGTCACTAAATTGGCGCTCAAAGTATGTTACTGAGTGAAATATTGTAAATTATTTTCTAATAAAGGATGAAGAACCTTCAATATTTCATGAAGCTTCAAATAGTTCTAATGTATGCATCTTTGTGGATGACAGTAATGAAGAAAGAAATTGAAGCTTTACATAAAAATTAAGACTTAGAAGCTAGTTTCATTACTAATAAGAAGAAAAATTATTGGTAACAAATAGGTTTATAAGATCAAGTAAGATAGTAATGATTGAGTAGAATGATATCATGCAAGATTGATGGTAAAGTGATATGCTCAGAAAGAAGACATTGACTTTAATGAGATTTTTACCCCGGTGGTTCATCTTGCAATAATTAGAGTAGCAATGACTTTGTATGTTATATTTAATTTATATTTAGAGTAGTTAGATATCAAAAATGAGATATTAAAGAAAAAAATTATATGTTCAAACTAGAAGGATTTGTTGAAATATGTAAGGGGAACTTGGTTTGTAAGTTAAACAAATCTCTATATGGTCTGAAATAGGCACTAAGATGTGGTATAAGGGATTTGATTATTTCTTCATTAATCTTGGTACAATAGACACAATCTAGGCTATTTTATATACCACAAGAGGTTTGAGTATGAAAATGATATCATCATTTTATTATTTTATATGGATGATATGTTGATAGTAAGCCCCAACAAATATTGAATCTAAGAATTGAAGGCACAATTGGCTAGGGAGTTTGAAATGAAGGACTTGGGTTGATCAAATAAGATTCTAGGCATGTAGATTTATCGAGATAGAAACAACAGAAATATTTGACTTTCTTACGAAAACTATTTTAACAAGATTTTGCTATTTTAACATGCAAGGTAGTAAACCAATTTCTACTCATCTTCATGTTAATTTCAAATTATCCTCAAATATTTCTCCTATCTTAGAAGAAGAGAGGAGGAAGATATCATGAGTACCATATGCAATAGTAGTGGGAAGTTTAATAATCTATGATGATTTGTATGAGATCAAACATTATACAAGCACTGGGAATGATTAGTTGATTCATGGCAAATCCTAGCAAAGAATATTGGAGTATTGTGAAAAGGATTCTTAGATATATTATAGGAACCTCAAATGATGTATTATGTTATGAAGGTTCAGACCTTACTGTTAGATATTATGTTGATGTAGATTATGCTAGGGATATTGATAATACTAAGTCTATCACGAGCTATTTTTTACTCTTGCTGGAGGAGCTGCAAGTTGGGCTTCAAAGTTATAGTATATTGTGTCTGCTTCTATGGAAGACGCATAGTATGTTGTAGCTACACAAGCTAGTAAAGAGACAATTTGGTTACAAATACTATTAGAAGAGCGTGAACACAAACAAAATAAGGTAACTTTATTTTGTGATATTTAGAGTACTATACACTTGCAAGAAATCTAGTATTTTCCTCAAAGACAAAACATATCAGAGTACAATATCATTTTGTACAAATGAAAGGTGAAGAAGGAAGTATGAATATGTAAAAGATTCACACTAATAAGAATATAGCAGATGTTTTAACCAAACCAATCAATACTTACAAGTTTGAATGGTGTAAAACTTCATATGAAATAGTAAGAACGTAAGCAAACATAGATAAGTAATAAAGGTAATTTTCAAGTAGGAGAATGTAACATTAATGAAGGTAGGTGAAACATCACCTTGCCCACATTGGAATTCCATTTGGGATTTCCAACTTTTTCTCTATAAAAGGAAGTTCCCCCACGAAATACATCTCAATCCTATTTTTATTTTAGCTTGAATTTCTTTTATTGTATTATTTATTTTATTATCTCAAGGTTAAATATCCTTTTTTCAAATTATTATTGTGAGTTTTATTTTTATAACACTTATAAAGGGTCAAAATATTCGAAAATGCCCAAAATATTTTTAAAAAATAGAAAAACAAATTTCAATATAATATGCATTTAAATTTTTAATTATATTTTTATTCCATAATAAATGCATCATGACTTTTTAGAATAAATTAATTAATAATATTTTTTCACAGAGAAATTAACTTCAACAAATTTTTAAAACTTCAACATTGACATAATATGCAACTTTTTTCTTCTTTTTTTAGAATATTCATCAAGTATTTCTATTTTTTTTTTTATTTTTTCAAATAATTTTATTAGAACTTTATTTGTAATAAATATCATAAGATAGGTTTCAAACCTAATATTAATAAATAATGGCAATTATATATTATGTAACTTATCTTGGTGATCAACAACACTATTAAAGCTTTGATGAACTGGAAATTCTAGAGAGTTTTTCTCTATGGGAAAGACAAAACAATCAAGAGAAGAAGGATAGACAGCAAAACACGTGTAAAATGAAAAAGCAATAAAAAAATATAAAGATTGACTATTCAATATTGTTCCATTTTCATTTATTTACAGAACAAACACAAATTAATTAAATAGAAAAAATTAAAGAAACAAAAAAAGGTGACATTGTCTCATACACACATATGCACAGGTCCATTACAAAAGATTAAAAAATTACAATTTGAAGGCCTTATATTAATTGTAAAATTTTCTCCTCCTAAATGTAATAATCTTCAAGTCCAAGTAACTTTTTGAAAAAGTCATGCTTCCTTTTTTGTTGAGCTCTAGTAAATATGCAAAGGTTCATTTATGTAATATCATACGAGAGCAATATGTTTTAATCTTTTGTGAAGATTTGAATCTTTATCAATTACTATTATAGACTTGTTGTCATGATGGATTATGGTGGCTTCAGTAACTTTTTTATGTACATCATTGCGTAATCTTCTCATCCATATAGCTTGATAACCAGATAATGAGTTAGAAATATATTATGCCTCAATAGTATATAAGACCATAGTGACTTATTTTTTTTTTGAATCCCAAGATATGACTGCTATGCCAATAAAGAATACGTAAATATATGTGCTCCTAATAATTTGAATAACCCCCAATCACCACCATAGTAATTAGATAACTTTGTACCCAGTTTTGAAATATCTTAATCCAAGGTTTAAAGTACCCTTAAGATATCTCAAAACTCTCTTGGCAACTCTTGAGTGGCATTGATTTGGAGAATGCAATAAATTAAATAAGATAGTGACTGAATAAATGATATTTAGTATAGCTGCAAAAATATACAGAAGACTACCAACCGAACTTCTATATAGTCTCCCATCCACAAATCTTCCTTCATTAACTTTTAATCTTTAAATTGTAATTAATAGAGCAGAAATTGCTTTATAGTTATCTATCCCAAACTTTTCTAGAACTACTTGGACATATTGTCTTGAAATATATCAATCCCCAAAAAATGATGGAAAATTTCATGTCATACATATCATATTTCTCCATTATATCTTTCTTAAAAAGATTAAATAACTTCAAGCTATTGCACTAAAATATCAGATCATTCAAACATAATATCATAATTAATAAACCAGAACCATAATTATCTTTAATGTACATTGTGGGTTCACATAGACTTCTAATAAATCCTTGATTTAGGGGATAGAAATTTATTTGTGTATATCAAGCATGAGATATTTTCTTCCGTCGATACATGGCTTTATGTAATTTCCATAGTCAATTTTCATGTTTTTTTACTATAAAACTAGGCGATTGTTGAAGATAGATTTCCTCATCTAACTCACCATTTGAAAATATAAATTTGATATCAGCTATCAAGTTGATATGAATGACATCTCCTATATGCAACTGATGCAAATCACAACCCTCACAATCTCTAATCTACCTACTATAACAGATTTTTTAAAAAAATCTAAGAGTAACAATGTCTATGTTCTACTATTTTCTACTAGAACAAATTTTATTAAACCAACCATTTAAGAGTAACAATGCCTACTAGAACAAATTTTTTTAAACTAACCATTTAAGAGTAACCTTTAGCTACTCCTAGTGTATCTATTCTATAGTTTTCTAACAATGTCTATGTTCTATTATTTTCTATAACTTTTATCTCCCTTTTCGTTGCACTAATCTAGTCACCATATTGCATAGCCTCGTCAAAAATTTGAGGCTCTATACCAACCTTGGTATATTCAAAGGAAAAGTTGGTATTAGGATTTAGTGATACTAACCTTGGTGCTTCATCAACTTTAGAATTGGGGAAAGTTACCTCTTCTTCAACTTGGATTTGTTTAGAATGTGATGGTAAGAATATTGGCAGTTGAGTTTCATCTTTCCATGTTGATTCTTCATCAAATAGTACATCTCTACTTACTAGAAACTTTTTATTATCTAGTGTACATAGTTTATACCATTTTGAGTGAATGTTGTATCCCATCAGAATGCATTTTTGATTCACATTATCCCACTTATTCTATCTCTATATGAGTATTTGAGAGTAGCATAATCTCTCAAATACTCTCATGTGATAAACAAATATCTTTCCACTACAAGCTTTTATAGGAGTAAGATTTTTTACGGATTAAGTTGGCCTTTGCTTCTATTCAAAATATAGCAATAGTGTTAACTACTTCAGCCCATAAGTATTTTGGTAGGTTATTCTCTATCATCTATGTTTTGGCCATCTCCACTATTGCCATATTCTTTCTCTTCACTATATCATTTTTTTTAGGAGTGTATGGAATTATGAGTTGTCTATGACTTTCTTTATCTTCATAGTAAGAGATAATTTTTTTTGAAATTAAAAAATTCCTTCCATTTATCACTTTTGAGTATTTTTATTTTCTTGCCTAAAGCCTCATTATCTTTCAACTTAATTTTAGAACTTCATAAACATATAGACAGCATCTAATTTTTGTTGTAAGAAGCATACTTATATCATTCTTGTGTAATCATCCACAAATAATATGAAATAGGTGTTGTTTTTAATAGATAAAGGTGGTATTGGTCCACAAATGTTAGTATGACTATGAACAAGTCAAGGACAAAAAAGACCTCCAAGAAACTTCTTTTGGGAATGACTACATGGATTATTTTACCATTGCATACTTTTCCAAAGTTATATTAAGCATTTCAATAATAGAAGGTAGTTCATCAATTATATTCTTATGATTGAGAAGTTTCAAACTTTTATAGTTTAGATGACACATTGTTCTATGCCAAAGATTTGATAGTTCTACTTCTTGTGTCTTTAATACAATATCAATTTCAGAGTTAAAATCAAGATGAAAGCTTCTTTTTTTAGACATCTCTACTTTATAGAAAATACTTCTTGATTATTTGTCATATATAATGTATTTGTTTTCTTGAAACACTAATTTATAACCTAATGGATTAGTTAGTCTACACTCAATAGGTTATGATCAAATTCAGGAACTAGTAGTACTTCATCAATAAGCTTTATTACATTAGGTATAGGCAATTTGACTATTCCGTTGCCATATACAACTACAAGCTCCCCATTTTTTGTATTTACATGTGAACCTATAGAAGAATGCAATTTCACAAATTATTCCTTGTTTCCAATAATGTGATTATGTGCACCTACTATCTAGAAGCCTCTCGCTATATTTTTTATTAATAGAAAAGGTTGAGACATTTAATAGACTTTCTTCAACATAATTTTCTTCTACACAACTTGCATGGTAAAAATCTTTGAGACTAAAATCTTTTGATAAATGCCAAAATTTCTTATGATTGAAACATTGTGGCCTTGCCTTGTACCAAACCTCCTTTCTTAGAATGATTATTCTTCTTGCATATATTACAAGTACAAAAGGAATAATCATCCAAATTAGATGAGTTTATATTCCTAATAGTTTTCTCTCTTCTTATTCCTCTGTATTCTTTATTTAAAAATTTTGAAAAACCTCTAATTACCTTGTTTGGCATTTTCATCAGTGTGCTCTATTGTTGGATTGATGTGAAGATTGGGCTATAAGATTAATTTTACAAACTTTCTAATTGCTCCAGTAGCCTTGTTCAAAGGACTTAAAAGCTTCAAAATAGTAAATTGAGTAAGGTTCTTTGTTTCTTCAATTATTACAACTATTAGGTCATACTTATCAATGACATTGATAAGTAATTTCTCTACCAACTTTTTTTTGAATTTCTTTACCATGCATCTTCAAATGGTTGACTAATTTAATGAACTTCAAAAAAAATTACTCAATGGTTCTAAATCTTTCATCTTCAAGTTTTTGAGATCTCTTCTAAGACATTTAAGCTTGATCTCTCGAACTCATTTTATCTTCTTTAAATTCATTTTATAGTATGTCCTAAGCATCTTTAGTTTTAATATACCCCATTATCCTATAGAAGATGCTATTGCTCATTCTTTATTGGATAAATGGCAAAGCTATTGCTTCTAATTTTTCAGCTATTTAACTTGGATTGTTTTGCAGCTTCCAAAGATGTGGAGTCTTTAGTATTTGTAAACTCATCTCTAACAAGTTCACAAATACGTTATGACATAAAAAGTTTTTTTATCTACATACTCTTGATGTCATAGTTCTCTCTCTCAAAAAGTTGAATTGAGCTAGATCCAAGACTAAAATTAAGATGTTTGAAGATGACATTGAATATAATACTAGATTTGAGATTTTGAGTTGAGATTTGTGGATCTAGGTCATAGTTAGTTTTATGAATTAGATATACTCAAGATTTAAAAATAAATTTTTAGATCTTGTAGATCTATGTTGTATTCTTAGATTCATGCTCATTTACAACTTAGATCTACAAAAAATAAATATTATTACTACAAAAGAGATTTCAAGGACTTCGATCAAACATGAAGAAAGGGTATTCAAAAAAAAAGAAGAGAAATACCTTAGGACTTCTAGATCATGGTTGTGATACCAAATGTTGAAGCTTCGATAATTAAGAAATAACATAGAGCTTTGCACTTTGGGAAAAATAAGAATAATCAAGAGAAGAGAAAGGGAGAGAGAGGAAAATGCATGTAACATGAAAATGCAATCAAAAAAAAAATAAAGATTGACCATGCAATATTGTTCTATTTATATTTAATTCATTATCAACACAAATAGAAAACAAGAATAAAAAAAATAAAATAAACCAAAAAAATGTGATGTTGCCACATGTGCACATATGTTTAGGCCTATTACAAATGATTAAAAATGTATAATACAAATACATTAAATTAATTGTAACAAATACTATAAAAGCAATTTATGGTGTCAATATTTTTTCTATCAATTTTAAAATAATGATAACTTATGCTTCATTACTCATAAAGGCCACACATCATGTAAAAAATCTTCAATTTGGATAATTAATTGATGCTAAATTTCAATTGGAGTGTCATTTTTTAGAAAGTGCTAGCATTATACAAGATAAAAAATTATAAGTATTATAAGTATTACAACTTTGTTATGTGACCTAATTTTATTGGTAAGTTGATGTCTCAAAAACTCATTGATAAGAGTATCTTTTTAATAAATATCTACAAGCACATTAGTCATATAAGTAGTGAAGAGAAATTTCATCAAGATATTGATCTCACAGTAATTGTATCTATAGTTTAGTTATTTTAAGTGAGACAACTCAATTCTAGTAAAATAAATATTCAAATTATCGAATCAATCATAGGTCCATGGGTCTACTCATTTAATTTATATAATACATATTCAAATTAGTTCAAATTATAATATATTTGGATACATAATAAAGGTTAAGTTGTCGTATAATGACTTATTATCCTAATTGCATATAAGATAGTTATCACCATTGAGCTCAACCAGATGGTAGTCCCCTCATAGTTATCCTTTCTGTATGTCACTATCAAGATAACATATCATCTATACTCGATAGTCATTAATAATCTTATATATTTTAGGCAACTCATCAATTACACTTAATAGTTATTCCATATAAATATTCTTATTCTCTAGTCTCATATATCATAAAGACAAAGAATTGACATGGTTTATAAGAATTTGCATTTTTAGTTTCTTAAGTACCATACTTGCACAATAAACTATAATTCCCTCAGATTTCACCACCTTGTGAGTCATAATATACTCTCACATAACATGAGGATTACCTATTAATGTCCTCTTTAGTGATTAAGCAACTATCATACTAAAGGTGAAATTCTTATAAGAATATTCTATATAATATCTATCCTAATTGAAAACTAATTCTTTTAATATGTGTGCAATAGATTGAAATATAAAAGCATCTTTACTTTTTGCTTCATAAGTCTTATACTCACAATGATTAACATACCCAAATTTTGGCTTTTAATATATAAGATTATCTTGTGTATTATAGTCAAAATGATTATCACTTCCTTCCTACCATATATATGAGTAAACTTTATAGTTTATCTATCACTATCCATTATGATAATCTCACACAAATTTACTAATAGCCAAAACCTTAGTTCAATTTTTATTTAATTATCCATTCAACAATATTTATAACACAAAATAAATCAAAACCAATCCATTATTATAAAACTATCATAACATTGCATAAACCAACTTATACAAATCTTAGATCACATACTATTTTAGTCGAAATATAAAAATTTACTCTAGAAAGGGGGGTTTGAAAATCATCCCCCCCAAACTCTAGGAATTAACATTAAGTCTTATTTCTTTTGTTATTGGAGCTCATAGGAAGTGTGAAATTTACCCATAGGGTTTAATAACTATACCATAGTTTTGCTTATTACATGGAGGTGGAAGAAGAATAGAGGTATCCTTTGGAATTTCTTTCTATTTCTCTTTTATGCTTAGGCAATTCTATATTACTTTAAGTAGAAAGTTGCTAATTTCAAAAAAAATCTTCTAATTTGGTATTCATCTCTTAAGCTAGAAGTCATGACTCTAAAAAATTAATGTGATTCTAGAGTGAATCCAAATTTGTCTATAATACATAGTCGTGACACTAGGAATTGACCACGACTTGGGCCTAATGTCTCTATAACACAAAGTCATGGTATCAAGAAGTGGATGTGTCTTCAAGCATGTCTTTCTTATTCTTCATACATGGACATGGTGCTATGAATGGTTGTGATGCTGTGAATGGCCTCTCATATCATAATATGGCCATGGTAATGGGAAATAGCCATGATATTACCATTAGTCTCTCCTAATCATCATATGGCCATGGCAATGAAAAATGATCATGATGTTGGCATTGGTCACTCTTGATCAACTTATTGCTATAGTATTGGGAAATAGTTATGATACTTAGAATGTCACTCATGTGTATCATATGTCCATGGTATTAGGAAATGACCACGACACAAAAACTAACTTTTCATGTGTCTCAAGTGTTTGTGGTGTAGTGAGTGGCTATGACACTTGCCATCACTTCTTTCATATATAATATGAAAGTGGTGCTGCGAAGATGTCACGGCTCTAGAAATTTGCTTGAATATAAAAGTCATAGTTTTTCTTTCCTTTGAGGATAATAGTTATAACATTGAAGAATGATCATACTCTAGCAATGCCCTCTATAATATTTCATATACCAAAAATTGTGGCGTTGAATAATTGTTTCATTTTTAGCTAGAATAATTTGGCTCTATAATTTTTTGCAGCTCAAAAGTTACAACTTTGTAAAAAGTTCTTGATTTTGACTTGAGACTATTGAGCAATATTAATGATAAAGTTATAATAATAGGATGTGGCTATGACTTTTGGTACTAGTGCAACACTTGGTTGTATATGATATAAAATTAATATTGTAGCCTTTTCAATTTTATGAGATAAGTATGGCTATGACTCCATAATTAAATCACAGCCACAAAGAATATGTTGCATAATGAAAAAACTATGATAATAAGTTAATTGAGTCATAACATACAAATATTTTTATGACCAATTAGGTAAAGTTTTGTCCGGGAATAGATGTTGAAACTATGTGAGACTCTATACTATACCCATTAGCTAAACACTTCCAAAAATCTATCAATTTCTTGGCTATTTATTAAATTCACTAATACTCCAAATTAATGAAATTGATCTATAATTATCCCATTTCCATGGTAACACATCATCACAAATTACTAAAATATATAAAAATATTTAGTAGTTTAAACATCAAACAAACTCCCACAATAAAATCATTATGCGTTCCCAAGCAATAACTTTTCCTCCATCAGAAAAATTCTTCAACATCTCAAAGAAAAATATTGTATTTTTTTTATGAATAGGTTTGAATGTCATATGGTCTATAAATAGTAGAGTAACTTTAAGTGGAAATATTAATAGGCATGATGGGTTTAAGTTCCATGACTATATTTATGGGTCATTGTATAGTCATTTATGTGGTCGAAATAAGTATTTATTACATCAGACATTAGGAAAAAAAAAGTTTTGAGTTGTCTCCCAAGTATCATTATGTTTAACATCCATAACTAGAACAAGAAACCCTCCTTTCCTTGATCAAAGATATCTACTATTCATGTAGCTTCTCCATATATTATTTCATCACTTTCTTGTTTGCTTCTTCCATTAGTCTTGCTTTAGTTACACATATTTCTTGTGCCTTTTTTTATTGGATGTCATAACTTTAGTGAATATTATTTCATCTTCTTATGTGTTGTCTTCTCCCTTTTCTTTAAGAATCTTGAAAGTCATGGTATTGAGTATAGCCATGACTTAGCCTTTTAGCTTTTATTTTCCCTTTACATTCTATAACTCCAAATTTATAACATTGATTATAAATAAAGCTTTGTCTTTCAGCTTTTCCTTGTCCTTTTTCATTCTATAACTCTAAATCCATGGCATTGTGCTTAGCCATGACATTATCTTTTAAGTTTCTGATGATCTATTTCATTCTGTAATACCTTAAGTCATGGTGTTGTGTATAGCCATAACTTTGCCTTCAAGATTTCTTTGATCATTTTCATTTTGTAATACCAAAGTCATGGTGCTATTCATGACCATGATTTTGTCTTCAAGCTTCCTTTGCTTATTTTTATTCTGTACACCCAAAGTCACCGTGTTGTGCATAGTCATGACCTTGTCTTTAATTTAATCCTCCATTGTTTTTGTCTTAGTATTATCTTTCTCAATTATTCCATTAGTTTCCTTGAACTTGTCAGGATAAAATTCCTATGAGGGCATGACTTTGAAGAATGTCATAATCTCATAGCAGTTATCTTCTACTCTTCCTCATCTTCATTACTCCAAAATAGTTCTTCCTCATCATATTTCACATCTTTATCACTTTCACAACTCCAAAGTTATTTTTCTACTTTATCTTCTTCATCTTCATTCTACCAGCAGTCTTCTATAAACTCCTTCCATCATAATTTTTTTTATTGCATTATGATATGGAAAAGACTATCTATTCTCCAACACCTCATTTCATTATCATCTAGACCTCACAAGTCATTATAAATATTATACTTTACTTGCTCCTTTTGAACATAGAGAGTGAAATCTCCTTTCTTGATGTTGATAAAAGTTTCTCCCATGACCAAAATGGTCATCCCAATATTAACAATACATAATTATTCTCTTCCATATCTAATAAAATAAAATCTATTGTAAAAATAAAAAGAGACCCATTGTAACCAATACATCTTAAATAATTCAATCATGGTACTTGATAGTCTGATCAACTATATTGAGTGAAAGAGATTTTGGAGTAATTTTTTTGAGATTCAATCTTCACGCAATTGACAAATGCAATAAATTGATACTTGATCCCAGGTGAAAAATACTTTTCTAAAATGTATAGTCTCTAATAGTGTTAGCTATAGTAAAACATGTTGGATCATTCCATTTACTAAGATATTTTTTTTTTGAATTATATTTAGTATACTTCTCAATTATATTCATAATGCCATGCATCTCTAACTTTTTCTTACTATTCATTTTATCTTTTATAAACTTTATATAATTCAAAATTTGGGCGAGAGCTTTGGCAAACTATATATTCACTTATAACTTCTAGAATATATTGAGAAACTTTTCAAAGTATTCATTTAATCTTTTATTTCAAAATTATTTTGGAAATGGAAGATTATTCAAAGCATACTCTTAGCTTCAATTTTTTTATTTCCATAACTTTAGGTAACTTATATTCGCTCATATGTTTTTTCATTTCCCTCATACACATCTTTGGGTAAGATTTGGGCTTATTAGGTACCATGATATCATATTCTACATCCTTCTAATTCTTTTTAGTGAGGGCCATACCTTCTTGAAAAATTTCAATCAGAGATGTGACTTTTAGGAAAGTCACGGTGCTATCAGTCCAAAATATTCTAGAATCTTTTTTGTTAAATGTAGTGCCTTTGTAGCTTTTTTTGCTTCTTAGCAATATAGAGGAGCAATTCTTTGGATTTGAAAAATTATAGAATCTTTTTTTCCTTCATCAATAATATTATATGCCTAATTAGATTCTTTATATTCATTTTCACCAAAACTTGTTTGATCCATTCTCACTTCAACCATCTCCATTTAATTATCTTGGGTATTATTTCTTTTTATTTTCAGATCTATTAAGATCATATTCATTCATTTTTCCAAGTTCCCCCTCTTTTCTCTTCATGATAGTTGACAACTCAAATTTGAGCTTCCATTATTATAGAATCTCAATATTTTATTCCCAATATTTCTTGAAGATTTCTCAATATTATATGTATCCGCTAGTAATTTATTCATAATTGACTCTTCAGTAGCCACATCAATCATGCATCTTGTCAAATATTTTTAGCCCATTATAAAAAGTTTAGGCTAGGAAAGAACACTCAAATCTATTTTAAGGACATCCTCCTCAATAACTCCTTAAAATGGTCTTAAGAATCAAATAGTCTCAAGCTCATCTTGCTAAAAATGGTTTTTTTTTCTTTGTAATTGAGAAGTAATTTAAGGTGGGAAGAACTTAGTGAAAAAAATCATTACTAATTCATTGCAACTTTAAATAGAGCCATGAGATAATCACTAGACCTATTCCATGCCTTATTTCTTAATAAAAATGGAAATATATGTAACCTTATTACGGTGGGCATAATTCTATTCATTTTTACCATTTTGCATATCTTCCAAAATATCACATGTCCATTAGGATCCCTTGATGCTCTTCCATTGTACTAGTTCAGCTAAACCATAGCTTTAGACTTCACTTCAACTTAAATTAGTTTGCTTTTACTAGTTATAATCGAATACCCAAATAACTATCCATCGTCATGGACCTTTAATAGTCACCCAAGGTATGGTGGTAGATATGCTATTGGATAGCTTGCACATTACTATCTTGAGGCTCTCAATTATTTCCACTTCCTTCCACAAGCTCTTTATTTGGAAATTTATTTTCAAGTTCTTTTGATTTCTAGGTCCAAAAATGTTTGATTATTCTTAGAGCTTTAGGTTATAAAAAGGTGCTTAAAATATTCAAGGAAAAGTGTATATGCAAAATACCAAATTATTATTATTTACTTTTCAAACAAGTTAACAAAACTTAGCATTTAGATTTAGAAAGATTTATCAAACTCAACACTATGTAAATTACTAAAAAAAGCATTATTTTATAAGGATATTTATGTGAGCTCAAATTTACTAACCAAACTAAACAATTCCTAATAATGGTATCAAAAACTTATTATGACTTTGTTATGCTGTATAATTTTATTGGTTAGGAAATGTCTATAAAACTTATTAGTAAGAGTATCTCATAAATAAATATTCATAATAAATGAATTGTACATGTAGTAAAAAGGAAATTCATCTAGACATCAATTCCATAGGGATTGTATTAGTAGTTTAGTTATTCAATCATGAAATATATTTATTCTAATAAAATAGATATTTGGATTGTGGAATCAATTTTAGATCAATGAGTTTGTTCATTTAATTTATATAGTGTATGTTCAAATTTAATCGAATTATATTATGTTTGGACATAGAATAAAGGTTGCATTATCACATAATGACTTCTTGTCTTAGCAGCATACAAGGTAGTTATCACCATTGAGCTTATCCCAATATTGGTCCATCATAATTTTTTCCTCAGTATGCCACCACTGAGATAATAAATCATCTCTACTAGAGAGTTAATCATAATCTCATATCTTTTAGGTAACTTTTTAATTGCCTTTAATTATTACTTCATATATATAATTTTATTCTTGGGCCTTATGTGTCGTAAAGACCAAGCATTATAATAGTTAGGAAGTAATTATAATTTTGGCTTTATAAGCACTATACTCATATAATTAACATATACTATCTTCATGTTTCAATATTGTGAACCATATGAGTAAAAGTAACTAATAAATATCATCATTGCCATATAAATCTTAAGATACTCATGCATGTCCCTAAGATTACATATCACAATCCTCTTTGATAATGACATGACTCACACACTAAAGGTGAAACTCTTAAGATAATATTTTATATAATATCCATATCAATCGAAAACTTATTCTTTAAAGACATGTATAATGGTTTGATATGTAAAAAAATTCATACTTTTAGTTTCATAAGTATCTTATTTGTAATGATTAACATACTCAAATTTTAGGTTTTAAATATAAGTTTATTTCATGCATCATAGTTGGAAGCACTATAACTTCAATTCTATATAACATTCATATCAAATGAGAACTAATTTTTCTAAGACATGTACAATAGATCGACATATAAAAGGATTCACAAAGTTGGCTTCATAAGTATGATATTTCAATAATTAACATACTAAAATTTTAGGTCTTAACATATAGGTTTACGTTTATCTCATGTATTATAGTTAAAAGGGCTATCACTTTCTTTCTATCATATGTGTGAGTGAGCCTCATGATTTACCTTTCACTATCTACCACGACAATCTTGCACAAACCTACTAATAATCAAAACCCTAGTTCAAGTTTTATTTATTCATATATGCATTGGGATCTATAACAAAACATAAATTAAAACACATCTATTAATATAAAATTATTGTCACAAAACATAAACTAAGTTACACAAATCTTGGACCACAAACTATTTTGGTAGAAATTCTTGAATCTATCCTAGAGAAGGGGGTTTCAAAATTATACCATTCAACTCTAGAGATTAAAATTAAGTCTTGCATTTCTTTCTTACTAGTTGATCTCATAGGTAGTATGAAATTTGTTTTTTATATTTGGTTGATGCATTGAGGTTTTAGTTGTTGTGTAGAGGAAGAAAAAAAATGGAAGGATCCTTTAGAATTTTTTTCTTTTCCTCTTTTATACCTAGATGATTCTATATTACTTTAAGTAAGAAATCATGACTTTCAAAAGTAAGTCATCATTTTAGCCTCTATATCTCAAACTTGAAATTTTGACTCTAGAAAATAGTCATAACTCTGTAATATATCCTAATCTTTCTAAATTTAAAGTCATGATATTCACCAATGTTCATAACTTAGGCCTAATATTTTTGTAAGACAAAGTCATGATACTTGGAAGTGGTCATTGATTCATGTGTTGGTCTTTCTTATTCTTCATATAAAAGCATGACACTAGGAATTGTTGTGACATTGTGAATAGCCTCTCGTATTATAATATGGTCATAGTGCTGGAAAATGATCATGACATTGGCATCTTTTAATCATCATATAGTTGTAGTATTGAGAAATGACCATGGCATTGGCATTGGTCTCTCTTGATCATCATATGGCCATGGTGTTGGAAATGGTTATAGCTCAAAAATTGGCATTTCATTTGTCTCACATGGTCAAAGCAATATGAGTGATAATGACACTAGCCTTCATTTATTTCATATATCATTTCATCATGATGATTCAAATATGTCATAGAATTGAAAATTAGTCTGAACATAAAACCCATAGTTTTACATTCTTTTGAGGACAATAATCATGGCCTTGAAGAATGGTTATACTCAAGTAATACCCTCTATAATATTTCATGTCCCAAAAAACTCAGTACAAAATAATTATCATAAATTTAGCCTATGTAGTTTTCGCTATAAATTTTATGAGATAAGTATAGCTATGACTCTATGATAATATTTCAACCACAAAGAATGTATTTTAAATTAAATGGACTGTGCTAACGATTGGTAGGGTCATGGCATACAAAGATTTTCATGACCAATTAAGTAAAGTTTTATCTAAGAATGGATACTGAAATTATAGAAGACTATACTTTACCTATCAGCAAAACACCTTTAAAAACTTATCAATTTTACAACTATTTATCAAAATCTACCAAAAATCAAAAGTCATGAAATTGATCTATAATTATCTCATTTCTATGAATACACATCAATACAAATCACCAAGATATATAAGAATATTCGATAATTTGAACACCTAACTATAACTCAATGAACTCGCTTGAAAATTATCAAAAAGTTACAATTAAAATTTGTTCTTAATCCCTTTTATCTAAATTATCATTTCATTTTTCATGTCAAATATCATAGATCATTTCTTCGTCAACACCCTGACAATCTAAAATACTTCTTTCATTTTTGAATCTTTGCCTCACGAGATGTTATTCAGGTATACTATCTATGAGATGCACTAATGAAGTTGCTAATTTAGTTACTATAAGTTAGCATTCTTTTTTCCTAGGTACCTATTTGTGCTATAGATTGATAAACATGTCCAATTCAAGTGCCCTGGATATTGCTCAAATTTTAAAATTTATCTAATCAAAGAAAATAAAATTGAATGGTCTAAAATTGCATAAATATTATTCACTTGTGCAATTATTGTTGTTTCTTACATCACACTTTGTTTTACTTGCTTGAGTTATATTTCTCATCTTCAGTTTATTTGTTGATTTTATATGCTTCATTTTTATAGTGAATTTGATAAAAGTGGTATGACCATGTGATGGAGGTTACTTTAGATAGAGGTACCCATTTTGGAGTTGTATTAAATTTATTAAGAGATTTGTTCTTGATCATAATTGGCATTAAAAATGCATCGGCGAGTACAATATTAAAGAAGAAAAAAATATATTTTATATTGACTATTTATTAATAAATATTCCAACATGTTGTATTACTAGCATCATTGATTATAAGTCATGACTAGAAACATATCATCAATCCTTAAAAAAATCTATCATCGTATAACTATACATTTTGTAATACAAATATAAATTCTCAACTCAAATATCATGAGTAGATATGACCAGATTCTTGATTCAACTTACTACAATTGAAATATGTGCCATTATAACGATGGAAAAAAGATATACATTGAAGTAAGGTTTTCATGGAATACAAAAAAAGTTTAGCTCATATTTGAATTTGAAAGGAGAGGAAAGGAGCTTCATCCTCAGCGTATTTTTATTTTTGATGAGGCACCCACAAAACATAAATTAGGTGAGAGGGTATGTGAGACCGATTAGATTGAGGTTGTGATTTGTCTGGTGCAGCTAGTGTTGTAGAAAAATAAAATAGTGATTTGAATTATTTAAATGGTTTTATTGGGAAAAAAAAAATAAGGACACAAAACAACAATTATTTCTTAGTTTGGTACATATCATGTCAAACCAAAATCTAAAGTTCTTTAGACCAAAATAGTTTATATTCCATGTCTTGTTGCATAATTTATGTTTTTGTGTATATTTTACATTTTTTATAAAAAATTGTAAACATTACAAAATATTATATATCCTTATTCGAAAGTATACAAAAAATATAAAAATTATAAATTTACAAAATTTTAAAATATAATTTTACAAATTTATAAAATTATAAAAAATATAAAATTGTTATAAAAAATATGGAAAAATTTGGATGCCATCTCATTTACCCATGAAGACATTACAATAATCCATAAATATTTTTATGTTTCTTTATGCATAATGAAATATTATATTTAATTATGATATTTTATGACTCCTATGAATTGAAGATACTGAACACTGATACTTTATTTTCTAACACTTTATTAGTATGAGTCTCTACTAAAGAAAAACCTTATAAATTTTTTTTAATAGATTGGAATTGAAGAGTTTATGTAGAACTAAAATATTATGAAAGTTTTATGGAAAAAATAAACATGTTTCTAGAATTTTCATTCTTACATCAAAGGTAGGTAATGAACCGATATTTCTATTTTATATTTTGTTTTCATATCATATTTATTTTATTGTAATGCATACAGATAATTTGATATTATGGGACAAAATACAAAGATATAGGTAGAAACTATGCACACTCATATCCCAAAATTATGAGAAAAAATTATAAAATTATAAATGCATAGCTAGAAATCATACATAAGATTCTTAATTCATTTTAATTATATCATATAACTAAAAGTTATATAAAATAATATTATATAACCAAAAACTATAGAATGAATAATAAATAGCCTAAAACTATGTTCTAATTTATACATTTTTCTAAAAAATAATTAGACTGCAAGTAAATAAAAAAAACTTAATATCTTAATTTATTTATTTTTTTCAAGCATTATTTATCTAATAATTAAAATATTGATAAATCAAACTTGGCAAAGCCTGATTTTTTTCAAGCATTTTGTTTTCATAAGTTAAAATATTCTTAAATAATTTTCAGATAATATCAAACTTGGCAAAGCCTGAATTTGTTGCCCCTGATAATTTATGCAAATAATATTGATTTTGGGTTAGAGATATTAAAGTTTACTTATATGTAATGAGTATTGGAAATATAATTAAAAAATGATGCAACCATGTAGGATCATACTAAAGCTTTAATATTCATTCATCATTTTGATGAAACATTAAAAAGTAAACATCTCACAATCAAAGATAATTTTCTCCTTTGGAATAATCTAAATGACTGATATGATCACTAAGAGACTATAATCCTTCCAATAGTATATTGTGATTGGATTCACTAGTGATCATAATATTTCTAAGTCTGTTTGTGATTATAATTTAGTTTTATTCAGAATTAGTCTAGAATTAAAATAATATTAAAAAAAATCACTAAAGAAGATATGCTTGAAAAAATATTTATAACATTTCATCCCTATAATTTGGTCCTATAGCAGTAATATTGAGGGCATCATTTCACCAAATATTTAGAATTAATTTAATGTCTTTTGTGGATAAACATAATAATGAGCTTCTACTAAAAAATCAATAATCACATCATACTAGGCCTATGTCATTGCTTGAAGCTGATGTCACATCTATCCAAACTTATGGACATGTACAAGGACGTGGATATGGGTGAGGCAGTGGTAGAGGGCATGGTCACTATCTTGGTTGTGGTAGATACATTTTCTCATAATGTGGTGATCATAATTTCCAGAGTAGAAAGAATAATTCAAAAAACCAAAAGTAGAATAATTTAGAGGCATGACACAAATAAAGTGTGGAACCATAAAAACATATTATTGAGAATGAATACTATATATGTGGTATAAAAAGTCATTGTTCACAAATTTTTCATACTTTAAAATATTAAGCCAGTATCTGTCAAACATCAATTAAAGAAAAAGAAAAGACTATCAAAATGAACTTCATTAATGGTAATGACTAGGTGAATTTAAATTTTAACCCATTCAAATATTTTAAATTTCTGTGAGGACTCTAGTGAAAAAATTGATTATCTAATTATGATAATATTTCAAATATTTCTTATGATTAGCTATTCTATTTTTATGTAGAATTTTGATATGTTACCCACATTTGAATACGTACATACAACTTACTATGATATATGACTAGTTTGTATAATTAAATTCTTTTTTTTTATTTATACTTGAAGATATATGGATTCCTCTCACTCCTTCATAAATCATATGACATACATTGTAGATGCATTCCTTGTAGATTGTGCTACCACACAAACAATCCTTCATGATAACAAAAAATATTTTTCCAGCTTAATGTTATCAAAGTCTAATGACCATATTTGAGATTATCAACCTAAATCAAGGCTCAAATAGAGCTACTATTATTTTATGTAGTGTAACTAAAATCCAAATCAATGATGCTTTTATTTTGTTAACTCTAACTAAAATATTCTTAGTTTTAAATATATTTTTTTAAAAAATATCATATTTAATCTAATAATAATAATAATGAATACTTCTCATTACTTTGGTTGTGTTTGAAAATAAACATATATTAGAAAAACTTTTCTCTTAGTCAAGTAAATTATATCAAATGATCATTAGACCCATTGTGTCATGTGTTGTAAACCAAAAATTTTGTTGGTCAAAAACTTTTATGATTTGGCATGAATGCCTTGGATATCTAGGCTTTTCTATGATGCATCATATTATTATTAATTCTTCTGGGTATCCTTTGAAAAACTAGAAAAATTATATGCCTAATGATTATAATGTGTTGCTTGGTCACAAGGAAAGTTAAGTATATGACTATTGTGACTAAAATCTTATTGGTAAGCAAGTTATGCAGAAAAGTAAACTTTAGTTTAGAAATTAATCTCATAGAAATGGTATAGGCATTTCGATCAACCAATCATGAGTCAACTACTACTTTAGTTGAAAAGATAAGACTGAGTTTTTGGTAAGACTCTTAGATTCTAAGGTTAGTCCATTTTATTATGAATGATAACTTATTTAAATAGTCTGGATATTATTATGATTAGTTATAGAATAAAGGTTAAATTATTATAAAAATACCTTAGTACCCTAATGGCATATAAGATAGTTGTCAACTATTAAGTCCTTCTCAGTGATAGTTATAGAATCATAGTTGTCCCATTAATACTTTACTACCAAAATGACATGTCATTCAGATTTATAAGTTATTCATGAGTCCATATCTTTTAGGAAACTCATGAATTGTCCTTGATAGTTACTTCATATGTGCATTCTTATTCTCCAACCTCATATATTATATAAATATGAACTAATGTTGTATTAAAGTATTTGTACTTTCAGCTTCATAAGTAATATACTGGCATAGTTAACATATATTTTTATTCAAATCTCACTAGTAGGAGTCATATAACATAAAGTAACTCATGACGACACACAACTTCCACACCAAAGTTGAAAGCCTTGGAATAATATTTTATAAAACTTTCATAATAATTATGGGTTAGTTTCTATAAGAAATACATATTTGATTAGCTTATAAAAGTATTCATGTTTTTTACTTTTGGAGTGTCATACTAATATAATTAAACTTGCCTCAATGTTGGGCTTTGATGTATAAGTTTTTCTTATGCATCATGATTAAAAGGGTTTTCATTTTTTTTCTTACTTTTACATATGTGTGTATTTCATAGTTTATCTATTACAATCCATCACAATAATATGCATAAACCTACTAATAATAAAATCATCATTTAGTTCCACATAAATTTCACATCCATCATAACTAAACCACAATAATATCCAAACATTAAAATCATTTAATTTAAGTTTCGATAACATGAAATTAAATATACTATTGGGCAATTGCGCTTCCAATGGTGGTGATATTAAGATACAGAAGACAATAAGAACAACAGAAAAACAAGCAATATATATCCAATCTAGCAATCCAACCACAGAAAAATCAAAAATGAGAAATAAAATAACAGAAATAATGTGGTTCACTAGTCACTCAGTAAGACTAGCTACATCTACCAGAAAATACTTATGCGTTAAAGATTAAACCAACAAAAATGTCTTATAATTTGCAGCACAGAGCAGTCGTGATAAATCGAGTAGAGAGAGAGAGAGAGAAGAAGACGATGAATATTTCCCCGGGTCCAAAAACAACAACCCGAAATTACAAATTACAAAACATTTTAAACAAAAAATTTTCTCTATTCATTTAACCGGAGTGGGTCGGATCATGGGACGAGTCAGGCTCTGCTCCAAAAATTTTAGCTCACTGACCGGACAGTGAGACCTCCATTATTGTGCTACTGCTGCATCTCTGGCCTCTTAATATTTCCTTTCATGTACTTACATGAAAATATTAAAACAGAAACAGAAATATTTGATTATACAAATAGATTATCAAAAAATAAATTACATATACAACATATACCACACCTAAACCTCAATTTATCCTAATGTTAGGGAAAAATTTATATGATATTATTTAAGATATATCATATGGAATTGAGTTCTCAATGATAGCACTCAAAAGAGTTTATGAGTCAAACCCTAAATTCATACTTCATGTTAGTGTGCCTTGGATTTTTTCCTATGTGCGAGTGAAAATTTAGGCCAACCCCTTTTAATGTTATGCTTAATCTTTGCATCATCTATTTATGGATCTCCCCTAGGTTTGTAAGAAATTATTCTCTCCAAATTATTGATTTTCATCACTTTTTTATGGCCTAGAATTCTATCTTAAAATGTATCATTTTGTGGTTTTATACTCAAAAAGACGAGTATGAATTTTAAGTGAAAAGTCATAACTTTGAGGAATGTCATAACTTTGGCTTTTCATCTATGTAACACAAAGTATTGACTCATGACAATGGAAATGTGCAATGACTTTGATCTCTCTCTTGTATCATATTGCCATGACACTATGAATGATTGTGGCTGTATATTTCTCTTTTATAATACAAAGTCATGGTGCTAAAAATTAATCATTATTTTGGTCTTTTTCCTACATCAGATTGCCACAACATTGGGAATGACCATCATTTTTTCTTTATAAACCAAAGTTATAGCACATTAAATGAGCCACGACTTTTGTCTTTTCTCAAGAGAAAAAGTCCTAGATCTGGAAATGACTATGACTCAAGTAAATGCTCTTTGGAATATTTTGTAGTAAAAGTCATGACATTAGAGAAGTGCTGTAGCTTTTTCCTTAGTCTTGGTGGCTTTATAATGAGAAAGTCACGTGGTTGAAAAATGTTGTAGCTTTTTGTACCAATAGGATACTTGATTGCTTAATATAAAATTAAATATCTTAGACATAAAAAGTATTATGAACTAATTTAGTTGGAACTCCAAGAAAGTTTCATAGCAAAAAAATATATATATTATACTGTAAAACAATAATACTAATGAATTGATAGAATTATAGCATATGAAGATTATCATGACTATTTTTGTAGAACTTCAGTTAAGAATGGATACCAAAATTACCATATAAGCTATATGAGGTATAACACAGTTATAAAATTAAAATTATTATGATATTACTTAACTTTTCGCTCCCCTCTTTCGCAACAAATCTACCAAGTCTCACATTTCCCACAAAAAATATCCAATCTCAATATTATTCATTATAATCCATCAAAAGTATGATTTAGTGAAATGATTTTATTTAAAATCCTTTTATATATAAACATGTAATTCATAATTAACAAAATAAGTAGTATTATTTGGTATTTGACATACTTAATAAACTCATATACTAAAATGATTACTAATCCCAGAGTAATTACTTCTTCTTAATAAAAAATTATATATTATATATATCCTTCATAAGTATTTGCTACAACTAAGTATTATAAATGTTTAGATGGTGGGGCAACTTTTTTTTAGATATGTAAATATATAATGGTAGGATTCGAGTTTCATGACTAACTTTGTGGCTACAAAATGATTTGTGTATGTGATTACATTTATTTCATCATATCATGCATAAAAAAATTTTTGGGTTGTCTTTCAATCCTAAGCAAAATGTTCATAACTAGACTATTAAAAAATTATTACCTTAATTTGTGATCTCACCTGTCCAAGTTAGTTTCATTGTATAATCTTTTACTTTTCCTTTTCTTCCCAAACTTTCTTTTCATCACTGAATCATATAAAGGTCTTACTTATTTTCTTTCTTTTTCCCAATATATCATGGTTATTTAGATCATCATCACTTTATCCTCCCTAGATGATATGACTTTAAGGATCACCTCAACTTTTTGTTAGGGTTGCACTTTGGGCATTTTCTTTCTAGATCCCCAAAGTTGTAATACTTGTACTTGCTATGACTTCTTTCTTTAGCTATTATATCTTCAAAGGCATGGCACTGGTCAAATACATGACTTTTATTATTGCCTCCATCCCCCCCCCCCCCCCACTCCTTTTGGATCCTCCAAAATTATTGTTGAAGTCATGTCTTTCTCTATCATTTCATTGGAATTCTGCCTCTACTTTTACTACCAATAAATTCTTTCAATCCTATACATCATTTCTCTATGAAGATATGATAAGAATTTGGAAATTTCACTTTCCTTTTCTTACTTCTTCAGAGCAATTCGGACCCTTAAAAGGTCATGACTTTGAATAATGCCTTGAATTCATAGTTGGTATTCTCTTCAGTCTCAACTTAATTTTCATAGCTTCATACTTCCTCTTCTATATCATCTTCCTCATTTTCATCAAGCCAATAGTCTTCTATAAAACCTTTCTACCTAAAGTCTATGTTTTGTAGTCTTGTGTAGATTCTTTCCTCCAATAAATTTTTTCATCATCATTTGGACTCTACATGAATTTGAAATATTAAATTTCATTTGCTCCTCACTTACACGAAGTGTGAATTCTCTCTTCTTGATATCCACAAAGACTTGTTCAACGGCTAGAATTGACCATTCCAAAATAAATAGAGTTTGTTGGTCTTCCACCATATCCAGCATCATAAAATCCACAAAAATAAATAAATAAACTAACATTTATTAACACGTCTTCAAAAATACCCATTGGGTACTTCATCAATTGGTCAGCCATTTGTATTGAGAGAGAGGTTGATAAGGTCATCTTTCCAAGGTTAAGTCTTTATGTCATTAACAAATGTATCAAGTTGATACTCTATCCCAAATTGCATAACACCTTCCTAAATATTTACTTTTCAATTATATATGGTATCATAAACTTATTGGATCTTTCCAACTTCTTTGGAAATTATAGTTAAATAATTATACTATATTTCTCAATCGTATTCACTATTCCAAACTTCTCTAACTTCTTTTTAGTACTCATGATATCTTTTATGACTTATATATAATTTGACATTTGAGATAATATTTTGGCAAATATGATATTTACTTTTAACTTTTGAGAAATATTGAGAAAATTCTTAAATTATTTATCTAATTTTTCCTTTCTAAAATGGTGGAAAATAAAAATTTGTGGGAAAATTATTTTTGGTATCATTCTCAATCATATTTATTTTTTAATGGCTTTGAATAATCGTCATTTGCTCATCAATTACACCTTTTTCTTTCGTCTCTAGAGTGTTTAGCTGGCATTTTATTCTTTAGGCATTATGAGTATGGAAAATATCATGGCATTAGGCTCCATGACTTTAAAAAATATCATGGTGTAAGTCATAACTTTTCAAAAAATTATAGTGCTATCAGTTTTGAATGTAGAGTTAGGAATATGAGTCGAGCCCATTGGGTAAGGGTGGGTTGAATTTTGGAGGATTAGGCTCAAAAAATGAAGGCCCAAAAAAATTCAATTCGGGCCAACCTAGCCCACATGGCTAGTTTTTTTTATATTATTATTTTTTTTACCATATAAATTGAATATTTTGATAATTGGATTCAAACTCTAAATCATTAAATTTTTTCTTCCCCTTTTTGTCTTTCGTTTATGCCCTCAGCCCTATATATGGATCTCTACAGTCTACTTTCATCTCTCTCCATTTCTCTCATCAATCTCTCTTACCAACTACTAATCATCAAAGAATCCGGTGTTGAATATGCTTTGTTGATCATCAAAGAATCTCCGATCTGAATAAATTATCCTATGGAAAAACTTTGAAGAAAATTTTTTCAAACTGACTTTTACTATTGAAAAATCAAAAAAGATTAGTTTTCTGTTCTCTTTCTCTTCATTACTAGTTCTGTTTCATTTTATAAAATCATTCCTTTTCAACATTTTAGAAAAAAAAATTCTATTTGAGGTTTATTTGTCTTGGGTGCAAGGTTTTGTCTCAGTAGCGTTCTACTTTCTTGTCATGTTGCATATTAAAATGGTGATACTTTTAATTTTAAATATGGGAACTTGAACATGGCATCACTTTTTTTGTTTTCTACATTTTGAAATTCAAGCAAGTGAAGAACAACATGTTCAACGCAACCAACATACATATCAATATCATTAAAACATTCACATGATAAATAACCAAAAGGGTAGAACACACGCATTGACCCTGTAGTTAATAATTAGTATATATTTACGGAATGTATTATGCATGATTGTTTTTTTCCATTCAAACTTCATGAAATTCATAATAAATGCTTTTTATAAGCTTGGTTAAATATTAGGTTATTTGGTTAGAGGAACCAATAGGAGTAAGGATAATAGAAATATTTGAAAGCACTTTTGAACATTTACAAAGCAGAGGAAAGAAAGGTTCCAAGATCCCGGCCTTATCTCGAGACATATAAGGATTTAAGTTCTTCACGCAATATAAGAAAAATCTCATATATTTAGGGATACTTCCCTAGCTAAATGGATATTTTCTGTCGCTAAATGGGATATAGCGATGGATTATCGATTGATCAGGTCCCTATCTAAAGTGCTCTTGCTGAAATTTAGCGGCGAAAAAATCACTTGCTAAAAAAGACAAATTCCCTAGCTAAATTAGCAAGCTAAATGAGATTTTCCATCGCTAAATGAAAATAACGATGGAAGATTTCCAAGCTAATGTGTTAGCTGCTAAATTTAAGATTTTTCTAGCTAGATAAATTTAGTGACGGAAAAATTCATTGCTAAATTTATGATTTCCCTAGCTAAATTAGCAATGGATTTATCCCTTGCTAATTTGGCAAGGGATCTTTCCCTAGCTATTTAATTTCAAAACTATTTTCAGAATTTAATTTATTTTAAAATTTTTTAATTAAATAATTTAATATTTTTATATCAAATTGAATCAAAAATGAAACTATAAAAACAAAAAATAAAATCATTTAATAACTTATTCTAATTCAATATTTTACTTAATTAAAATAAAAAAATTACAAAATTTTATTCCATTTTATTCATCAATGTATTTACCGATAATACATAAAGTATAATATATCTATTCATTGACATTGATTTCTCTCTATTTGCTTCTCTGATCATCATTTTTCTACTACGACAAAGCTGTCCGAGTCATGACACGTAATGTCTAGTGAAAAATCTCATCACTTATACAAGATTTGTATGAGGAATAATGCTATATAACACCTGTAAGAAATTTAAACCACTTAGTCAAATTAAAAAAAAAGTTATGCTTTGATAAATATATAATCTTGCAGTATCCATGTAAATATATATTAGCATTTTACTCGTACATATATTACTATAGTATATGTACATAAAAACTATAGTATTATGTGTACATATATACTGAGTACAAATATACTCAGTATATATGTACAAAAAATACTATAGTATTATATGTATGTATATACTGACTTTATTCATACGTATATACCACATTTGTTGATGTTGTTGCTGCTCCCACAGCCATCGTTGCTGCTGTCGTTGTCGCTGCCACTACCAATGCCACTACTGCTATCGCCACTTATGCTGTCACCGCTACCGTCGCTGTCGCTGCCCCAACTGCATCGGCTGCCAGTGCTATCGCTGCCACTGTTGCTGTCGCCACTACTACCACCATTGTTGCCTCTACCACTGCTTCTGGTGCTGTCGTTGCTGCCACCATTCCCGCCGCTTCCACCGCTCCCGTTGATGCCGCTGCCATCACTACTGCTGCCACCGCCACCACCTCCACTGCCACCGCTGCCGTCACTACGACTACTGTCACCGCTGTCACTTCTACTACTGCTGATAATAAGCTTTTACATACCTATAATAGGCTAAAACTCTACCCAAAAATCTCGGATACACACAAACATATTCACAGATATATAAAAATAGTTTTTATAGATACGAACAAACACAAATTAAAGTTGATTGTTATTCAGCTTCAACAAAATTTAATTAAATAATTTAATATTTTTATATAAAATTTAATAAAAACAGAAACTATAAATGAAAATTTTAAATAAAACAAAAAAAATTCATTTAATAACTTATTCTAATACAATATTTTAAATAACTAAAACAAAAAAATAACAAAATTATATTACATCTTATTAATCAATGTATCTACCGACTATGCATAAAGTATAATCTATCTACGCATTGACGTTACTTTCTCTCCCTCTACTCCACCGATCATCAACTTTCTGCTGCGAAAAAGCTATCCGAGTCATGATGTTTCATGTCTGTTGAAAAATCCCTTCCATTATATAAGCTTCATATGGGAAATAATGTGGTACCATATTTGTAAGAAATTTAAACCACTCAATCAAATCAAAATAATTTAAAAAAAAACTATGTTTTGATAAATATATATATTACTACAGTAAATATGTACATATATACTAGCATTTTACTTGTACATATATTACTATAGTATATGTATATATAAACTATAGTATCATGCATACATATATACTGAGTACATATATACTCAATATATAAGTACATAAAATGCTATAGTATTATATGTACGTATATACCACATTTATTGTCGTTGTTGCTGCTCCCGCTGTCACTATGGCTCCTGACACTGCCGCTGCCGCATTTATATATACTGTGTACGTATACTATATGCAATCAAACAATATAGCATAAAAAAGCATACAAATTATATTAAACCACAACAATATGCATAGATAAAAAATCATAAATTCATAAAACAAAATTATTTATTATAATATATATAATGTTGTAACTATTAGTATCACAAAATTTCAAATATATTCTACTTTCTTTCTTATTTAATGAAATATAAATTCAGAAATCTCATTAGAAACCTTCCAAATAAATGATAAAGTTCAACAAGCAATTCACATTTATTTGTATCATATGTATTAATATTTCAAGAACAAAGAGAATCAAATAAAATATATTTAAAAATATAGTATATAAATAAATTATAGTTTTCAAGGTTCAAATAACAAACTCACTTACAAGTAATCCTTGAGCAATCATATATTAATTAATTTTATCATTTTTTTTCTTATTTTCTAAAATTATTCATCATTTTCATTACACATCTATATAAATAACCAGTAAGTTAGACATGACTCTTATTTTTAATAAAATAATCATTAGTTCAAGATAAATTCAACCATACTTAAAGATTTATTAATTATAAACTCACCTCATATTAATGATTTGTATCACCCTTTTGAGTTCTAATCATTTCTATCGTACTCTTCACAAATGTCTTTGCATTATTATTCATTATCATGGGAATGCATTTCATAAAAGCTCAATTTTATACGTAAAAAATCAATAAAGTGAAGCAAACAAAGTGAATATTTTAAGTAATAGTGAAGTGTGTTCCAAAATAAAAATATATATTAATTGTTGGACATTTTTTTGAAAAAATTATCCAAAAAAAATATAATTTGAAAATAATTAAGAAATGCTATCTAACCTTTTTATATTTCAAAAATAAAAACCCAAATTTACTCTTACTCATCTACATCATGTAAAAAACAAAAAATCAAAAAATAAAAAAAAACAAACATACTAATACATATATATACACATATGTAAATATATATATATATATATACATATACATATACATATACATATACATACATACATATATATATATATATACATATATATATATTATATGTTTATACTTAAAAACATATATACACTATATACATTATAACATATACATATTAATACATTTATACATGTATACAAGATATACATTTACACATTTTAACATATATATTGTATATGCTTTTGTTTTCAAAAATAGTATATTCAAAAAAAAAAACTATTTTTGACTTTTGTTAAATATTAAAATATATTTACCTATTCAAACAAGTAAATATATTTTTAAAATTATTTTTTAATCACAAGCTTAGGCAACATGAGAAAAAAAATTATATATTCATCTATTTTTTTTAAGAGCACCAAAATATAGATATTTTTTTATTTTAATCATTGATTTTTAATTATTTTCATATTACAACCCTTTTACATAATTTCCCTTATTTTTTCTATATTATTATTTTACTAATAAATTATCTACCTAATCAAAATAAGTAAATATATTTCTCAAATTTTTTTAATCACAAATTGAGTCAACTGTCATCATTTAAAAAATAATTGTACATTATATTCTCAATAATCTAATCAATTCCAATTGTTTAGTAAATCATCTAATCATGTTAACTAGTTGTAATCAAATTTACATTTATAGCTATTAGAAAATAACTTTTGTTAATGCATTCTTCATATTAAATACATTTACAACATTCTATGGCACCAAATCAACATAATATAATACAAAATCCTAACACAAATTTTACAATTTCAATTTCAATATTTTTTATCTATGATATTATAAAATACTCATAATTAATTTGCAAATTTTCTAGATGGAATTAACATTAAAAAAAATCAAAAAAACACAAATTTTATTAGCATCATTATATAGCTTAATAATAAATCTAAAATACCTTTAAACATAGGGAGAATTATGTCTTGGGGTCTTGGGAACCCAAATAATTAACCTTAAGGCCTCATAAGACCTATATTTGACCTCAAAAGTATGAAACAAACAAAAATTAATGTTAAGGATATAATATTTTTGTAATACCTCATTTACCCCTGATGATGTGGAAAATAAGCAGTTCCGTCTTTGATGGTCTACATCAAAGACGGATCTGTTGACAGACTCTGAAACGGCAACAAGTGTAGATCATGCCGTGGTGTGGCGGCGGCCTTCTGCATGACAGACTCTGAAACGCGCTGTTGATTGTTTTTTTTTTGTTTTTTTTTGTAGAAACGATGATGGAACTACCGCCAGACATGACCGGACAATCGCTGTTCCTCAAGCTGGCACGATGACAGTGGTGGGCGTTGGTGGCGACCCATGTCTTGTTTCTAGTAGCTGGCCAATCGGCGGCAGTTCTGCTGGGAAGATATTATTATGAGATGGGCGGCGACAGTAAATGGATGGCCACGCTCGTGCAGACCGCTGCCTTTCCCATCCTGTACGTTCCTCTGCTGTTCGTGATTCGGTCGTCTTCTCCGTCCTCGTCACCTCCTCCGTCTTCTCCTCCGCCGTCGCCCAAAAGGGTGGCCGCCGTTTACTTGCTTCTGGGAGTCGTCGTTGCGGGTGATAATCTGCTGTATTCCGTCGGGCTCCTGTACCTGTCGGTGTCTACTTACTCTCTCATATGTGCATCCCAGCTGGCTTTCAATGCCGTGTTCTCCTACCTCATCAATTCTCAAAAGCTCACCTCCCTGATTCTCAACTCCGTGGTGGTGCTTTCGCTGGCAGCTGCTCTTATTGCCGTGAATGGCGACTCCGAGGTGCTGCCGGGAGTTTCGAGGTGGAAGTACATGATCGGCTTCCTCACCACTCTTTCTGCCTCCGCCCTCTACTCTCTCCTGCTGTCTGCCATGCAGCTCTGCTTCACCAAGGTCATCAAGAAGGAAGCATTTTCTGTCGTTCTGGAAATGCAGATCTACACGTCGCTCGTGGCATCATGCGTCTCCCTCCTGGGCCTGTTCGCAGACGGAGAATGGAGCAGCTTGCATGGCGAAATGGAGAGTTTCAGGGCCGGAAGTTTTTGCTACGTTATGACTCTTGTCTGGACGGCCGTGAGTTGGCAGGTGTGTTCCGTCAGCGTCATCGGGTTGATTTTTCTAGTTTCCTCCCTCTTCTCCAATGTGATCAGCACCGTTGCTTTGGCCGTCTCTCCCATTGCCGCCGTCATTGTTTTCCACGACAAGATGAACGGCGTCAAAGTCATCGCCATGCTCCTTGCTCTCTGGGGCTTCGCCTCTTACTCGTATCAGAATTACCTCGATGATTCTCAGGCGAGGGCCGCCCGACGAGCAGCAGAAGCTGCTCGGGAAGCCGACGACCAACTATGACTCTCGGCCGCCCTTATTCTTTTATTCATTAAGGGCATTTTTGTCCTGGAAATGTTTATATCCTTAAAGTCAAATATAAGTGTTATGAGGCCTTAAGGTTAATTATTTGGGTTCCTAAGACCCCAAGACATAATTCACCCTTAGACATATTATTTTATTCTTTCATTGTTATATTTGTTTTTAAATCTAAATAAAAATTCTATAATTGTAGGAATAAAAATATCAGTTGAGTGCATAAATATAATAAAATATTTATTTTTGATACATCACACAAAAGTAATTATCATTTTATATTTTTTATTAATTCATTCATCCGACACAAATAAATATTTATTTCTCACTCAATCAAATAATTTTACATCAATTTTTTAATAAATACTATTTTTTTAGAATAATATTTTTACCTCATGAAAACTTGGATAAATAATCAAATTAAAATAAAAAATAATAATATATTCATCTATTAATTTATATATATGATGTTTTGCTAAATTTCAACCATTATTCAATATAATTGAATTTGATCAATTTTAAAGAAACCCTTTTAGATTTAAAGTAAAAAATAATTACTATTTTTTTTATTTTTATTCTTATTACGTTCTTCATTAATTACTAATTTCACTAGATATGAATGTAACACTCATCTTATTATAATTTTCAATAGCATATTCATTTTCCGAAGATTCAATGAAATTTTAATGTATAATATCCATTTTATAGATTGACTTACACCCTCAAACCCCCCCCCCCCCCCCCCCCCCCCCCCCCCCCCCACACACACACACACACAAAATGCTAGTTCGCTATCTTTAAATATGCTAGTACACAAGCTTTTTTATGTTATAAATTTTGATACAATAAGAAATCAATAAATTTTCTTGAATAGATGTATAAGATGGAATGAGACGACAAACCCCGACACAACCCAAGTATAAGGCAGAAGTGATCCCTAACTAGACACGACTCAAATCCTAGCTAGCCAAGGTGAAGTCCAGGAAACCCGGCACAGGCTAACTGCTAGCCTTGACTTGGACCATTCCGACCCAATCAAACCATGATCTATTTTTAAAACTGATATGTTAGTTTGATACGCCAACTCAAGTCAGAATTTTTGCCCAATACAAAGCATGACCCACACCAAATTCAACATGCACAAGCAGGTTTTGAAAGTCATGTCATGTCGACTGTCACCCCAATTTGTGGCACACTAGCTAGATCACATGGCCCAACATGACCCTAGTCATCCCATTGTTGGACATGCATGGGTCAACAGTAGTTTTTAAAAACAACACATTGGCATGCTTGAAAGTGTCTTTCATAGGCATGCATTAAGACATGATTTCCAAAACTAAATCCATAGCATATAATTAAGTATCTCATCCGCCACCTCCTAAGAGAAACATACAAATAACTGGAACACATTTTTAAAGTAGCAAGTATTAATACTTGATGAGCATATGGCTTTCATTCACAATCACACTAACATCTGACTTATTTTTGAAGTTTACAATAAAATATACCTTATTTTTAAACATGACAATTGATTAATACACTGGTTATCATAAAAATTGTAAAATTACATGTGTTAAACACGATTAGACGAGAATACTCCTAATATTATTGATAATCTAAAAAATCTTTATGATTCATATATTTGTTGAAAACTATGTCTTAGTGACTTGACAAATATCTTCATCCAAAGACAATATATCTCGAGTTAGAGACTCAACATGCATTGAATTTCCAACTTTTAAGAGTAATACTATCAAAATATTAAACTCTGAGGTAGAATCGTCAGTTGTATCATAATGGACCAACAGGGCCCAAATTTTTTAAGCTTGGTCAACACATTGCTCCTCGTCATCCACAACACATTACCAAAGGATGTAGGCAATTAAAGCTTGTGGACTGACTAAGCCATTCAGATAACCCAAACTAGCTTGGATTTGCTGTCATGGGCAACAAATTGCAACTGGCCCTAACCCTATCACCAGACAATAAGTAGGATCATAGGGCAACCTCGACTACCTACCGCAAATAATGTAGGCAGAATGCTTGCTCGAACGTATCATCACAAGACAATATTAAAAAAACACACAACTAAACATATAAATTTGAAAAAAGAAAAATCTAAAGAAATATATGTTAAACTAAGGTTAGTCCATCTAGTTATGATCATTATATTTGTATATTTTAACATCCACTTATAGCTCTTTTGTTTTATCATTAAAATTCAATCATAAATATTCTCAATCTTTTAAACATGATAATTTTAATAATATTTGATAATAATGTTATTCTTCTATTCACTGTTATCAAAATCGTACGATTCATGATTTAATTTACAATTAAGAGAGTAAACAATCTAGCTTTTTAAAAAGAATAAAAAGCATGTATTATTTAAAAACTAAATCACTGAATCACGAATCGATTTAATACTGATTATCAAGAATTAATTAACATGAAAAAAAATAACTAAAACCTTTAATATTATGAATATAACGTAAAAAAATAATAAAATACCAAAAAATCATAAAAATAAAAACTAAAATACCAAAAAAAATTACTGAAGATAAGAACTATGAATTAATTAACGTAAAAAAATCACAACAAATTTAATTTACAACTTGATTCGATTCATGATTTACTAATCAAACATTCCAGTTTTTAATTCAAATCTCGATTTAACAACTATACTTCTATCTCAAATTATATTCATAATCATAACAAAAATAAATTATAATATTATACTAGATACTAGAAAGGACAATAAATCAATCGCTCATAAGAAGAATGTTAAGCTCAATATATTAATTTTTCATATCACTTTTATATAAAATATAAATATACATAATATTTAAGTTTTTCAATAATTTACTTATTTCAATGAACATCCTCATCATTTGCTTTTAAATAACTGAATCAAAAAATTATCTCTAAATATGATATTAATCTCCATACTTGAAAGTTCACAATAATTATTTTATACTTATCTTTATAATATTTAGATAAATTATCTAAATATTCATAAATTCTACTCAGATTTTTATAATTAATTAATGCAGATGAATATGTATTTAATAATATTTTTTATATCTTTCTTCTTTACATTAATATTCATACAAGATGCCATGTAATAAAGATATTAAATAAAAAAAATAATATTTTAAATATTTACTTTCAATCTTAGTAGTCATGACAAAATTGAGCATTCACTATATTTATTAAAAAGAATTAATATTGCATATATACCTAAATATAATATATTTAGTAAGAGTATATATAAGTAAGTGCATGTTCATTGTATCATAAAAAATTTTAAAAATAAAATTTCTATAACTCATTCTAAATTATTAATTATTATTTTATTAAATTTATTATTAATGTATTCATATATCACAGATTAGTAACCAATACTTGAATCCAACAAAAAATATATATAATTTCAATAATACCTAACATCCACTTATATTTTTAGGACACCTTACTTACATAGAATATAAAACTCTCATAATCTTCTAAATATTTTAATATATTTTCATAAATTATATATATATTATAATAAGGAGAAAACTAGCTAAGTCAATCTTCATTATTAAATTGATTATATGACACATATATAATAAGAAAAATCACATCTAAAAAATTATTTTTAATGATTCTTATGAACATGCTTATAATAACACCATTATTTGATATATTATTAATATTATACTATATATTTTATTTTATATTTCATATTTCCTAAGGATATTCAACCGACACAATTTTATAACATGATAAAAATAAAAAATCTCATGAAATCCTATATTTTTTGGAATAATTATATAAAGGGATAATTATGACATGACATTCTTACCTAAGAAACTATTCCTATTAATTATTTAATGTATTATGTGACATATATATAAAATATAAAATATTTTATTTAAGAAATCATATTTAATAAATCTTACAAACATATTTATACCAATACTATTATTTGATATATAATTTAATATTATGTTAAATATTTTATTTTGCATATTTTATTTTTTAAAAAAACTCAACAAACACTCAAATATGGCAATATCATCATAAAAATAAAAAATCTCATAAAATTCTAATATTTTTTGGGATAATTATGAAAAGAAGTCCTAAAATAAAAATAATTATGTTAAATTACCCATTGCATTATTTAAAAAATTTAATAAAATGTAATGCATGAATTTATGCATAAACTCGTTTTTATGCATAAAGCAATTGATGGATAAGCTAAATTATGCATTTATGCATAAACATGCATAAAAATGAGTTTATGCATAATGAGCTTAAGCATTTATGCATAAGCCAAGTTTATGCAAAATTAAGTATGCATAAAAACTCATATATACCTAAACTAGTTTTTGCATTTATGCATAATGAGCTGTTAAGCATAAAATATGTTATGCACATAAGCCCTTTTATGCATTTATGCACAACAAGTTAATGTGCATAACAAGTTTAAGCATAGATATGCATAAAAATGAGTTTTTGCATGACACCATATGCATTTATGCACAACATGTTAATGTGCATAACAAGTTTAAGCATAGATATGCATAAAAATGAGTTTTTGCATGACACCATATGCATTTATGCGTTAACTCATTTATATTCATGTTTATGCATAAACACAAACTCATTTATACATAAACTCAATTATGCATAAAATCAAGTTTATGCATAGTTTGGCATGAATAAAAACTCATTTATGAGTAGACATGTTTTTGCATTTCTGCCTTATAAATTTTTATGCATGAAAACTCATGCACATAAAAATTCATTTACAACCATGGCTCATTTGGGCATAAAAACTCATTTATGTGCTGTGCATGACAATTTTTTATGTGAATAATGAATTTATGTGCATAATAAATTTTTATGCATATCAAACTATGCACAAACAAGTTTTTTTTTGCATATTGAAATATGCATAAACTGAGTTTTATGCAAAAAGCTCATTATGCAAAAAAACAAGTTTGTGTATAACTTGGAATACAAAAAAATAAGTTCATGCATAGCTAGTATGAATAAAAAGATGTTCATGCATACCTTGGTATGCAGTAAAACAAGTTTATGCATAGGTAGTATGCATAAAAACATATTTATGCATAGCTGGTATGCATAAAAACATGTTTATGCATGACATTCATGTATTATATATTTTTTTGATTTTTTTAATAATGCAAAAGTAATTAAGGGTTTGAAAATATGAGTGATTAAAAAAGGACCCAAATTATAAACATTTTTGATGATGTATGTGAATACATTATCTTCATATACCACTCCACTTTACACTTTTAAGATTATTAATTATTATTTGTTTTACCATTTTAAAAATCTTATAAAAAAATACACATTAGCAATATACTTAATCATGCTTTTTCTTACAACTTAATAATGATAAATGAAATGGATAAATAAATATGAGGATTGATCCATATTCAAAAATTTTACCGCTCATGTTCTTTAAATTTATCTAAGATTCAATGGATCATATATATTTATGAATTATTTGAATTATCTCCTAAGATTATTTATTACCATCAGTATTCTGACTAGTAGATATTTTTTTATAATATACATTTTTTATCCACATTTTTTTAATTATCTTAAAATAAATTCATACTACAAATATTCATCTATTATTATATTTTTTATATGCAAAAGCTGAGGTAGATTTATATGACTAATATATAACTCAATCTTAGACTTTTCAATTGGATTTATTTTATATTTAAGTTTATATTATTTTCATATTACCTATTTTTTAATTTTTTAGTTTATAAAATTTAGTTTATTTTTTATTTACTTTATACTAGAAAAAAAACTAACTCAAATACACACACACACACACACATACTCACTCACTCAATCAATATACCCAACAAGTCCACAAAAACCAACTAAAATATTCATCCATCAACATTGAGTACTCATAGTCATAATCAATAATATGGTTTCAATTCTAACATGATGTATTATTTATATGATATACAAAAATAAATAAAGAATACCTACTGCTCACTATTATAAAATAATTGTAATATTTTAAAAGAAAAATAAAATTATAATTTTAATATGAAAAATTATAAATGTTTAAGATTAAAAGATAATTTCTTTAATTTTTTTTTTCATTTTAAAACAAATCCAACAATCTTTAGATTTTATTTATGTTCATAACCTTTGGAAGAAATCAAACATCTTACAAATAAAAGATACATATTTTTATTAGCCTTTGCAACAATGACATTAACTTGTCATTCTTGTTGTTAGAACTTAGAATTCTCAAAGCAGCCATTGCTGCCAATAATAGCAACAAATTCAAAAATGGAGTACTTGTATTCTTCATCCCATTAATAAATAACATTATTAAAAAAACACATCTATGGACCATGCCATCCAGTGTCATGCCTTGGGCTAAGCTCAAGTCACCTAGTCTAGTTCAAAAATGGGGTACATGCCTTGTGTACCAGGTAAAAAATCCTTCCAATTGACTATTTAAAAGATAATCTAGCAAGCTTCTGATTATTTAGACATAACAAATTGTGATGAAAATGCAGCCAATTCAGGGTATAATTAGGCCACCCATTGATGATAAAAGAAAAAATTTAGAATATGTTATTTGAAATTGAATGTATTCATGATAAAACACAAAAGAATTTCAGCAGATTAAAAAGATTCACAAAAAAATTGAACTTGAATAGAAGTATTGCAGCAACATCATTAATGGGACTCCATTGATTTTGTAAAATATCCGAGCAAAAATTTCCATCTGCATAAAATATGTAATCATTATCACAATGATTTATCCATCAGCTAGATTGGGTTGAGGATGTTAGACTTGTTCGTCTCCATGATGCACCATTCATGACCATCTCGTCCAACATAAAATGTTCCTTTTTCAAATATAACATGATGTTGAGTTCACACTGATCATTAAGAAATCACAATTCAAAAAAAAAACTAAGTTAAATTACTTCACGTGAAGAATTGAAAGATGAAGCAGATAAGTTCATCGTGTTGCTGTTCAACTCTACCACATTCCCAAAATGACGATCCATTTTTTCGACCAATAGATGTATTAATTCTAAAATCACAAGCTCATTTTGAAATATGTATGACTTTACTCATTAATATCATTGCTCATTTAATAGCAAAAAAATAAAAATAAAAAACAAAAAAACAAAACAAATTGATTCGGCTCAACTTGATTTAGAATAACATGCACTTGAAAAATATCTTATGTACAACATTGTAGATGTGATAGGAGCTTACTTCATCATTGTCAACACCAACCAAGATAAATAAAGATGTATGGTGCCGGTATACAATTTTGTAGTTATGATGCTCCACAAACGAGCAACACAAAGAGATCGCAATACAGAAACAACTTCAAGTAGAGGAACATGAGCAATACTCGTGGCTATGAAGAATTTGCATCTATGAGAAATGAAATCAGAAAAGAAGTAGCAAGATGATTAAAAAATAAAAATGACATGCTGCTTTGTTCGAATTAGGCATTTTTATTGATTTCACCTTCTAGGGCATGTCGTTCTTCAATAGCTAGCCATTCATAGTTAAATTTCCATCATTATATGGTAGATAATAGTTATTAAATTATTAAATTGAACTTACATCATCATAAAAAAAATCATATGAACAAAAGTCTAGCATATCTTTTTAGTTTGTAAAAATTATTAGGTGGTGATTAATAAAAGATAAATAAAATTATATCAATTCAACAAAATTTCAATATTAGTTTAGTTGATTATAAGGATTGTATGCAGCAAAAAGAGATCTAGGTAGTGATTATCACTTACAGATAAAATGAATAATGTCCCCCCCCCCCCCACTACTATCTCTAGAGGCTAGACGTAGTGGAGCCTATAGTTTCTCTAGCAGGATTTTCTACTACTATTTTCTACATCGAACCATTTTTTATTTGATTTAGATAGACATAGAGTGAGCAGTAAGAAAAAAAAATGAATAAATATTGATTGGACTAGAGGACGTGGTTGTACAAGTTATATATAGTTAACTTGTCTGCCTTTGTGCACGAAAACTCATGTGGGCTGTGAGGCAAGATACATGTTATGCCTTGTCATTATTGCTTTCAAAATAATACCTGGTGCTCCCCTATTCGCATCCTTCAATTTTCCCCATATCTATTTCAAGAGTGTTTCATTTCTTTCCACTATTAAAAATATTTTCCAACTCTAATTCCCTTTATGCTTCCATTTTAGTATACCCACCTATAGCAGAGAGAAATGTTTCTAGTCAAATAAGCAACAACAGCAAAAATCATGTTTGCAGAATAGAATACCAATGTTTTTTTGATGGATTTGATGAAGAAGGATGTGTATAAGAATTAAGTAATGGAAGTGGAGAAAAGAAGAGACGGCTAACAATAGATCAAGTGAAAGCATTGGAGAAGAACTTTGAAGTGGAGAACAAACTTGAACCAAAGAGAAAAACAAACTGGCTCATGAACTTGGTTTGCAGCCAAGACAAATAGTTATTTGGTTCCAAAACTGCCATGCTAGGTGGAAAACCAAGCAATTAGAGAGAGATTATGGCCTCTTGAAAGCAAATTAAGACTCGCTGAAGCTCAATTACAAAGCCCTTAATCATTATCACGAAGCCTTGATAAAATTAATTAGGGAAATGAATGCATAGTTTAATACTGAAAACATAGAGGGTGGTAGCTTGTTTAACAAGGGGGAGGGTCTTTTTCTAGAAATAGACAGAGTTGAATAGTGGATCATTAGATAGTAATTTCAGTGTGATCCTGAACAATGATAGTAGTTAAAATCCTGGGATTTCTTCTATTAGGTTGAAATGCTGTAGTAGATCATATATCAAATTAAAATAGTCAAGCATGGAATCATGGATTAATACATACTGATAGGGAATGGTGTTGAAGATTATGGAAGCAAGCATCCTTGCCTCCAGATTAGTTGTTAACTCCGTCAAACTGGAAGTGGCAACTTGAAATGCTCACGACCTGGTGCACAAAAAAAATCCTAGGTGAGTTTTAGATTTTTATGCTCATGACCTAGTGAACGTAAAAAAATCCTAGGTGAGTAGTAGGTTATTATGCTCATGACTTGGTGCGTGAAATTGTGTTCATCATAGTTGAGCATGGGGGGAATTATGATGAACAGTGAACACAGGCAACTTTTTAAGATTTTATTTATAATTGTAATATATATATATATATATATATATATATATATATATATATATTTTATAGATATAAATTTTTATGAATTCAATATATTTTTATGAATATAATATGAAATAAATTTAGAGGCATAAAATTTAAAATTATTTGATATATTTTATAATTTATAAAAATCCTAAGTTAACTTAATAATGAGAAAGATCATAAAAAAGATATATTTATTATTTTAATAAAATGGAATATAAAAAGGTAATATTAAAAATCTTATGCAATGGTTTAATTCTTATAAATTTTATTAGGGGTAGAAATAAAACTTGAATTCAAATCAACTTAGGGATTGATCCCTAGCTAAAATTCCCTAGCTAAATATATATTTTCTTGTAGTGAATCTATGAGTCTCAAATGAAAGAATGTATCACAATACCAGTAATACCTAAAAAATATAAAATATGTATTGTTACCTTAGAGAAAAATGTTGTATAATTTTCTCTAATAAGTATCATAATAGATAATCTCTATGAATATCCTTAGATAACTTTGATTTTCATTGCATATCTCTTAATATTATGTAATTATTTAAGTATCTTTCCTAAAAATAACTATTAGTACTTCTTAATTTCTTTTCTTCCTACAATATGAAACAATAAAAAAAAACTTTTTTATCTACATATGGATATCATACCATCACTATCTCAATTAATAGCCACAATAAGTTGGTATCATACAAATAATTTTGACACTAACAATTGGTTTGTTTCATTCAAAATGTCATACTAAAATTCTACTTTTCTTTACTCCCTTCTTACATGTGCCTGCTACCCATAGTATGTGATGTACATAGAATTTTCTATGCATAGTAAGAGAAAAAATGGCATGACTAATTCTTTTTTTGCTTCTAAAATCACTATACATTGCATGCAATACCATGCAACAAAGGTACTAAAATAAGATGGTGGCACACTTTTCTTGTGTTTAAAGTTTCGTATTAAGCATATCTTTTTCTTGACAAAGGATATTATATTGGCTTGAATTCACATGCACTATTTGAATTAAAAATATAAAAAATCTCACTATCAATACAATAAAAATATACATATAGAAGATACCCTTATATGCTAAGCAAGATAAATTGAAATAATGTATATATTGGATACTCTTATCCATAAATAAAAAATAAACAAAATAAAATAAAAAATTATAAAAAAATTGAAATTATAACATTGTAAGTTTTCTATGAGAGTTTTGGTGGTTTAATGACTTGATTTTGATGACACTAACCTCACTAATGAAAATAATAACAAAATAAATATGAATAGAGTTAACAACACTTAATACTTATACATGACATTTACTATCTGTATAAAAAAGAATACTTTGAAAACTTCCGAAATTAAAAAAAAAACATGAAGGTTTCAAAAGAGCAAAAGCCTCACAAGAAATTTATGAAAATGTCTCACATGGAGGCTACAAAAATCAAGAGTTCCATATAAATTTATGAAAACCAAGAGATATTAGATAAAATTTTCAAAAATCACATTTAGCAGCTTTTCTCTTCCAATATTTTTATCTTGCTTAATATTGAATACATTTCTTTTGTTTGAAGTTGACTACAATTAGGATTCAAGTATCTTAACTATAAGCATTTACATGAAATAGTAAAGAAGGTATTCATTTTCAACATGGAACACTAACTCTGAAATTAAACAAAAACTAAAAGAAACTAAAAGATCTATCTCCTTCTAGATAACAGAGTAAGAAAATCCAACCTCTTTCATGCAGAAGTGTAAATAAGAGGCCCTAACAATCTTAGATGCAGTTGAAGAAAAAAATAATAGAACTTTCCAGAGACCCCTTGGATCAAATAGCTACTGTATATAATTTATTTCATCCTTCTACCAAAGTAAGTAAAGAAGCTTAGTTAAAAATAATAATTCGTGGAAGAAGCATTATAAGTTTTTTTTTGTCTTTCACAATTAGGGTAATACAACGGCTCAGAGAAGATGCATTAAAATAAGATATACCTTACAGAATTGGGTACAATGAACAGAAGCTTAGTTATAAAATTAGCAAGGCTACTTCCCTTCGTTTGGTAAAAATAAACTAACTTTAAATTATTCATGTATTTCAATTACTAAAATAGCTCAGGAAATCAAAAAATATTAAGAAAAAACAACCAATGGCCCTACAATAAACAAAATCCTAGCATTGCGAAAGATTAGATTAAATTATAGTGGAAACTGGAAACTTAGTTTGACTGCATGGAACAAATCATTGATTACGAGATGGGTATCTTACCTTCAATTCATATAAGTATTGAGTGTGGGGATCAAAAACAAATTCGCCATGTTCGAGCGCAATTGAACCAGAGACACCTCGCCATGTTCGAGAATAATTAAACTAGAGATCGAGTGCAGTTGAACCAAAAACACCTTTGCCTTAATCGAACACAATTTAACCAAAAATGCCTTTGCCTTGTTCAAGGACAGTTGAACCATAAACACCTTCGCCTTCTTCGACATTCATTGAACCAAAAACAACTTCGCCTTCTTCAACTCGACCACAATTGAACCAAATACACCTTCGCCTTCTTCGATTATAGGAATTATATTAATATTTATAAATTGTTTATTTTAGCTTTTTATTTGTAGTAATTTTTATTTATGTTTATTTATTAATTAACATATTTTAAAAATTATTATAATTATATAATAAATTTTATAATGTTTTTTAATACAAATATTTAAATATCATAATTAAAATTTTCATAAAAATATTTTGTATAATTTTTTAATTAATTTATACTCAAAAAAATTGTTATTTTACTCTTATTTAATATAAATTTTTATTCGTATTCATATATTTATGAAATTTTTTATTTATAATATCATATTTTTATAATTATATGAGGAAATTGTGTCTTTCAAGGATCACTCATCTATTGACCATGACATACCTTTAATATTAAAAATTAAATAAAATATTAAAATAAATAATGCCAAAAAATATTAAATTATTAAAAAGTAGCGACATAAATTATCACTAGCCCAAATAGCTATGGAAAAATCTTAAGCTAAATGCATATATTTTGAGAAAATAAACATTTAAGGAATAATAGCTTCCAATTTTATATAAAATTGTAAAAAAATAAATTCAAAAATTTATTTAGCGACAAATTTTGTTTTGATCTAATTAGCTAGGGAAATTCCATCTCTAAATTCATCTCTAGTTTATCGATTTATAATTTCATGGAATCAACGAAAAAATTAGCGATGGATTATTTCCTGATCTGATTAGCTAAGGTAATTTTGTCGCTAAATCCGTCACTATATTGTGGATGTAATTAACTAGAGAAATTATGTCACTAAATTCATCGCTATATTTGCGGCTTTTCATTGCGTGGAAGCTAAGAAAAAAATAACGACGGATTATGTCCAGATCTAATTTGCTAGGGAAATTCCATATATAAATCCGTTGCTATATTTTTGACTTTTCATTGCGCGGAATCTATAAAAAATAGCAATAGATTATGTTCAAATCTAATTAGCTAGAGAAAATCTGTTGCTAAATCCTAGCTAAATTATGGATTTTATTAGCTAGAAAAAATCTGTCGCTAAATTATGGATTTTATTAGCTAGATAAAATCCGTTGTTAAATCCGTTGCTAAATTATGGATTTTATTAGCTAGGAAAATTTCATCGCTAAATTACAGATTTTATTAGCTATGGAAAATCCATCACTAAATTACTGATTTTATTAGCTAGGTAAATTCCGTCGCTAAGTTCATGATTTTATTAGCTATAGATATTTCATTGCTAAGTTCAAGATTTTATTAGCTAGGGATATTCCGTTGCTAAATCAGTTATATTTTAAAATCATTCTTTTTGATTGGTTCCCAAAAACATTGATGAAAGAAAAACAATCTATAGTGATCAAACTAAATAGAACATGATTATCATGTAATTTGATTGGTCTACTTGCATGCATATATTAAGATAGAAGTAATTTTTTAGATTAATTTTGTAATCAAAATTTTTTTAATATTTTTTTTATGAATCAATGATAGATTTACATTATGACATCCTCTAGTGTCGAAAATGAACCAACTAGAATTAGTTGTGATGATGAAGATTGTGAAAGGTTTCCAAATGCTAGTTTTGTAAATAACTATAATGTTGATGAGAGTCATGAAATATATAGAACCACAGACCAAAAGAAATAAGACTTTGACCTATTGTGTGTAGAATTATTTTGTGAAAATTGGGGTTGGTAAATATGGCAAGGAAAAATACAAATGCAAGGCTTGTGGGAAGAAATATACTTGTGCAAGTAAATTAGGAATTTTTCACCTTGCAAGTCACATTCCTAAATGTCACATGGTACCTAAATTTCATGATATAGGAGGGATGCTAATTAATTATGAAGGGAAGTTGAGGAAGAGAAAATTCGACACAAAGATACATTGAGTGATTTTGTCTAAATTGATAATTACACATAATCTACCTTTTAATATTGTTAAGTGGAGGGCGTTTAGAAAGTACCAATATTTTTTGAATGAAGATTATAATAGGTATTTCTAAAAGAATAGTTAGATGTGATGTGATAAAAAAATATGATATTGAAAAAAAAATACAACAATTAGTCCAACTTATGGGTAGAGTGTGCTTGATTTCTAATTGTTAGAATGCATGCACCAATATTAGGTATATCTATTGACTGCACATTATGTTGATAAAGATTGGAAGCTTACAAGTAAAATTTTATCATTTACTCATATGCAACTTCCACACACTGATCATGATTTGACATTGATAGAAAAAAAATATTTTCCATTACTTTGGATAATGCATCTTCAAATGATATCATGTAAAACATGTTGAAAGAACATGTATGCTTTTCAAATAGCTTATTACTTAATAGAGAGTTCTTATATATTATATGTTCTACACATATCTTGACCCTTATTGTTCAAGATGATTTGAAGATTATTAGTGATGTATTGCTTTAAATTAAGCAAGGTGTGCACTATGCAAGGGCTGTAGATAGTAGGAAGAAATAATTCTTTCAATGTGTTGAACAAGTTTGTGGTATTGAAACTTTAATTGGTTTGAGATCAAATTTTGTTACTAGATCTAACTCTACAATGCTTGCTAGTTCTTGAAGTAGTGTATAAGTGGTGTCCATTTAATGATGAATGGTTTAGAACAATTTCAATGTGTGAATTCTTGAAGTCATTTTATAAAATGACTAACTTAGTTTCTGGATCATCCCATCCTAGTTTTAATTTGTATTTTAAGAAAAATTGAAGGATAGAACTTCTCATGACATCCAACTTGGCAAATGAGAATTTGTTGATTCAAAGTATGTGTAGTAGAATGAAAAAAAAATTGATAAGTATTAGAGTGATTATAGTGTGGTTCTTGCATGTGAAGTTATTCTTGATCTAACCAAGACACTTAATTTCTTAAAGTATACTTATTCAAAACTAGACCCACATGGTTATGAAGAAAGATTAGAAAGAGTTAAGAAGGCTTTGTATGCACTTTTTGAGGAGTACAAAAATAAATGTGCATCAACTAAATTGACTCATTTTTCTTCTAATGTAAGTCACCCACCAATTATTGTTAGGAGGAGAAATGGAGAAGTAGAAGTTGCTTACATATGATGTAAGTTTCCTTTAACAAAACCCATTTCTTTTTTAAATGAAATGTTTGCTTGTTTAATGAAATATTTATTTATAATTTGATAGGATTTTGAAGAATTTGATTGTCAAGAAACTAATAATTATGGAAAGTCTCAACTTGATCCCTTTTTAGAAGAGTCAATGATGTCTTTCTCTAAAAATTTTGATGTGCTTAGTTATTGGAAAAAAAAACAATAGATTTAATGATCTTGCAAGGACGACATGTGATATTTTGAGGATTATTATAACTACTGTATAGCATCATAATCCACTTTTAGTATTAGCTCCCATGTTTGTACATGTATAGTTCTATGGTTGATGAAATAGTTCAAGCTCTTATATGCACCCATAATTGGTTACTTGGTTTTATTGGTAAGTTTTAATTTATTATTGAGGATTCATAATAAGTATTTAATTTATATAATTACTAATTATCTATTAACTTATGTTTATTTTATTTTTAGTTGATGATGACGACTCAATCGACATTGATGATGTATATCTTTTTAATGTGGAGTCAAATGTTGTTGTTGGAGATGATGAAGAAGAAGATTAAGGTGGTATGGATTTTATTTGAAAATTTGGATTTGTATTTTTATAGATAGTATTTTTTGTTCTACTATTTATTAGTTAGTTTGTTGAATATGACTGCATGTAATTTAGTTTTATATATATATATATGAAATATGGATAATTGAAGAGTATGTAGTTTTTTGAAATAGTTTTTTCAACTATTTTAGGCTTTTAGCCTATTTTGGCCCACAACTCATGTAAGGCCATGATGGGCTTGCTAATTGATGGCCCGACCAATTTTAGTTCATGGACCAAATGGGCCATGCTTGCATGTTTCCCCACTCTAGTTTTGAATTTCTTTATTTCAGCTTCTTTCATTTGTTACCCTTCACCTCTTTCCTGCTTCTAAACATAATTGATAAGTAGTTTTTTGAGTTTGTCTTAGTATTACTTGGTAGTTCTTTGACACTCTTTCTCTTTACTAATAATGTTATTTTTTTGATTTGATTTTATATACTTCTCATTATCATATTCATATGCTCCAACTTTATCTAAAGCTTCTCCATATAGTCCTTTTAAAGATTATTTCTTTATTTTGTATCGGTAAATTCTATCAACTTGTTATTGATGAAAAGTTTTTATTCACTCTTTGAACCTTAGCAATGCGAGCTCATCCTCCTTTAATATTATGTCCCATAAAATTATTTCTAAATTTTTTAGAAACTTGTCTCACCTTCTATTGCCCATTTTTATAACATCTATATGAAAATATTTTATGACTTCTCACGTTCGAATGATAATATGTTGGGATATTAGTATTGGATTAGAACACATACTCTTTGCTTTGTAAACCATTGGCCTCCTCAACTTGATAAACTAGATCAAAATTCATCATTTCTTAGTATTGCAAAATAGTAATTTCTTCTATTCCTTTTCACTTCTCTTCATATGCTTTTAACTTTTAAATAATGCTTTCATCTTTGTATGTATTTTAGTAAATCTATTCGACTCTAATATTCTAGCTTATTTTCTCCCAAAGATATGATCATTCAGAATTTAATAATTATTCTTCACTAACTTCTTAAATAAATAATGCATCTTCTTAAGTAACATTTTCATAATCAACCTACTCGAGGCCACATCAATGGTTTACCTAATCATGTAGTTTAGTCAATTATAGAAGGTTTGGGCTTAGAACCACAACTCAAACTCATGTTGAGGGTATCTCTTCAACAATTCCTTAAATGATCCCAGCATCATTCAAAGTCTTGAGCTCTTCCTGATGGAATTGATTATTTTCTCTCAATCAAGCCTCAAGATAAGAATTGAAATCAACTATGTACCTTGTCTCTTGAAGAAAAAGAAAACAACATAATTTGATGGCCTACATACTAATGCTATTCATTTTAACTATCATATAACTCTAGAAATATTGTGATACGCTCATTCAAATCCTCTAACTTCCTTCTAGTATATTGAAATTGATGAACCATTGCTATCATACCTAGCTTCAACTCAAAATAATTCACTCCAACAAGTTACATCCAAATCACATCGCAACTATTTATCATAGTGTGCTGCCCATAGTTTCCCAAGGTGTAGAACTGCTAGGCTATTGGACAACTTACTCATCACCTCCTTTATCCTTTCTATTATTGTTAATTCATTCCATCTACTCTTTCTTAGTTTTTTGTCTTAATATTACTTTTTTAGTTCTCTCAATCTCTAGGTCTAAAAGTATTAGGCGAGTCCTAGAGTTTAAATATGGTGACTGCACAAAAAATAAGAAAAAAATAATAACACAAAAAGATACAAACAAATTATACAAGATAAACAATACAAATATAATAAAAAAGGTAATATTATCCAAACTACTAAAAACAAAACTATCATTTTTTGAAGGATAATTACATCGACTGAAATTGAATAACCAAACTAAATAATCTTTGACAATGATATCAAAAACTTATGACTTTATAATGTTATCTAATTTTTAATAATATGCAATATTTAAAAACCTCAATGAGCAATAGCCGCTTATCTAAATAATTTCACAAGAATATGGGTCGTACATGTAATAAAATAGATTTTGTCTAGATATTAGTACCATAGGAATTGTGAATATAGTTTGATTAAGCAACAATGAGTTAATTACTACTATATTTTAAAGAATAAGACTAAAGTTTTGGTATGTCTTTTAGATTTTAGGATTTGTTTATTTTAGTATATATGATAACTTATCTAAATAATTTGAATATTATGATGCTTAGTTATATAATAAGGTTATATTATTATAAAAATAAATTTGTTCCTTAATAGTATATATGATGATTGTTAACTATTAGGCCCTCCCTAATACTGATCCTCTCATTTCTATCCTTTTTGTACCTTACCACCAAAATGAAAAATTATTTTTGCTCAAGCATTATTCACATGTTATTACCTTTAAACAACTTATCAATTACCTTTAATAATTATTTTGTATGTGAATTTTTATTCTTTAATCTCACGTGTCATATAAATATAAATTGATGTGATATTATAAATATGTGCACTTTCAAATTTGAAATCAAAATACTTTCACAATTAATATATAATTTCTATGAAATCTTATCATTAGAAGTCATATTATAGAGAGTAATTCACATAACTATCACCACTTTATGAGTCACCTCCACTCATAAGTATTTCATAGCTTAGACTTACCTATTACAATCTATCATGATAATACGTGACTCATACACTAAAGATTAAACTCTTAGGATAATATCTATAAAAGTCATATATTGTTTGAGGGTCAGTTTGTCAAAATATGCATAATGGATTGGTTTATTAAAATTATTCATATTTTTGGCTTTATAAGAACAAATCTCACACAATTAAACTTACCACAACAATGGCTTTTGACATATAGGTTTATCTTATGGATCATAATCGAAAGAAAAAATTAATTTAGTGTGGGTGATTAAATTAGGTAGAGTAACAAAGTCAGAATGACTTTTACTATGTAGTGAGAAGTTTTTAGGTTGCACTAAATTCTATAGGATGAAGACATGAAGCTTTACATAACATGTTAGCGAATATATGGGATATATAATTTGCATAAAGAAGGGATTTAGAAGGGCCATTCATTCTTCTACCATCCTTTTAACATGCATTGATGGACTTTCCTTTTAAGGGGGTATGATCCTAAAGGAAGATCATACCAACCACATCCATCACTATCATGACTTATACTAGAAATATTAGATGTTATATTTCTTTTATTTATTTTTTTGTGGGGGGGGTATGTTAGATTGTTCAATATCTAATTTATGAACATTCTACAATATTTTGATAGTTTAGAATGATATGTATTTGTAAAAATAAGGTGAATATGTTGTGATTTCATAAATCTTTGTGTTTCATAAAATTTTAGTGAAAAGTTATGAAATTAATAAGTTTTTTTATAGTGTAATGCAATGGAGATAAACTATAAGTTTTTCTTAGTTTTGCATCCATTCTTTGCCAAAGCTCTATATAAATGGTCATTGGAAAAATCTTATATGCCACGATCATACTCTCTCATTAGCACAATATTTTCACTATGTAACACAATCTTAATAACTACAATATTATTATAGAGTTGCATCCATACTTAGCTAGTAAAATTTTAATGACTTCGATATTAATTCTAAATTACACCAACCAAGTATCTCATTAGTGCTCAATGTCACAACAAATTTCATAGAATTGCCACTTTATTTTTATATGAATTGATAGTTTCAAGTTAGAACCATTACTTTTCTAAAAAGTCACAACTTATGAGCTACAAAAAATAAAAGAGCTATACATACTCAAACTAAGTCATGATAATTATTCAAAGCTATGGCTTTTGAGTCACTAAATATTATAGGGAACATTATTTGAGTATGACAATTTTTTCTGCCACGGCTATGCTATAACATTGGCTATTTGTCTTTTTGGATATGTATGCGGGCACATCGTTGGGAATTGGCCTTGATACTTACACTTAGCTTGTACGTATAAGTTGCAGCTATGTCATCCTTTAAGGACAATTGTTATATCATTGAAAATGGTCAAGCTCGAATAATGTCATTTATAATATTTATTGACTAAATGTTATAGTTTTGAATAATTATTATGTCTGGGTACTTATAGTTCTTTAATTTTCTATAGGTCATAAGTTGCATCTTTATAGAAAAGTTACAACTTTATAGAAAAGTAACATCTATGATTTAAGACTATCGAGCTATATACAAATAAATTCACATCTTTATCTTAGGTTCCTAACCCATATTCAAATAAAAGTGGCTTTATAGAAAAGCCACTTTTATTCTAATTCATTATTCAACTAATCATGAATTCTTTGTTTTATAGATTATTTTAGGTTCCCATCCCATTTTTTCATATTTATGTATTTTTGGTTATACTATTTATGTTCCTATAACATCACCTCAAGTATTAAGTTAGGCTCTTAGTGTTGATAGTCAACTTGGTATATCTGTTAGGTTTACTTTTTCATTAATTATCTATTATCTCTAACCTCTAATGAGCTATGTTTCTATTGCTTGCTTTATAAATTATCATTTTAATGAAGATATTTTCTTACCATTAGGGAGAGACAAGTAAATTTTAAATAAATGATAAGACATTACATAGAATGTTGTTAGTTTTCGCTTGAAATTGTGATTACAAATATGATAATCAACCACGAATTCAGCAACAAAATATATATATCAAAACCAGAACAGAAACACACAAAAATAATGTGGTTCACTTACCGTTCAACATGACTAGTTACATCCACCAGAAAAGTACTTAAGCACTTACAGATTAATAACCAAGATGTCTATAGAATTAGAAGAGAGACAAATAAATGCGAAAGAAAAAATATCACAACAACAAGAAAAAAACTACACGCTCTTCATCACTATGAATAGTATTAAAATATATATGTATATATATTTTTTAAAATATCATAGTTGGTCAGATAACTCGGATGAACCGGATTCTGCTTTAAAATTTTTTTCTGCCCACTAACTGGACAGCGGGACCTTCGTTATCGTTTATTGCTGCATTTACAATCTCTCTCAATATTGTAATTCTTGCACTTACAATAAAATATTATAACAGAAAAATATTTGGTCATACAAGATAGATAATCAAAATAAATTATATACTACAATTATATCCTCATTGTCTTGCCTTAATTTCTGCACAAGATAGTATGAACTATACATTTATAAATTTATTCATTTGTAAATGACTTGTAAATTAGTTATTTGATGCCTTCATGGATACAAAGAAAGTAACTTAATGACATATACAAGCTATGAATACTCCAACATATATTGACATCCTTGTAGGACAATTGAATAATGTCATGGTAAAAAATTCAAAGACGTGTCTAAAGTATGGTAGATCTATTACCTTTAAGGATTCAATTCCTTAAAAAAAAGAACAAAATATGAAAAGCTAAATATTATTGAAAAGTTTATCAACACAAAAGGGTCAATAAAAATGAATGAGAAGATCCAACTTAATATAATATTTAGCTCCTTAAGAGGTCAAAATTTAATAATTATCTATCAAGCTTAAAATTACACCAATGTTTGATACTCAAGAAATATTAATGAGCTACACATGAGAAACAATGAACTACCATGAAACCACCATAGATAATATATTTTCATTTTAAGTGACTATGAATATCATAAAAAATGAGGAAGACCGAGAACCCTAAACTATAGATGAATATAAAAAATGGATGATTTATTAGACTAAAAAAAAAAATCCAAAAAACACAAAACTCATTAGCAAAATGATATATGTTTGAACTTATAGTTCAGACACCTAATTAACAATGTTAGGCATTTTGAATATAAATGGGTTAGCTTAAATATCTCAACATTGCGACATTAAAGATATCAGAATCATGTAATCATAAAGAAAACATCATCATAAAATATTAACGTAGTTTACTATTTTTATTTTCATTCAGATTATATTCATCGAGTTTTATTGGCAAAAGTTTTTATGATACATTTATAATAATTCTTTTTAATAGAATTAGTTATCCAATGACGAGCGCAAAAAATAATATGAATGATTATGAATTACCTCTAAGTTGCCCATTAAGGTCTTACAATTATAAATGAATGTATATATATATTTTGGTACAAAATTAAATATTATATTTAATTATGATATTTCATAATTATTATAAAATAGTATTTAATTCAAAACTATTTCTTAATTTTATATCTCTATTTTTTCTTTTTTATTTTCATATAAAAGTAACAATTTTATTAAATTTAAATATTTGTTTTTATAAATAATACAATTTATATTGCACGTAAATATTTTTGTATTTTAATGTAAAGTCATAAAAATAACAAAGTATTTTTATGTAAACTTGAAAGTTCAAACCACGGGGGACTTGCTCATTCCTCACGGGCGATTCGGGTCATAGGAAGCTTCTAATTAATGGGTATGGCCATGGATTTCGATATTTTGAGTTTGTCATAGGAAGCCTTCGTCGGCGGTGCAGTCGGACCAGTCGAGGACGAAGCAGGTGGGGAAGACAAGGAGACGAAAGGCAACGGGTTATTCTACGTCGCAGGTTTCTTGATTCGGTCTCCTAAAAGCACATCAACATTATTATCAATGTAGATGATGAACTGCTGGACGTGGAGATTAATATAATTGGATGCGTATCCATGCCTATCTTTGAAATATGTTGGTTTAACTTATGGCCATTGTTTAATGTGTTGTTTGTCCTTTAGTAGTTTATCTTGTTTAGTAGATTTAATAATTTCTCTCATTGTCTGTGGAGAATATATTTATTTTAATTGTTTTTTTTTATTCTTTTAATTCAAAACTTCCATATTCCTATCTGCAATAGCTGAAGTAGATTATTGAAAAAATAAAATTTAGAAATGATTGTTTCGACTGGGCGAGTTTTTCTGGAAGGTTCTGGACTCTTCACATGAATGGTTGCTGGTTGTGTTGGGACAAACATACCCATAAAAAAATTAAAAAAAAATCAATTGATTTTTTTTTTTGTGATGACGTGTTTGATGGTATATGGTAGACACATAAGCTGTATATTCTCACTAAGAAATATATAATCTAGTTAAATATATTTTGTCTTTAATGAAATATTATATTAGATATCATGCACATTCTTGTATAACTTTTATAGTAAATAGTAATATGAGAAATTCTTTAAAAAATACATGATTCTAATCATGTTATTGGTAACTGTCACTATCACCTTAGACTTTGCCTATGAATTGAATTTCAAAATAATTGTCATTCAATTATTTTTTTAGGAAATATTATTATTTAAAAGAAGATTTAAAGATATAAAAATTTTTAGAATATTTCTCAGTACAAGTTGATGTCTAATTCAAATCTAAATATTTGACTAATTATAAATCCTCGTGATTACTGAAATAAATTTAAAATTATAGAGATTTGTTCACATACATTATTAGCATGTGAAGAGTTATGTTTAGGTTGATATATCATGAATAATCTATAAAATAATTAATTATACTGATTATATAAATTATATATAAAATAATAATAATTTGATAATTAATTATACTTATAATAATCTTATATGTGGTAAAATTAATTGAATGAATTATATCAAATAAGAAATTAAACTTAACTTAATTGGACTATCTACTAATACACTATCAAAAAGATTAAAATCTATAATAGTATTAATATCAACTACATATCTTTTTTGTAATAATGTAATATTTTTTAGAGTAAGAAAGCTCAGTTCTAAAAAAATATATTATCCTATCAAGATCTTTTATAGAAAATAATGATTGATGATGTTTTTTGAGATAAGTGATTCTTTACTCATCATTTCTCATAAAAAAATATGTCATTTATGTACATAATTAATAAGATTTATCTATCATATACATGCAACTTGAAAGAGGTAATTATGGTTCAAAATTTGAAAATCAAGTGCTTGGTGATTATTTTAGGGCATATAATATTTATATAATCTATAAATTGAGTCTGATTATATTGTTTAAAATCTGAATGGTTATCTCATATATATTTCTTTCTCAAGATCATTATAATGAAACAAACTTTTATATATAGCTTATGTATTCTCTATATGTGAGATGCTACTAGTAATATAAGAATATGTATAATAGCTATTTTGGTCATTAAAAAAAACATTTTGGTAATTTATATTAAATGGTTGAGTAACATTTCTCATAATAAATCTCATCTTATAGTGATTTATTTTCCTACTTGAATTATTTTTTACTATGCATTTTCCAACCAATAATATATGTTTTTGTAAGTTGAGATAATAGTTCTTAGGGCCAATTAGATTAAATGATATTTATTATTTTTAACATAATTAGACATTATATTGAGTAAGATAATATTTCAGAATTAGATTTGCATATCCTAATAATAATAAAAAAATAGTAAAAGAGTTTATAGAAGGGAGAATTCATGAGTATGATAATTTTATAGGTATCAAACAGGCCATGCCATGTTGACACGATTTATTTTTCAAGGCACATCCATGGGCACAACACGTTTAAATGTATGTGTTGTGTGTTAGGCGTGACATGGTGGTGTTGTCTACCAACCTAGTAAGTTAGGGCGGGCATGAACAAGTACACGAGCGTGCTTGATCATGCTGAACTGTTGTGCCGGACCATGCCGAATGATTGTGCTCGACCATGCTGAACAGTTGTGCCCGACCATGCTGAACAGTTGTGCCCGACCATGCTGAACAGTTGTGCCCGTCCATGCTGAACAGTCGTGCCCGACCATGTCGAACAGTTGTGCTCAACCATGTAGAACGGTTGTGCTCAACCATGCAGAACGGTTGTGCTCAACCATGCAGAACGGTTGTGCTCAACCATGTCGAATGGTCGTGCTTGACCATGCCGAACGGTCATGCTCGATTGTGCCAAATGGCCGTGCCTGACTGTGCCAAATGAATGTACCTGACCATGCCGAATGGTCGTGCCTGACCGTGTCAGGCTAGGAACTACTGAACTGGGCTGGGCCATAGGTTGTGCTTAGCTTGCCTGGTTTTTTTGATACCTCTAGATAATTTATATGAAATAGAAAGATCAAAATTAGAAGAATTGAATGCAAGATTTTTTTTTGGGACACTTTTTTGCTCAAAACAGACTGCATAAATTTTTTTTTCTTAGTGTAAATTTTAAGTTTTGGATATTCAAGTCTTTCCATTTCTAGCTCATATTGAGTAGGGAGTGAAGTAAACTTGGGTCTTGGGAGTTACCAAATCATTTGGAGTGGAGGGAGAATCTCTTTCTAGGAAAATCTTACTCCTTTCAGAGTTTATCTTTTTCATACTTATTGATATGTATTATAATTTTATTGGAATATCATAATAATGTGAATCATTAAGTTCAACCATAGTAAATAAGTAGAAAAAATAATAGATTTATATGTATTTTTTTGATTCTTATTTTTTAATCTTCATAGGCTCATAAAAAAATGAATCTTGTTAAAAATATAACATTAATACTCATTGATATATAAATATTAGGTGAATAATAATTATATTATTTCTTGATAATGAAGTAATTAAGAAAAATTTACTTAATCAACATATGTGTCATCTTGTCATGTCTTGGTTGGAGATCAAAAACAAAATAAATATATCTAAAAATTTTAGTAGATAAATTGAATAATTTTTTTTAGGATACAAAATAAAATGGTGTGTAAAGATAAATTACATGAAAATTTATAAAGTTGATAAGGTAATTTATAGTTAAGACTTAAGATAACATATTTTTAAAAATATTTAGAATATTTTTTTCAAAGAGGAATATCAAAGTAATCTCAAATAAATATTTATTCTTTATTTTTATAATTTTATTATGTACGAGTGTGCTAGTACATGAAATATAATATATAATTTCATGATCAGTATAATAAATAATATAATTATTTTAATTTATTATTATATAATACTTTTTATTACTGATATTTGTAGTTTTATGTTTAAAATTTAACATTTTTATAATTTTTTTGTTTTGCTTATGTTTTGATGAGATTACCTAATCTGTTTATCTATTCTATAAGGGTTTTTTTGTATATGTTGTTGATTTCCAAATATTCATGTTGTATTGAGTTATTGAGTTGATTAAGTTGTTATAAGTTTTTTTGAATTTACATGGTTGTTTAGTTTAGATTTGTACATTATATCGTACCCTAGTGAAATTATATCATAGGGCTGTATGTGTATGTGAGGCCTATGAACCCTAAAGAGAGAATGCACACCTGTTTTATGCCAACCCATACTGTTGCTCACCCAATGTGTGTGACCCAAAAAGAAAAAAAAAAATCCTTGCGGATAAACAAAAAGATTGATTGAAAATTTGTAGTTTTGTTATTGGTTGCTAATTTGAGGTTGATCATGACATTGGTGATTTGAGAATGCTAGCTAAAGTTAACCAGGGATTGACTGCAATGATAGTGCTCTTTGTTAATAACCTTAGATGAACCCAGGTGTCCTCCATATAATTGACAGAAGCGAGAAAGTTTGGTAATTTATCTTACTGTAAAGGTTGTCATGATAAAAAAAATAGAGGGGCGATGGTGGATGCTGAAGCAGTGAAAATAATTATGCTCAAACTCCTGCATTGTTACATGCAATATCTTTTGAGTGGTCATGTTGATAATGTAATGACATGAATTTATAATTTGATGCTTACAGTTCTCTTTCAAGATTGAGATATAGCTCATGGAAACTCAAGCATCAAATGTGTGCCAGTACTTCCAAATTTCTAAAATTAGATGAGTATGCTAGTAGATACTTTGCTGCCCAAGCAATTACCAATATAGTCTGCAGTGGCAGCAGGGGGGACACTTCTGTTTGTTGCAAGTTCTATGATAGTAGGCAGTCTTATATCCTTTATTGGTGCATTGATAACTTTATTGAATGTAGTTGGCATTTGAGATGCTGGACTTCTCATTAACAAGCTAACCATATATTATTATTATGCAACGAAAACAAGAAGATCATTAAGACATTTTAGGAAGATCTAGGAAACTTGGATCACATGGAGCTTGAAAATTTTGGCAGGCATGCAATGACAACCCATAGACCAATTGCACATAAACTTTTAGAAGAAGGTTTGCTAAATTCAAATAGAATTTGGAATATTTATGGTTTGGTTCTAGTTTAAATTAGTTAATCATCATGGTTTGATTCTAGTTCAAAATAGTTTAATTTTTAATGATTATGATTTGGTTTTGGTTCAAATTGGCACATGATATTTATTTGTTTCTAATTTAAATTAATTCAAAATTTCATAGATCAACTATTTGGCTTTAATTCAAATTGGCTTATTATCATTGTTTGGTTATATAAATTGTTCCAAATTTCAGCTGGTTCTTGATTTGATTCTATTTCAAATTAATTCATGATTATTATTTGATTATGATTCAAATTGGATTGTAGTTTGTGTTTGGACTTATGTAGTCCACCTCAAAGGTAATATTGATGTTTATAGTATTATATTTAAAGATTATAATTTTAGTTATTTTCATCTCATGTCATGTTTTGTTCATATTTTAATGGGAGCACTCAACTTGTAGGCCGTCTCAATTAGTATGCCCATTTTATATGGAATTTTTATGTATGTTGTTAATTATATAAGTATTTATGTTGTATTGAATTATTGAGTTCATTAAGTTGTTTTATATTTTATTAAATTTATATGGTTTAATTTATTTATAAATATATATATATATATATATATATGTGTGTGTGTGTGTGTGTTTATTAAATTAAATTTTTTATTTTTTTATGAAATTAAAAAAATCAAAAAAATCATAATTTAAAATGGAACATAAATAACTAAGTGAAATGTGAAAATAATTGATAAAAATGATAATATTTACAATTATCTCAAATCTCATCTTTGCTATATTGTTATATGTTTGTGTGTATCAATTGGAGTGAGTCATGATTAACAAAAGTTTGGTGGATTGAATAGAAAGCTTTAGTGTGTTTTCTTAATTAGCATGTGTCATACTTTAATAAAGATATATTTCTACAATTAAGACCTAACATTTTTAGTTTTGTTAAAAATGAGTGATAATTAAGATTATTAAGATATTTGAGGAAGTTTTAGGAAACTTAAATCACATGGAGCATGGAGATTTTGGTAGATACATTGCTTTTCTTGCCAAAATAACAACCCATTTTGGAAACTATTTGGTTATAGTTAAAATTGGTTAATCTTTATGGTTTGATTCTAGTTCAAAATAATTTAATTTTTTATGGTTATGATTTAGTTTTGCTACAAATTGATACATGATAATTATTTGGTTCTAATTTTAATTCATATAGATTTTCATTGGTCGATTATTTGGTTTTAATTTTAATTGGTTTATGATCATGGTTTGGTTATGATTCAAATTGTTTCAAATTTTAGTTTGTTCATGATTTGATTCTAATTTAATTGATTCATGATTTTTGTCTAATTATGTTTTCTTAATTGGTATGTGTTATACTTTAATGTCAATATATCTCTAATATTAAAATCTAATATTCTTAGTTTTGTTAAAGATGAGTGATCATTAAAATCATTATGATATTTAAGGAAATTTTAGGAAACTTAAATCACATGGAGCATGGAGATTTTGGTATATATGTTGCTTTTCTTATCAAAATGACAACTCATTTTGGAACCTGTTTGATTATAGTTAAAATTGGTTAATCATTATGGTTTTATTCTAGTTCAAAATAATTTTATTTTCTATGGTTATGATCTGGTTTTGGTTCAAATTGATACATGACAATTATTTTTTATTAAATTATAATTAATACATGACAATTATAATTTAATTAAGTTGTTTTAATTTTTATTGAATTTATGTGGTTTAATTTTAATTTGTACATATATATTTTCTATTAAATTAATTTTTTTTAATTTTAATTTTTATTTTTTTAATGAAATGATTAAAAAATAAAAAAAAGTTATGATCTAAAATAAAAGACAAGTAACCAAGTGAAATATGAGAATAATTAATAAGAGTGATAGTTTTAAAAATCATCTCAAATCTTGTCTTCACTATATCGTTATATGTTTGAGTGTATCAATTGGAGCGATTCTTGATTAACAAAAGTTTAGTGGGTTGAATATGAAGTTCTAATATGTTTTTTTAATTGATATACCTCATACTTTAACATCTAACGATGAGTGATTTTGTGGAAAATAAATAATATATCATTATTACTATGTTTAGTATTAAAAGAAAGTCTTTCTCAAAGTATTCCGATTCTGCACGACAATAGCAATAAAAAAAAATAAAGTCTAAGTTAAATTTCATGAAAGATAACTCAAAAAAAGATTAATAAAATAAATAGGAATAAAAAGAATATGTCAAAGAAATAAAATATAAAGTTAAATATTTTCATTACTAAAAGTTTTTATAATTTGTTATTAACTATTATAATTGATGAAGTGGGAACACATCAGGGTTATACTTGGTCAGTGAGAGAGATAGAGGATGGAAAGAGAAGCGGAGAAAGAAAAATAGAAAAAAAATAGTATTTTTTTCATTAATTTCAAAAATATATAAAATAAATAAATAATATATATATATATATATATATATATATATATATATATATATATAATAGTTAGAGTAATCTACATGTCAGGTGCTCTCATACAATATAAACAAAAAAAAAATAAACAAAAAATAAACAAAAAATAAACAAAAATAAATTTAAAAATTATACTATATCTAAACAATCCCTTTAGATTGACATATACATGTTATAAATACTTATCTTGGAAAAGAAAATATATTGTGGATCTCTAAGCACATTCGTGAACATATATGTAATATGCTTGCTGATAGGCATGTAAAAGAAAAATATGTTACTCATAAAATATTGGATTGACAACAATGTGCCGATTTGCTTTGTTGGCATAGTAAAATATCTTCGGTCACTGAACTGATAAGTTGAGCTTCTTTATGAGGTGACTAATTTACTGGAGTTTTCAAGCAATTAATGCTATAGTTCAATAGCATCTCTCTGTAATAAATTTGAAAATAATGGTTAATTATTTATTTTTTTCAAAAGATAGGATTGTCCACAAGAAAAATACATAATCTTATACTAAATTTCCTCTCGATAATCATTAGAGTTCAACTAAAATCCATGCATACATCAAAATAAAGAGAATTACATTCATATAAGTATGAGAAAATATATGAATTGAAGAATTTTATTAATATTATAAGTGATATCTAGTTTGATTATTATTAGATAATTCAACTTATAATCCTCATATAATTAGTGGAATCAATTGAGAAATAAGTACATGTAGACATTTCGACATAAATCAAGTGGTGAATTAACATGTAAGCATCATATAATATTAAGATCAAATAAAATATTTAAAGTATATTATATTTAGAGGTGTCAATTGGGTTGGGCCAACCAAGCCTGGCATGAGGTACGACATGTTTCGGCCGTGCCTGGCCCGATATGACATGGGAATTTCTCATGTTTGTCCCTGTGCCGTGCTTGTCCACGGCATGAATCATGCTGTGCCATGCCGAGGCCAACTAGGCCTCGTGCAGTGCCTAGCCCGGCATGGTATCGTCAGAGGTGTCAAACGGGCTGGGTCGGGCCAGTAATTTTTTTTTTTAATTTTTATTTTATTTATATAAATTATTAAATTATATATAAAATTATAAATAATGTATAATATTATATATTTATAATATGAAAAATGTTAAAATTTATTAAAATAACTAAGATTAAAATTTTTTTTATAATGTAATATAAAATTAGTTTAAAATTTATTAGAATTATATAATATAGTTATAAAATTTTAAATGAAAAATTAAAACAAAAAAATAAATAAATCAATAAATTTTGTTAAAAAAATAAAAATTTAAAAAAATATAAGCAACTCAAATAATAAATGACCAATCAGCCATTTAATACCGAAAGTCCGAACCAAACAAATTAAAGTTAACATAACGTATAAATAAAGAGTACAATCAATAAAAAACAAAACATCAAAATCAAAAAAATAATAGATCATCATCAATCGTTAATTGACATATTATGAGCATCATCAGTCGCAACATCAAGATCAGTATCATATGGATTATCATCATCAACAATCAACTCCTCCACTATCGCAGTGGATGCGGCTACAGTTCCAGTCCCAGTCCCAGCTCCAGCACGATCATGGATGCTAAACCTCGAATCCTCCCAATCCTTCAAACAAGCTAATGTCTCAATAATATCTGGATGTAATCTCGATCTCCTATCCGAAATCACGTTCACTGCAACAGAAAAAGCTGACTTCGATGCTATGCTCGACACCGGATGAGTTAGTAGATCCCGTGCCATCCTAAATAGCACGGAAAAGGTGGACTCATATGTTTTTCACCACTGTAATATATTAAGATTCTTAGTATTAGAATATGATAAGATTGAACAGTAATCGGTATCTAAGTACCGAGAAAGCTCGCTCTTATGTGATGATCCACTCCTACGTTTCCCCCTCGCTAGCTGAATAAAAAAATCATTATCTCCGAACAAGGTATCAATGTCCGTAATTACAATCTCACCACCACCATACCTAGTATCGTAGTATGTGAACAAGTCAGTCAACTTCTCATGAATGAACCCTTCAGGTGGCTCTTTCAGGTTCATGCACGAGGAAATGTAGGTCAGAGTATTTTCTACCCCTTCCACCTTAATCCTAGGGTCCATGCATGCAACGAGACAATAAAGAGATGGAACGGTGGACCAATACTTCAAGTACTTGGTTTTCATTTTTGCAATCATATGGCTAAGTGTCGGGTCAGCTCGATACTTCATAAACATACTACTAATGTTGCATATGCATCGGAGTGTAATGCTAGTAGTGGGCGTATAAACCGACGAACACATGTTCGTCGTGTCATAAAAAATATTTAGGAATTTCATAAATGAAATTCCTGAAGCACAGTCAGTATCGTCAATAATAAGTTCGTTACTCTTACTATTGACGTAGTCGGATATCACGTGTTCGTATCCAACACATGATTCTAACATCAGGTACGTGTAATTCTAACGATGTCTCACATCTGATTGAAATTTCTTCTTCTTAAGATTCGTAGACAAACAGAGAATACCAAACTCTTATTGTCTGCGAGGAGTGTGAATATATTTTAGTGCATTACATATATTATCCAACGCGGGGAATACACCTTCATACCCGCTTGAACAATCAGGTTAATCTCGTGACACATGCATCTGACATGAAAAATCTCTCCTAATGATGCGTCTCTAATATTCCTAACAAACATGTTGATCCCTACTCTATATTTAGATGCGTCATCAAATATGACACTAAAAATTTTATTTTGAATTTTATATTCCCTAAAGATTTTTATCATACACTCAAAAATAGCCGGGCCATCATGAGGATGAAGAATTTCAGAGAATTCTAAAATTTTTTTATTTATAGTCCAGTTAAAATCTACATAGTAGCTGGTGAGACATGTATAAGATGATTCATCGTGACTTGTTCAGATATCGGACTTCATGGACACGACTCCATTATATGCCATAAATTTATTAATTATTTTTTGTTTTTCTAATTTATATATCGTTAGTATGTCATTCCTAGATGTAGACCTAGGAATCTCATGATAAGCAAGCTGAAAATATGTCTGCATTATGCTCACTACTCGTAAATCTTTCAAAAATCTGATTGGAAGACCTATCAATGTGATAATTCTGGCCATGTCGTCCCTACCCAACTCGCTGGAGTATATGAAGGGAGTAAACTTTGAGACTGAACTCGATCCAATCTCAAAAAATGTAGTGCCAAGTTGGGTTTGCCTAGGATCTAATGGACCATATTTTTTGGTGCATAATTCGACATGCCTCTTAAGGTGCCCAGTCCCAAATGAACTCTTACATGTTAAAAGTCCTATATAATATTTGCACTATGTCATTTCTTGTTCCTCACCCCTAATATTTTTTATTTTATTATATTAAAATGAGTCCAAACTACAGAAGTCTTCCTAGTTTTTTGTTTTTTTAGAAATTTGGGTTGAGTTAGAGGTGTCAAACGGGCCGGGCCGGCCCGGCACGTGGCATGGCACGGTTCAACCGTGCCTGGGCCCGTGCCGTGCCCGGGCAGGCACGAGCCGTGCCGTGTCGTGCCGGCCCGGCACGTCGGCACGGTTTCTTCCCTTGCTGGTTAAGCTTCATGCGGGCACGCCGCTCTCGTGGCCGTGAATCCGTGACCCAGACCATCCCGAATTAAAGCCCGTGGGTCGGGTCATGAATGGACCCGACCCGCGGTCCCGACTTCCGACCCAATCCCAACGGGAAAAAAAAATTTAAATTTTGCTTGAATATTAGCCGTTGGATTCGACTCCAACGGCTAGGGGGCAGAATCCAACGGTCCTCGTGAATCTGCCCCCTAATTATATATAAAAAATTCAAAAAAATATTAAAAAAATATCTTTTTTAATAAGAAATTAATATCTTTAATCTATAAATTCTACTCCCCTCCTTATAACAATTATGTTTTTCAAAAATATATAACCTCTCAAAACTTTCTCTCTCTCACATAAATTGTGCATCTCTCTCTCGGGACTCGGGATTTTGCTTTCGGCTTGGATTTTCGTGAAACTCGACTTGAGTTTTGAACATCAGAGCTTCCTGCGGTGCACCTTGCACGTGAGTGACTTCATTGCTTTTACCGGGTACTTATTTAACGTTTTTATTTACTTTCTCTCTCTAAATCTTCTCTCTCTAGAAAAACTTAGGAAAAAATAAAAAACATAAAAAATGACAAATACACCTGACACGTATTTAAATTTGGAAAATGAAAATGTTAGTGTTACACAGACGTTTGTGGCTGCTGAAACTTTGGTTTCTCCAGTCGTCTCAACCCAAAGTTCTAAAAAACAAAAAATTAGGAGGATTTCAGTAGTTTGGACTCATTTTAAAATCATAACACAAAAAAATATTAGGGGTGAGGAACTAGAAATGACACAATACAAATATTGTATGAGACTTTTAACATACAAGAGTTCATGTGGGACTGGGCACCTTAAAAGGTATGTCGAAGTATGCACCAAAAAACATGGACCCTTAGATCCTAAGCAAACCCAACTTGACACTACATTTTTTGAGACTGGATCGAGTCCAGTCTCAAAGTTTACTCATTTCGTATACTCCAGCGAGTTGGGTAGGGACGGCATGGCCAGACTCAACACATTGATGGGTCCTTCCGATCAGATTTTCGGAAGATCCGAGGATAGTGCACTTCATGCAGACTTATTTTTAGCCTTCCTATCGTAGGATTCATAGGTCCACATCTAAGAGTGACATACTAAAGCTATATAAGTTAGAAAAACAAAAAATTATTAAGGAATTTATGACATATAGTGGAGTGGTGTCCGTGACGTCCGATATATGGACATGTCACGATGATTCTTCTTATGCATGTCTCACGAGTCACTATGTAGATTCTAACTGGACAATCAATAAAAAAATTTTAGGATTCACTGAGATTCTTCATCCTCATGATGGCCCGGCCATTTTTGAGTGTATGATAAAAATCTTTAGGGAATATAAAATTCAAAATAAAATTTTTAGTGTCACATTCGATAACGCTTATAATAATGGAGTAGCGATCAATATGTTTGTTAGGAATATTAGAGATGCACCATTAGGAGAAATCTTTCATGTCAGATGCATGTGTCACGTGATTAACCTGATTGTTCAAGCGGGTATGAAGGTGTGTTCTCCCGCGTTAGATAATATACGCAATGCACTAAAGTATATTCGCACTCCTCGCAGACAACAAGAGTTTGGTACTCTATCTTTGTCTGCGAATTAGAGGTGTCAAACGGGCCGGGCCGGCCCGGCCCGGCACGAGGCACGGCACGGTTCGGCCGTGCCTGGGCCGGCCCGGCACGATAAAAAAACGTGCCCGGGCCCGTGCCGGGCCCGTTCGCACGAACCACGTGCCGGGCCAGGCACGGCCCGGCACGACTCGTGCCTTGGCACGGCACGACTCGCGCCTTGGCACGGCACGTCGGCCCGCGTGCCTGAGTCGTGACTCGTGAGTCGCGACTCACGAGTCACGAGTCACGAGTCACGACTCACGGTCACGACTCACTGAGTCGTGACTCGTGACCCAACCGGGCCCCGCCCCCGGTAAAAAGACCGCGGGTCGGGTCCAAACAGACCCGACCCGCCCCGCCCCGCCTGCTCTGCCTTGCCGTGCGCCCGTGCCCGAGCGGGCCGGCACGGCACGGCACGGCCTTGCCGTGCCCACGGGCCGTGCCGTGCCCGAATTTTAAAAACAGTGCCGTGCCGGGCACGGCACGGTACAGTGACCGTGCCGTGCCCGGCACGGCACGGCAGCACGGCTGGGCACGTGAAAAACGGGCCGGGCCGTGCTGGGCCGGCCCGTTTGACACCTCTACTGCGAATCCTAAGAAGTAGAAATTTCAATCGGATGTGAGACATCGTTGGAATTACACGTACCTGATGTTGGAATCATGTGTTGGATACGAACACTTGATATCTGATTACGTCAATAGTAAGAGCGACGAACTTGTTATTGACGACACTGACTGGGCTTCAGGAATTTCATTTATGAAATTCCTGAAGATATTTTATGACACGACGAATATGTGTTCGTCGGTTTATACGCCCACTACTTACATTGTACTCCGGTGCATATGCAACATTAGTAGCATGTTTAGGAAGTATCGAGCTGACCCGACGCTTAGCCATATGGTTGCAGAGATGGAGACCAAGTACTTGAAGTACTGGTCCACAGTTCCATCTCTTTATTGCCTCGCTGCATGCATGGACCCTAGGGTTAAGGTGGAAGGGGTAGAAAATACACTGATTTTCATTTCCTCGTGCATGAACTTGGAAGAGCCACCTGAAGGGTTCATTCACGAGAAGTTGACTGACCTATTCACATACTACGATACTAGGTATGGTGGTGGTAGTAGTGAGACTGTGATTATGGACATTGATACCTTGTTCGGAGATGTCGATTATTCCATTCAGCTAGCAAGGGGGAAACGTAGGGGTGAACCATCACATAGGAGCGAGCTGTCTCGGTACTTAGATACCGATTACTGCTCAATCCTATCACATATTGATACTAAGAATCTTGATTTATTACAGTGGTGGAAATCATATGAGTCCACCTATCCCGTGCTATCTAGGATGACATGAGATCTACTGACTCTTCCGGTGTCGAGCGTAGCATCGGAGTTTGCTTTTTCTGTTGCAGTGAACGTGATTTCAGATAGGAGATCGAGATTACGTCCAGATATGGTTGAGGCCTTGGCATGTTTGAAGGATTGAGAGGATTCGAGGTTTAGTATCCATGATCGTGCTGGAGCTGGGACTGGGACATGCACTGGAGTCGCATCCACATCCACTACGATGGCGGAGGAGTTGATCGCCGATGATGATGATCCATATGATACTGATCTTGATGTTGCGGTTGATGATTCTCATGATATGTCGTTTGACTATTGATGATGATCTGCTGTTTTTTTTTCGATGTTTTTTTATTCATTGTATTTGTACGCTTTGTTTGTACGTTGTGTTGAAAATTATATTTATTTTGTTCGGACCATTGGTTTCAAATGCATGATTGGTAATTTTTCATTTGTGTTGTTTAATTTTTTTTTTAATTTTTATTTATACTAACATAATGTATTGCTTTATTTTTTTATGATGTAATTTTTATTTTAAAAATTAATAACTTTAATATATAATTAATAAATATAATAAAAGCTAAACTAATTTGAATTTGATAAAAAAAATACTTTTCAAAAATTTGTTTTTTTATTTAATTTTAATTTTTAACATTTATAAAAAATTTATATTTAATAATTAATAATCTACACTTAAACAATAAAATTGGCATTATATAAATATTTAAAAAAAAATCAATATTATGCCCGGGTCAGCCTGTGCCGTGCTCCCGTGCCATGCTCGGGTCAGCATGTGCCCTGGCCTGTATGGCCAGGCCGGGCCCGAGCGGGCCCGGCACGGCACGGCCTGCCGTGCCTATGGGCCGTCCCGGGCCCGCCTATAGTTAAACCGGCATGGCACGGTAGCACGACCGTGCCGCTTTAAAACGGGCCGGGCCGTGTCGGGCCGGCCCGTTTGACACCTGTAGGTTGAGACGACTGGCGAAACCAAAGTTTCAGCAGCCTCAGACCTCTGTGTAATATTTTCATTTTCTAAATTTAAATATGTTTTATTAGTATTTGTCATTTTTAGGATTTTTGTTATTCTGAATAGTTATTTAGAGGCTAGAAGACTGATTTCAATATTTTTTTATTTTTGGTCTAGAGAGAGAAACTAGAGAGAGAGAGAGAGACAAAGTAAAAAAACTTAAAATAAATTACCCGGTAAAAGCAGTGAGGTCGGTCACGTGCACGGTTCACCACAGTCAAACTCAAAATTCAAAACTAAAGTTGAGATTCTCGAAAATCTAAGCCGAATGCCGAAATCCCGAGTCCCGAGAGAGAGGAGCAAGATTTTTGAGATAGAAAATGAGCGATTAGAAAGAAAATATGTTTATAAAAAACAAAAATGTTAAAGAGAAGGGGTGTGGAATTTATAGATTAAAGAAAATATTTTTTTTAAAACAAAGGTAATTTTTTTTAGAATTTTTTTTTAATTTTTTAGGGCGCAGAATCATGAGGGCCGTTGGATTCTGCCCCCTAGCTGTTGGAGGCGAGATCTAACGGTTGAAATTTAAATTTTTTATTACTTTTTTTTCCCCATTGGGGGGGGTGCAATTTGGTCGGTTCGGGCCTCTGGGGACCGCGGGTCGAGTCCAATTAGACTCGACCCACGGTCTTTTTTGTGGGAGGGGTGAAACAAGGGGGTTGGGCTCGGGGGACACCCGACACGGGATGATCCCGTGCCGGTGTGCCATGCCACGGGCACCAAACCGTGCCGGGTCAGGCACGGCACGACTCGTGCCTTACCCGGGCATGGGATTTTTTCGTGCCGGGCCGGCTTGGTTGACATCTCTAGGTATCGTGGCTCGTTGGTATGCTATATCGACACGAGCCGAGAAACTGTCCCAGTGCTAGAAGTTGAGCATGACGGGCGAGGCTTGTCAAGCCTTAAAAGTGCGAAGACGGCATGTTGGCCTACCTCGCACCATTGAAACCCTTAATTTTTTTTAAAATTAGTGTTTTTGGCCTGACCCAAACCAGGCTGAACTGAGCCGAACTCGGCGGATTCGTGCAGCGGGCTCGTGTTAGGTTGATCTTCACAAAATTATGTCGGGCCAGAAACAACATTGTACAGTAACCATGCCGTGCCTGGCTTGACACAGTAGCACCGTCGGGCCGGATAAAAGCATTTTGGGCTAGCTTGGCATGACTCGTTTGATACCTCTAATTATATCTGAAAAACAAAAATTATATGTCCTAGGTATTCTACTTTAATACTGAGGAAATATCTAAGAAAGTATAAATTTTTCTTTTAAATTTGGTCTATAAAAATAATTTTAGTTGAAAATATTATGAATTTGATTAGACAAACTCTTCAATTCAGTACAATATGTCAATGCATGTGTCACTCTATGAATCATCTTCCATCACTAAATCAAAAAATAAATAGTGATTACTTTTATTTAGAAATGTGTCATAAATTTTGATGCTAATAGACTAGATGATTGATTGACTAGATGTTAATAGTACTAAGAATGAGATGAGAGATATTTTTAAGTTTGCTAAAATAATGAAAAAAAAGCAAGAGATTTAATTTATATTAAGTATACTAAGAATCAAAGTTTTAAAATGTGAAAACATAAGGTGAAAGTGTAAGGTAAAGTATTTTTATGTTTGTGAGGCGAGGCGTAAGGCTCGAAACATTGAGGCCTAGATTTTTTTAGCATCACAATATATATTTAATTAATATTTTAAAATATATAAAATAAATTAAATTAAAACAAAAAAATAATTCATTAGAATTATAAAAAAAAACTTTATAGTTTACTACTTTTACAAAAAATTATAATAAAGTCATAAAATATAAATTGTTTCAATTTAAATTATCTTCTTTAAGAAGATCATCATCCTCATCCAATGTATTAAAAATAAGAAAATATTCATTATCATGCATTCATATTTTATCTAAATCTTTATCTTCATCAATTGATGTTAAATTGAATTTTTTATCTTTGTCTCTGCCTCTGTTTGTATATGGTAAAAAATATAAATTAATAATTAGGTATAAATATTATAAGTTTTTTTTATAAAATTTAATCAAATTTATGACTTTAATTTTTGTGTACTTGGTATTTCATTAAGTTTTTTTTTTTGTAGGAATATGAAGAAATTATTTGATCCGATGATGTTTAAGTCTGTTGGGAGTTGAATGACACAACTTATAATAGCATCAATATTGAATAACTCATTATCTTGAAGTCAACAAAGATCAAGGGGCATGAAGGAATCTATATATGTCTAACAGGCCGGGCTGGCCCGGCATATTTTTATCAAGGCCAACCGGGCTCGCGTGCCGTGCTAGGCACAACACGCTACAATACCATGATGAGTTTGTGAAGTGGTAAATTTATCTCTGAGCCCCCTATGAATAAGTTTCCCACTTCCATTCTCACTTCCACTTTATAAGACACCTTATGTTTTAGATAAATCACTCTCATTCATTGAAGTTAGACTCATATAAATTTTTTGGAATACTTTATTTTTTTTTATTTTTTGATTCTTATAATTGGTTAATTTTTCTTTGTACCCTAATCTAACATCTTCACTAACTTTGGGGCATGGTTTCATACCATGATGAGTTCCTTCAGCTAAGTGATGCTTGAGTATATTCACTCTTCATGCGTATCTCTGATTACAAAATTTACATCTCAAATATTATTTCTCAGAAACTTAAATAACATATTTTCATATAATTTTTTCTTGATTTTTTTTGAATTGGAGGAATTTATCCTGAAAAAATTACCAATAATAATATTTAATTATTCATATTTCTATCTAACAATAAAAGTGACTAAAAAATGATATTAAGACCAAATTGAAATGAAATAAAAAATAAAAATCAAAATTTAATTTACTTAAATTAATTATGAATACTAATGTATGAGTATTCATATATATTTTTTGGGATGATACTACTTTATTCATAAATTATTTAAATTATTTATCTATACATTAACTATATATATAATTATATATTAATTATATACAAAATTATATATCTATATATAATTATTTTTTATACTATACATAATCACATAATTAACTATATATAACTATTTATAATTATATATATTAATATGTAACTATTTTCATATTTATATATATTATATGTATAATTATTTGAATATTTATATGTTTTATTATATATAACTAATTATAATTATATGTATAATTATATATAATTAATTAAATATATGTATAGATATTTATAATTATATATATTATATCTATAATTTAAGTTTTACCATATATAATTATATGTTAAAAAATACATATAATTATTTATATTAAGCTGAATAAGTATATATAACTCAATATAATTATATGTAACTAAATTTACAACTATATATACTATCTATAACTATATGTAATTATATATAACTATAAATGTATTATTATCTATTTAAAAAAAATTAAAAATATACTTATAGAGCAGTTCCAAAAATATTGAGATAATATAACGTTGGTGTTGGTGAAATTTTTGACTGTCGGAATTTTTGAGATAATATACTTATGAAGCAGTAAGGAATTTTTGACTACCAGAATTTTTGAGTTCAGTGTCGGCCTCGACGTGCAGAATTTTTAACTAGGGAGCACCAAAAAAACTCTAGAATAGAGATAATATGGCTTCGGCATCGAAATTGTCAAATAGCACCGAAAAATGATTGACATTGTTTTGGTTTTACGGAAATAAGTTTTTTTTAAAAATTTTTTGAAAGACATCTCGCAGGCATATGTTTCCTTCTTCGAGGCATGAAAGCCGCATTCAAAGAATGTCTTGAAATGCTTCACAGAAGAAGTTTTACACCTATCTTGTGTGTAGTCCTTTTTTTTTAATGCTCATTAAGGTGTTTTCAGCACGCCTTGCCCTGCAGCATGCTCCAAGGCATGCCTTGATTATATTTTTTAAAATATTGCTAATATAGATTAATGAATTAATTTATTAGATATATCAAGGAATTAATTTATTAGATATATCAAGGAATTAATTTACAAATTTTTTAATGAGACACATTAAAAAGATAAATTTAGAAAAATCATTTTTCCAGGATGAAAGATATCATGTAATTAATCAAAAAATTAATACAAAAAAAGTAGAACAAACTTCTAAAATAATGAAAACATGTAAAGTAATTAGAGTTGTAAGATTCTAATCAACACAAAAAAATGCCTACGAGTCACGGTGATTCAATAGTTAACCATGTTATTTAATAGAATTGTAAATATTATAATAATATAAAAATAAATATTATATTTGTATATTTATTAGAGATGCTTACATTCAATATTAGATTATTTTGTGATATTAATTTATTAAAATAAAGATTATATATAAGACTATTCATATCATAAAATATAAAATAGATGAGTTAAATGATCAAGTTTTATGAAGAGAATAATAGAAAATAGATGCAGATTAATTTTTTTAACCCAATATTTTCTCTAGCATAATTGACAACTCAAACAATCACCAGGACCTTGAGGTGAGAGCATCGCTATTCCTACCCATGTGTTCAGAGGTGTAGCCAATGAGGATGAAACATACTTTCCCAATGAAGTACGGATTTAACATTCTCACCAGTTAAATTATATGTGTCGTAGGTAATCCACCTTTTTAATTACTATATTAGAAAATTAATACATGATGAGCCACTTATATCCAGTTTGTTTGTTTTGTAGTGCATGTTTAGTGTACATTTTATTGTGGAGTTTGAATGAGTTTTTCACATTATATTTTTTGTGAGACAATTAGGGTATTTTTGTGAGACAATTAGGGTATTTTTGTGAGAGAACCCTAATTTGGAAAGTGGCTACTCCACTGTTGGTGTCAGCCACCTCCACTGCTGCTGCTACACCACATTGATGTTCGCCATTATTACAACGTATCAGTGCTGGTGTTTGCCCCTACAACAATGTGATAAGGCCAACATTTGCATTTGTTATCATGTGATGCTGCGGCCACATTCTGTTGCCTGCTATCTTTACATTGCTGGCATTGTCTGTTCTATTACAACGTGATCAACACCAGTTACATCCATTACACACTAATGTGTTAGTGCCGGCATCAGCCCTTGCAACAATGTGCCAAGGCAAACATTTGCTTGTGATATCATGTGTCACTGTGGCCACACTCTGTTGCCTGCCATCTTCACTTTGCTGGCATTGTCTGCTCTATTACAACATGATCAACACCAGTTACATCCATTGCACACTGCTGCATGTCTTCTGCCCCTACAATGATTTGCCAAGGTCAAGTTTTGTGGTTCCTTGGGTGTATTTGTCAACATGTTTGTAAAATGTGGTGGCTGATCTACTTGAGTTAATAAGTAATTGATATCATAGTAAATCTCAAACTAGCAAGAACATATACAGTGATTATCAAACTATCCTGGATATTCTACTGTGTTAAATGATAATAAATTTCAATATGTTTTATTTGTTTGTGGAATATTGAATTGATAATTGTGTCGAGCTACTTAGTTTTCATAGTAAAATATTATCGGTCTCTAAATTGTAAGTATAATTTTTCTAAAAATTGATTAATCTATTTGAATTCTCAAGTAATTAATATTATAGTTTTGTACTCTTTTTATATTTGATTGGAAAATAATTGTTTGTTTTATATTTTTTTATGGAGAGAAGATTATCTTTAAGAAAAATATAAAATTCTGTAATTACTATCTAAGAAGCACGGACACGGATATGGGGATACGACACTGCAGGATACGGGGACACGATAAATTCCAAAAAAACTAGGATACAGATACGGCTAGGATATGATATGATAAAAAAAATAAATAAAAAATAAAAATTATTTTTTTTATAAATATTAGATATTTTATAAAATAAAATAAAATAAAATAAATTATATTCTATTATATAAAATAAATAAATATTGTTTATTTTATATATTAAAAATATTGTATTTTATTTTATTTTATAAGATAATATTTATAATTATTTTATTTTATAAAATAATATTTTATAATTATATTATATAAAAATATATATTTTTTTATTTTATAAAATAAAAATATTTTATTTTATTTTATAAAAATATTTTATTTTATGCCACATCCCCATACAAATACGTCCGCCCCTGCCTCTCCCCTCAAATCATGCCGCCCCTTCCTCTCCCCTCAAATTGCACCCGCTCCCTGCCTCCCCCTCAAATTGTGCCCGCCCCCTGCCAGTGGCCAACGTCGCCCATGCGGCGACGTTGGCCACCCGACGTCGTCGGACGTCGGACACTATCGACATGGATACGGTTGCCGACGCAATCATCCCATACGCCACGTGGCATATCGGATACTGATTGATCACCGATACGCCACGTGGCGTATCGAACAAGTATCCGTGTTGTGTTCGTATCGTGTCCACGTGTTCGAGTGTCCAACACGCGGACACGCCTATATGGAGCCGTATCCGTGCTTCCTTGATCACTATAGCCTAATAATAATTAGAATATGTTTCATTCCTACCATGTCTCTAATCTCTATATGAAAAATAATGTCTTAGTTTTTTTATTCATATACCTAAAAAATCTTAACTATATCAATATGAGTATCTCTAAAAATCTAAAAAATAATAAATTATATTAATAACATATATAATATATGATTTGATTACTATTAGATAGTTTATTTTTTTATGATTCTCCTATACATGATAGAATCAATTGAATAATTGATAATTACGGATAGGTTTATTATTAGATCAAGTAGTGAGTAAATTAGTACACATCCTATAATATCGAAATCAAAAAGAATATGTAAAATATATCTTATCTGATAAAAAAAAAATTATATTTATTGAATATCCAATCTCATTATTCAGGAAATATCTAAGATGTTCTAGTTTTTGTTCCGAAACTTGATTTGTATGTATATTTTCATTTGAGATATACCCAACAAATCAATATTTATAATTATAATATCATCAATATATATTATTAACATAACATTTTGTTACCATGATCTAAGTTAATGAAAATATGAATAATCAAACATGCATGTCCTAAGATCAAATGTAACAAGTGCATGATAGAACCTACTAAATCATGTATAGGAGATTATTTTAGGCTAAAAGAGCTTTTTGCAATTTATATATCATGCATGTGCTCTTAGGAATATTAAAACCTAGTGATTACTGTATAATTACTACTTTTTCGAGCTTATCTTGAAGGAATATTTTTCTCACATCTAGCTGATATATAATATATCATTGAGATACAACAAAAAGAGAGCAATAATATTGAGCAACAACAAAGAGGAATAACAGAGGGCAACAATTTAAGAGTGATCATTTTAGTCACAAGGGAAAAGGTAGCGGTTGCAAATGTGATTCATAGCTCTGTCATTGGCCATGACATGGCCCTTGAAACTTGATCACATGAGTTGAATTTGGCCCAAGTTATGTCTAATTTGTGTCCTAGGTCAAGCAGTAATTTTCACCCAAGTTGGCTCTTGAATCTCATGTATCATTAAAAAAAAAATTCCTGTCAGGTCAGTTTGAGCCTGGGATAGCTGTTAGCCCTTGACTAGGTGAACCTTGCATGAGTGTAGACTAGCGTGAATTAGACCTATGCTAAACAACACCAGCCTAAGCTAGCCTAGTTTGGAGCCATGTTGGGTTGGACACAACCCATGCCTAGTGCTCAAGTGTGCTTAGTGCTTGGGGCATGCCTGGTTTTTGCACGGGTTGATCATGCTAGGACCACACAGCAGGATCCGAGTTGCTAGCTGGCCACCAGGGCATGCAAGGATGCCCTCTTTTGGAGGAGGCTCATTCAATATCTTTGGGAAAATATATCTCAATAATCAATGTCATTAGTCTGTTTAAATCACTTAGTTATCAACATGATCTTTAACCGATCAATTTTCCTTCTAGATTTAGTCCTCACCATGTGCATCCAATTATCGGCTTACCAAAAGGTCTTGAAATAAAATCTCAACTATGATTGAATGACGAGTTTCATTACACAAAGCTTTTAGTATATATTTTTAGTTTGTGATCTTCATATTTACTAATTCCCATCTCTCATTTCTAGGATGATTCATATTGTGCTTTTGGGTCACTCACAATAGGTTTCTATTCATGACACAAAACTTTTGGGGAAATGGAAGTTTCATTATTATGAAGAAGAAAATTGTTATTATTTTTCTCAAAATTAGTTATGCTAGTAATATTAAATGCAAGGGCATGAGCAACTATTACTTCTTAACGACGAGTAACAATTAGACACAAAGATTATCCAATCACTATGGTGTATGATGGTAAGTTCTCTCAGATCAAATTTTTAAAAAAGACATGTCCTCATAGAATATTACATTCATATTTATAATGATTCTTTATTGTCTTGATTAAATAATATCCATACTTATTCTGAGTTTTGAGTACTTAACGAAAATGTACTTGCTGATATGAACAATTATTTTCTCTCTACATGAAAAGAGGGCATGAACAAAATAAGTAGATTCAAAATTTTTATGTAGAAGGTGAAAAAGCCTTTCTCTTGGTCATAAAAAAGTAATATGAGATATGATTTGATAGAGGTGACAAATGGGTCAAGCGACTTGATCCATAAAAAACTAGGTATCATGATTTGAAGGTGTGGGCCTTGTCAGGTATGGATGGTTGACAATAATATGACTTGATATGCTTGCTCTCCCTAGTTAACTTTGGCTTGGGTTTTCTAGGCAGATGAATTATGCTTGGCTCATGCCTCGGGATGGCTATATCCATACCTGATATACAACATGTGAGATGTATGTACTATTGTTTAAAAATGACTATGGGTTAGGTCTTGTCAGGATGGGTGTGTTGGATGGGCTCAACTCCAACCCACCTCAATTTTGGTCACTAGGATCATTTTTAAAAAATGAGCCATGGATCGCTGTTAGCTTGAACCCATACCAGTCTGGCACTAGCCTAGGCTATCCTACCTTGAACATTAGCTAGCATGGATTTGAACCAAACCCTAGTTCATGTTAGGCTTGTCACTTGCTTGACTTCAATTAGCATTATCATGCAGCTTGAGCTATGTAAAATTATATTGTGTTGGCTTAACATGAATTATTTGTTATCTGTATGTCATGAGAGAATACAAAAATTAATAAAATATTTAGAAGTTAGTAGTTTATATCGTTTCTCCCTTATAGTGTATAGGAATACTATTATGTATTACAAATATCCTAATTGTTTTAATAAAATATTAGTTTTTTCTTTCAGTTATCTTATTTTGTGTAAGGGTGTTAATACATAATGTCTAATGATTATATAATGCATCTTAAAAAATACAAAAATTAATGAGAAATATATTCTAAAATATTATCATTTGTTAAAATTTTAAAATTACGATCAAAAATAATTTTTATTCTTTCATAAAATTTCATAAATATATACAAAATTAGAAATATTTCTTAAAAATTAACAATCATGTATGTCTAATATAATGATCAACGAAAGAGGAGTGTACGAATCATCTTAATTAAATATTATTATTTTTTATAATCTCAATATATGAGTATGTTAGAACAAGAAGTATGATATATGATCTCGTGATAAATATAATAAATATTATAAATTATCAGACATATATCATATTGAATAGTTACTCCTAATATTGTTTATATTTTTTATTATTAAATAAATTTTGTATTTTATTTGTTAAATAATTGAAACCTAATAAAAAACTATGACTTAAAATACAACAAAATCAATTAAGTAAAATATTTATAATTATCAATAAATATGATATAATATATAAATATATTATGAGTATCATCTTTAATAAGTTTCTATTTGTTTGAGTGTATCAGATCAAATGAATTATTATTTGAACAAGTCTAGAAAGCAGAGTAAAAAATTATGATATGTTCTTTTAACTAACATACCTAAAACTTAATGAAAAAACTTGTTTAATAATAGAATCTAATATGCTCAGTTTGACTAGTGATGAGTAATCAAAACAAGAACGAACAAATAATGAGTCAACAAAACCCAAATATCGGGTAAGATATTATAATATAATTTGTCATGTTTAGTTTCAAAGAAAGATTTTCTCGAAATTTTTTAATCATGCAAATAAATTTTATTAAAAGAAAAAATAAATAAAATACTTGAAAGAAATATATACTTAAATTAAATGTTGTCATAATTAAAAGTTTTTGATAGTTTGATATTTACTATAATAATATTCAATGAATAAGAGTAATATATAATAAAAAAAGAAATTATTATTGTAATATAACTATTAGCTCATACATTGATAATTCAAGAGTATAAAGAAGAAAAATAATGAGGAATTCTATAAATTTCTTCCTAGTAAGAGTCACATAGAGAGAATTCTGAGATCTTATGAATGACTATGATAGTCGATTTATCATTCTTAATAATTTATATTGTTCTTGATCTGCCTATTGAAAATAACTTACGATAATTCTCTTTGGTTTAGTTCATTCTCTCATATTGTGGGTGCTAAATTGAAACTCCTCTACATGTTTCATTATCACTATTGTACTCTATTGACTGCCAATATAAAATGACTAAGGTGTCTCTCTAATAGGTTTCAATTTATCTCATTTATAATGAACTAATTGGTGATGTAACATATATTTTGTGTGAAATTGCCAATCATCCAAACTTTGATTTATTAAAATATTGAAAAATTATTTGGTGGAGTACAAAAATATTATATCAAAAGTCATTCTATTTGTCTCTCTCTCTCTCTCTCTCTTTCTCTCTCGCATACATATTGATCTCTTTTGGTAAAGTTATTGAGAGTTATGTAGCTAGTCGAATGACATAGGCAATGTGAGTAGTAACATTTTCTGACTATTTAGGCTCAACTAGTATAAATCTCATAAGTTGTGAGACATCGTCATGTAAGATGAGTAAATGAGACATGAGAGTCTAATCTCATCTATTTAGGATCAACTATTCTTGATATTTTTAGGCTCAACTTTTGGGAGCTGCATTGCTTGGGTTGAATATATTATTACTGTTAACTCACACATAATCTTGTATGTCATGTAAGATAAAAAATAGAGATAAACCCTTACTCGATGGATTGCAAGATGATAATTAATAGATGAGAGTCAACATGTATCCATGCCTCTTATGTCTTATCTCTCCTTACTAATAGGCTCATCTATCGAGTCGAGTGGTTTATTATCCTTAAACTAAAGAATCATGTCTGAGTTTTTGTAATTTACTGCTTATAATTTTTATGTTCGAGTTTATCCCTCACACACACATCACACTCGTACACTGTTAGAATTTGTGCATACACATGAGTACATATATATTGTTGCATATGCATATTTCTTGCAAACTAAGCCATCAGATCTCCATACTAAAAATATGATTAAAATGTACAATAAGAATCATGAATATATAATCCTATTTTTTGATTGGGGCAATTTATATATCGAGTAATGTTATTCATTTTATAGCAAGTATTAATGTATTTAATTTAATGAAATGAAAGATGCATAATAATTAAATATCAATACATTCAAAATTAAAGAAATAATAATTAATTAAATTTTAACTATTTAATAATTTTTAAAAATATTATATTATGGTTGTATTTAATTCATTTCAATCTCTACTTTGTAGAGATTGAAATCCTCCCATGAAGATTACTTTGTAGAGAAAATTCCGTCTCTTTTCTATCTCTACTTTTGCTTTATCTCATTCTATCTATCATCGAAATAATTGACTAGCTCTTTTGGGAAATATTCAAATTAGTCATATATAATTCATTTGATTTATATTTTGAATTACAAACCGCCAAAAATAAATATGAATATTTTATTGTAATTCTTCCTTTTGATAAAGGTTGAGAAAATTGTAACTTCAATAATAGAAAATGGTTAGTCATTATTCATGCTATTAGTCAGTATTGGTAAATGGTTGCTATTACTTTGACAATGTGTTACTATTATTATTGTATCGTTTGCTCTGATATCATATAAAATTATTAAATAAAAATTAACAGTGTCATTCATCATAATATGAAAATAAATTATTTGTTCTCCAATGTTCGAGTGAAGATATTATCACCAAACACCACTTTGCAAATCTAGTTGGTGGATGCAAACATCATTTCTACCTTCAAGTAACACTATTGTTGCTTCCACTTGCAGAATGCGACTGATCATGATGATCCTAGTGAGAGCAACATCTTCATGGTCATCCAACTGACATCCATGAAGTGATCGCCATTTATGTTAAGCACACTAACCTATTTGTAGCTTAGGATGATCCCGTCGCAACCATGGTCCCACTAAGATTACTATAGAGCAAGAACTGATGGATGCGCTCATATCTTTCTGCTTGAGTGATCTAATTTCATCTGAGTATTCTTCAATTCGAATAATACCCACTACATCATCTGCAAATTTCTTTGTGAATTCTATAATTTCTTTTGCTTGTAGTCTATATGATAGAGAAAGATAAAAATATCGATTTAAATAAAAATATTGGTATTTTAATTTTAAGAATATATCGGATTTATCAAAGATATATCAGTGTATATTTTTACATAAATACGAAGATAAAACTATATATTTTGGTGGATATATAAATATTTAGAATTTATGGATATTTCGGAGATATATGAGTGGATATATCAGAAATTTTTATCATTCTAGAACACCCTTGATATTTGAGTTTTCTTGAATATATCGCGTGATCTAATTTCATTTGAGTTTTCTTGAATTTGGATTATACCCAATACATCATCTACAAATCTATTTGTGGCTTCTAGACTTTCTTTTGCTTCTAGTCTACATGTTAGAGAAGAATAAAAATATCGATTTAAAAAAAATATTGGTATTTTGATTTTATAGGATATATTAGATATATTAGAGATTTATCAGTGTATATTTTTACATGAGTATGAAGACAAAAATACCAATTTTGATGAATATATTGATATTTGAAATTTATGAATATTTCGGAGATATATGTGTGAATATATCAGAAATTTTCATCACTCTAGAGCACCCTTGATATTTGGTTGCACTAGTGCTCACTAAAAATTCCTTTTGGTATTTTATAATTTTTTTTAAAAAAATATTATACATATATTTTTCTTGCTTAAGTTATAATCAGAGTCATTCTTTAACTAATAACTAATAGCTTAGTTACCCTTACCATGTGATGAGATTGTTAGACTTGAAATCTAATAATTTAACATGTATTAAGGCCTAGTAGACTATAATTTATTCAAGGAATTATGGTACAAAATTTCTTTCACGACAATAAAATGTGAAATGATTAGAGGTTTACTTAATTATATTGTCTTTTCTATTTATTTTTAATTCATGAGAAAATTGAGATTGCATTATTTAATGAAAATGTAAAAATATAAAAAAAATAATTGTTAAATAAACATATCTATATAAATTGAGAATGATTATTAATAAAAATAATAAAATATAATAGTATATTTGTATGAATCAAATAATATACTTATCTACTAATCTCTGAATGCCGAGCTACATAAGACATTGTAGTTTGTTTTTTAATTAGTTTGTCTTACGATTGTTAGAAGATATTTTTTATAAGCTTTGATTTATCAATTTAGTTTGGCTAGTTAATAATAACCTAATTAGGATTGAACTAGTAAAGCATAATTGGAAGTATTGGAAAATTTGTTCAGAACAAAATAATTAAAAAATATTTTGTTTGTTGTTGAATGATTATTGCACTTATTTGTTTGTTGCCTTCTCTAGATGAGTCACAATTGGAAGAGTATATAAAGTAAGTTGTTGGTTGAGTAAATATGAAATAGTAAGAAATAAACTCAAAATATTTTCTTGCTCTGATGGTGCCGAAGTGCACTCTTACGCAGCATATAAATAAAATAAACACCATAGAATTGTCAAACTCTATATATTTATATTAGTTTAGGGAAAGATTAATACTAGGCTCTTGCACAGTGTCGTACGCAGTGCAATTAAGGTTGTACACGGTGCAATTAAGGTTGTATATAGTGCACAAGGCTCTTGCAATGTGTTGGGTCTATGAAAGATAATATCTCAACAAATTTTCTTTTTAGAATAAGAAACATTATGTCTGATAAATCTTAAATTCAAGATCAACTATCATTATATGTAGATATTTGCCATTTAGTGGTGTAACCGAGCCGAGTCAAGTCGAGTATTAGGCAGGCTCGGCTCGGCTCAGTTTTAAAGGAGTAGGCTCTAGCTTGTTCACGAGCCTGTTTATGAGCTGATGAGCCGAGTTTGAGGGTGCTCGGGCTAGGCTCGTTTAACTTACGAGCCTGTTCACGAGCTTGGTTCACGAGCCTGGTTAACGAGCTTGCTCACAAGCCTATTCATGAACATGTTCTCGAGCCTATTTATGAGCTGACGAGCTGAGTTTAAGGGTGCTCGGGCTCGGCTCGTTTAACTTACGAGCCTCAAAATGATGTTACGAGAATTAAAGAAAATATTCATCTAAAATAGCCAACATACAACTAAATTAAAAAGATAAGATAATAAAAATTTAATTAACTTGATTGAAGTTCAATAGTTAAAATATTTATCATGTTTATTTGTAGGAAAAATTTGTTGTGCATCAAGCCTTCTCCATGTTCACGAGCATGGTTCACGAGCTTGTTCACAAGCATAGTTAATGAGCTTGCTCACGAGCCTGTTTACGAGCTGACGAGCCTAGTTTGAGGGTGCTCGGGCTCGACTCATTTAACTTACGAGCCTCAAAATGATGTTCGGGCTCGGCTCGTTTAACTTAATAAACGAGTTCGAGCGAGCTTCTAACGAGCCGAACGCCGAGCAGCTCGCGAGAAGCTCGGCTCGGTTACAACAATTTGTCATCACACTAAGGCATAACTGTAAATACAAGCATGCAATTCAGATTTTTTAGGTGATTAATTATTATAAAACTATTCTTACTCAAATATTTTTAACTTCACAATTTTAATAATATTTAGTAAGTTAGTATTTATGTGATCACTCTAATGTAAGATTTGATAATATATATTTTCTTTTTATTTTTATTGGGCAAAATTCAAATTAGTTATACATAATTTTAAATTTTTTTTAACCCTTCCTTACTAATTCCAAGATAGATAGATACATACGACAAACTTTCATATTGGTCAATCATCCCAGTAGTGATCGCGATCAATGCATCTTAATAGTTATACATAATTTTATTAATTTATATCCTGAATCTCTTTTGTCTTGTAACATAACCAAAAGAAAATCTGATATATTTGACTAGTAGTTGTTCTTACTGTTATAAGCATGATGACACACTTGTTGTTGTTGTTGGTTTAGTTTTTGGTGAATTGACATTTCCACTTCAGAACAAACTGGTTTTAGTTGCATCTCAGTAGGATGATAGAGATGATCAGTTTAAGTGGCAGCAGGCAATTATGGCAGACTATTTTGGCCATCTTCTTCTTCCACAGCTCCGAATACGTTCTTGCAGTAGCTATCCACGGGAGATCAAAAGTGTCCTGGAAATCACTTCTCATCAGCAGAAACTATGTTCTGGCGCTGCTCTCTTCCTTCCTCGAGTACGCTGTTGAGACCCTGCTGTTTCCCAGCCTTAAACACAACTGGTGGGTGAGCAACGCAGGTCTGACGCTGGTCATCGCAGGCGAAGTGATCCGGAAACTAGCGATTGTAACTGCTGGGCGAGCCTTCACGCACCTCATCCAGACCCAGCGCGAGGAGCATCACAGGTTGGTAACAAGTGGCGTCTATGGGTATGTTCGCCATCCCGGGTACTGTGGGTTCTTTATCTGGTCGATCGGCACCCAGTTCATGCTTTGCAATCCTTGCTCCACTGTCGCTTTTGCTGCTGTCGTATGGCGCTTCTTCGCGCGTCGAATATCGTACGAGGAGGTTTTTTTGAACAAGTTTTTTGGGCCTGGGTACCAGCTGTATGCTCGAGAAACTCCCTCTGGGATACCATTTGTGAAGTGAGAGACTTTGTTAACACATATTAAAAAAGTCTAATTAATTAATTAATGATATTAATGATGATGCTCGGCTCACATTATTAATGAGAAACTAAACTAATGATGATGATAAATATATATTAATGTGATTGTTTTTATCATTAATTATTTAAATATACATTACTGGGACTAGTTAATGATAATATTTAATTATTTATGGTGATCTAAAAATTATATATTTTTAGTTGGGTTTATTGTATTTTGTATTATTCATTAAATTGTCGTGGTATAATAAATATTTATTTAGAATTCTTTTATATTTATTGAAAATCTGATGAATTTTCACTGAGCACCCGAATGTTTGTTTTAATTATTTTTTCTGTATTTATGAGTTCCATGTTAATTATATTATTCTAATATTCAAACAAAATAAGTTTTTTCCACTATGGCCAGAGGAAATGTCCTGTGCTAATCCTCATTTAAAAAATTTAAAAGATTTAAAAAATTTTAAAGAATAAAATTTGGGGGGAATTAGGGTTTCTCATCCTTACTTCGGAAACCACGGAGCTGCACTGCTCTCCCAATATGCTGGGTCATGGAATAGAAGTCTGCCAAGCAAGCTCTAAAGCCCAACCCGGCTCGTTTTGACAGGAAATCGGGCTCAACTCAAGTAGACCCTCTATCGAACCGAACCGGAGTCTGAAGATGATGAGGACTAACGAGAGGAAGACAGGTCCATAAACCGGGGCTCCGGGCATGAACTGAGAGGAGAATTGGCCAGATCGTAATGTGATTTACTGTCAATGCCACGTCCTGTCCAAAGCGAAGTAAAGCAGAACGGTACGATTACGCTTGCCACTCACATCATATCTGACCTGACAATTCGATTTCCGCGCCTGAGTAAAGGAGGCCATGAGTCTCTACCAGCGTGATCCTAATTCATTAAACGATGATAACATAAATCCGTTCTCGGTAATTTTTATTTTAGTTTCAGTTTTGAAAGTTTTATCGGAAACACTTGTTTTCCGTTTCTTGAAGGATTGTGTGCTGTATTTCGAATTTGGATGTTTTATGTGCTCGTTGTGTCAAATTGGTCATGACGATGTTGCAGTTTGGTGGTGATCTGGCTACTGGGTCGAAGAACAGATCGTCTCTGGTAGGCAGTGGACTGTTTACTCAAGATGATGTGACGGTGGATATCCCGCTTGATACTACTAATGTAATGACACGTATTAGATTTTACGCCGCTTTTTTTTAATAATTTAGTTGTGTAGCAGTTAGTACTACATGTGGACTACGATCATATGCATGAACATATAGTGAATTGCTGTGTAAATTCAACAAATTTTCGAAATAATAGCCTAACGACGATGATAACTATGCAAGTAAATTGAAATCTATGAAAATTTGTGTTTAACAGCGATCAGTTTCTTTATATCAAGTGTTTAATCGCAATGTTTTCTCATATTTGGATACTGTAGGACAGAAAGAAAAAGGAAAAAGAGCTTTCAAATTGGGAAGCCGATCTTAATAGGAGAGAAAAGGTGATAACTATGGAAGTATTGCAATTGAAGAACACACTTAATTGTGCATAAACAGTGGCGTTTTAATTTTTCTTGATTTTTGCTTCTCTGTCGTCTTCAGGAAATCAAAAGAAGAGAAGATACAGTTCCTAAAAGTAACGAATGCACAGCTTAAAATATTTATTTCTATTGAATTTGTATAATTCTATCACCGAGAGTGCTTAGTCGAGTTGTCAACTCATATATTGCTTTGCACTTGGTTGGTTAAATCAGCTGGCGTGCCTGCAGATAATAAGAACTGGCCTCACTTTTATCCAATCATTCATCATGATATAGCTACTGAAATACCCGTTCATGCTCAGAGGCTGCAGTATTTGGCCTTTGCCAGTTGGTTAGGTACATATATCTTTGCTAATATAGCTCGTCAACTATTGTTAGAAAATTATACATGCTCCTGACATCTCCATAGCCATGTTGGCTGAGAAGTATATGTTGGATTGGAGCATTATTTATAGTTGTTCTTGATGGGTTTTATGTATTTATAACAATGAGCTTATAGCATGTGTACTTATCAGTGTTTATATTGCATTTGTTAAAAACGTGAGGTGGTATCTCGTAGAGAGTTAATTTGGTTAATTTGTTTTAGTTTGACTTGTAAGGATCACAACGCATGTCTAGGGTTCTTGTCTGATTCCTCTTTTCTCATGTATCTATAATGAGATGATTTATTCTTTGTGGCACGTATCTTCAAAAAAAAAAAACTCAAATTTCTTACATCCAAATTTCTCTTGTTTCTATAATGAGATCTTAATTATCACCATTTTAGTTAGTGTTTTGAAGAGAATTCGAAGCAACCTAAACTGCTCGTGATTTGAAGTGTTTTTTGATTTTTATTGTCATGATGTGGCAACTGAATTCTCTTCAATATTGCTTTTTATTTCCCTGGTGAAGCTGATTAGGAGCAACCTAAACTGCTTGTGCTTTCTTATTATGTTTTAATAATTAATTATTATATAACTATTATGGGATCATGTTTCCATGTTGATCGGCTTTTAATTTTTGTAGAGATCTTGATTAAAAATTAGTAATTGATTTTTTAATTTTGGTGGTTTAATTTTTGCATGTTCAGTTCAAGTAGAAGTTGTATGTCCTTATGCTGTTATATTTTCACTTGCAGGTATTGTGTTGTGTCTTATATTTAATGTAATTGCTGTCACAGTTTGTTGGATTAGAGGCGGGGGTAAGCAATAATTTGGCATTTACTAAGCATTTGATATCTGTTTTAACCTTCTGATGAAGCTTGTTGTATGTAGGTGTCAAAATATTTTTTCTTTCCATAATTTATGCCTTGCTGGGATGTCCTCTTTCATATTTGTTGTGGTACCGGCCACTTTACCGTGCAATGAGGTGGGTACTTATTTTTTTCGTAACTATTTATGTTAGTTTCATTGAGATACCAGAAGATATAGTGAATTAGTACTTAAATAGGTACCATAGCTAGTCTTTTGGCTTGAAAATAGCACATAAGGAATGATATTTGAATGTTAAATTTAATTAGTTTCATTGTTTAACATGCTCTTAGTGTATCTTAGGAGTGTTCATAGTATACAGGTATTATAGATTGATAAATTTAATCAACAAAAAAAATTGGGATAATAATAAAAACTCGCTCAATAATTAAATGTGTACATAGTATATATATTCTTAACTTGGATTGGAAAAACCCACATGTTGGATTTTTCTTTCATGAAGTGTACAAGAAGCCAAAATCTAAATGAGATAGGACACATGTAAAACTTGACATTTTTTCTCAATTTCATGGGTAAATATTTAGAATGTTAAGTTTGATAGAAAAAAATGAGTTAGATTTTTTAAAGATCTTTGTTAAGATCCCTATTGCTAATCTACTATAGGTATATAGGCTAAAATAGGTGCCTATGACTTGTTTGTATGGACTACTTAACAAATAAACCACTAATGATGTGATCAAGGAGAAATGGTTATCAATTGAATTTTGCGTTATGATTATATTTTTTGCCTTTTGATTGCTATGTGGTATTTTATTGAGTTAGTATTGATGTTTTTTTTAAATTGTATTTTATGTGATAGTATGAGATTTAACGTCACTATATTATGCATTTAGTAATTCGTAGGTAATAGGAAATTTCTCATCAGATTGAAGTTATTTGGCCAATCAATTTATTATATACGTGACATACTTAAATCTATTGGAGGGCTACCTCATTCCTTATATATTAATAGCTGAAGGAGTACTAGCTGTAGTAGAGGTAAAGATAAGGGTGGCTTCATTGCACACATTGCAAGATTATGAATCACTATTTATATGTCTTGGATTTATTTATTTATCTATATGATGATAAACTAGAGGTGTCAAACGGGCCGGGCCGGCCCGGCCCATTTTTTTGGGCACGAGCATGCCTTCGTGCCTGCCTTGCCGGGCCCGCTCGGGCCAGTAAAAAAATTATTTTTTTAATTTTTTTATTTTATTTATATAAATTATTAAATTATATATAAAATTTTAGATAATGTATAATATTATATATTTATAATATGAAAAATGTTAAAATTTATTAAAATAACTAAGTTTAAAATTTTTTTTATAATGTAATATAAAATTAGTTAGTTATAAATTTTTAAATGGAAAATTAAAACAAAAAAATAAATAAATCAATATATTTTGTTAAAAAAAATAAAAATTAAAAAAAAATATAAGCAACTCAAATGAAAAATGACCAATCAGCCATTTGATACCGAAAGTCTGAACCAAACAAATTATAGTTTCAACATAACGTATAAATAAAGCGTACGGTCAATAAAAAATAAAACATCGAAATTAAAAAATAGTAAATCATCAATCAGCATATCATGAGCATTATCAGCCACAATATCAAGATTAGTATCATATGGATCATCATCACCATCAATCAACTTCTCTGTTATCGTAGTAAATGCGGCTGTAATCTCTGTCCTAGTCTCAGCTCCAGCACGATTATGAATGCTAAACCTCGAATCCTCCCAATCTTTCAAACAAGCCAAGGCCTCAACAATATCTGGACGTAATCTCGATCTCCAATCCGAAATCATGTTCACTGTAACAGAAAAAATAGACTCCGATGCTATGCTTGACAAAAGAGGAGTAAGTAGATCCCGTGCTATCCTCGATAGCACGGGAAAGGTGGACTTATATGATTTCTACCACTATAATATATCAAGATTCTTAGTATCAGAATGTGATAGGATTGAGCAGTAATTGGTATCTAAGTACCGAGAAAGCTTGCTCCTATGTGATGGTCTATCCCTACGTTTCTCCCTCGCTAGCTGAATGGAAAAATCATCTTCGAATAAGGTATCAATGTTCGTAATCATAGTTTTATTACTATCACTACCATACTTAGTATCATAGTATGTGAACATGTCAGTCAACTTCTCGTGAATGAACCCTTCAGGTGACTCTTCGAGGTTCATGCACGAGGAAATGTATGTCTGAGTGTTTTCTACCCCTTCCACCTTAACACTAGGGTCCATGCATGCAGTGAGGCAATAAAGAGATGGAACGGTGAATCAGTATTTTAAGTACTTGGTTTTCATCTTTGTAATCATATGGCTAAGTGTCGGGTCAGCTCGATACTTCCTAAATATGCTACTAATATTGCATATGCACCGGAGTATAATACAAGTCGTGGGCATATAAACCGACGAACACATGTTCGTCGTGTCATAAAAAATTTTTAGGAATTTTATTTATGAAATTTCTGAAGTCTAGTCAATATCGTCAATAATAAGTTCGTCACTCTTACTATTAACATAATTGGATATCACGTATTCGTATTAGATATGTCAACCGGGCCGGGCCAGCTCGGCCCGGCGCGAGGCACGACACGGTTCAGCTGTGCCTGGCACGACACGAAAGCTCGATTGGGCCTGGAAAAAACATGCCGGCCTGGCACGGCCCTTTTGATACCTCTAGTTCGTATTCAACACATGATTCTAACATCAGGTACGTGTAATTCAAATGATATCTCACATCCGATTGGAATTTCTTCTTGTTAAGATTCGCAGACAAATAGATGCTGCCAAATTTTTATTGTCTGCGAGGAGTGCGAATATATTTTAGTGTATTACGTATATTATTCAATGTGGGAGAATACACATTCATACCTGCTTGAACAATCAGGTTAATCACGTGACACATGCACTGACATGAAAGATCTCTCCTAATGGTGCATCTCTAATATTTCTAACAAACATGTTGATCGCTACTCCATTATTAGATGCGTTATCGAATGTGACAATAAAAATTTTATTTTGAATTTTATATTTCTTAAAGATTTTTATCATACATTCAAAAATGACCGGGCTATCATGAGGATGAAGAATCTCAGAGAATCCTAAAATTTTTTTATTCATAGTCTAGTTAGAATCTACATAGTGGCTGGTGAGACATGCATAAGATGATTTATCGTGACTTGTCCAGATATCAGACGTCACGGAAATACTCCACTATATGCCATAAATTCATTAATTATTTTTTGTTTTTCTAACTTATATATCTTTAGTATGTTATTCCTAGATATTGACTTAGGAATTCTATGATAAGCAGGCTGAAAATATGTATGCATGATGCGTACTATCCTTGGATCTTCTGAAAATCTGATTGGAAGATCCATCAATGTTATAAGTCTGGCCATGTCGTTCCTACCCAACTCGCTGGAGTATATGAAGGGAGTAAATTTTAAGACTGAATTGTATCCTGTCTCAAAAAATGCAGTGCTAAGTTGGGTTTGACTAGGATCTAATGGATCATATTTTTTGGTGCATAATTTGGCATGCCTCGTAAGGTGCCCAGTCCCAAATGAATTTTTACATGTTAAAAGTCCCATACAAAATTTGCACTGTGTCATTTCTTGTCCCTCACTCCTAATATTTTTTTGTTTTATTATATTAAAATAAGTCCAAATTACAAAAGTCTTCTTAGTTTTTTATTTTTTAGAAGTTTGGGTCGAGACGACTGGAGAAACTAAAGTTTCAGTATCCTCAGATCTCTGTAATATTTTCATTTTCTAAATTTAAATATGTTTCAGTTGTATTAGTTATTTTTTAAGATTTTTATTATTCAGAATAGTTATTTAGAGACTAGAAGACTGATTTTAATATTTTCTATTTTTGGTATAAAGAGAGAAACTAGAGAGAGAGAAAGTTAAAAAAAATTAAAATAAATTACTCGGTAAAAGAAGTGAGGTCGGTTACGTGCACGGTGCATCACAGTCAAGCTCTAAGTTCAAAACTTAAGTTGAGATTTCCCAAAATCTAAGTCAAATACCGAAATCCCGAGTCCCGAGAGAGAGAGACATGATTTTTGAGAGAGAAATTGAACGATTTGAGAGAATTTATGTCTATGAAAAATATAAATATTAAAGAGATGAGGGTGAAATTTATAGATTAAAGATAATAATTTTTTTTTTAAAAAAATAATTTTTTTTATTTTTTTAGGGGGTAGAATCATTAGCGCCGTTTGATTCTGCCCCCTAGCCGTTGGAGGCGAGATCCAACGGCTGAAAATTAAAAATTTTATTAATTTTTTTCCCGTTGGGGGGGGGGGGGGGGGGATTGGGTCGGTTCGAGCCTCGTGGGACCGTGGGTCGCGCCAATCATACCTGACCCACAGTCTTTTTTGTGGGAGGGGCGTGGGGTGCTTGCGGGGTCGGGCTCGGGGGACACCCGACACGGGATGAACCCGTGCTGGGTCAGGCACGGCATGACACTGGCCAGGCACGGCACGGCTCGTGCCTTACACGGGCACGACATGGACCAGGGCACGGCATTTTCCCATGCGGGGCCGGCCTGGCTCGGCCCGGTTGACACATTTTTGATAAACTATTTGACAAATAAGCCACTTGATGCTACAATTGAGGAGAAGCAGTTGCCAAATGATTCATCCTTTTTGATTGCCCTGTGTAATTTATTGGGTAGAGTTGATATCTATTTTCTTATCTTGTACTTCATGCAAGATATTATCATAGTAAACATCTTTATATTATGCAGTCAGATCTTTGGTGATATGTGTTCACCAGATTTAAGTTATAGTATCAATCATTTTAATATAAGCATGACATACTAAAATTTATTGGAGAGGTACCTCATTCCTCATATATTAATAGATGAGGGAGTACTAGTTGATGGGAGTTGTTTTTAAATAGGAAGTTGAGAACATTATAAATAGATGATGGGAGAACATTATAAGTAGTTCTCATAGAATTTTTTTGTGGGTACTTATCTAAGGATTCATTTTCATACTTTAGATTCTTGAGTTATTAATATAGAAGCTTATAGTTATATTTTAGATATATATTATTTTTTGTTATTTTCTTTTCTATTGTTTATTAAATATAATAATAATTAATGATAATTCATCTAAAAATATTAGTCATAATATTTAATTTTGTTCTAAAGTTATATTCAAATTTTAAATTCTTGGGTTGTTAACTCATGAGCTAACAGTCAATAATTTTTCGATGACTTAATATTTATTTAATTTTCTTTTTTATTAATATTTATTTGTGAGATCATAATACTTTGAGGAATATCTCTGTTGGGATTGAGAAAGGTTGGTTATATAGCATTTTATTTTTGGTAAGATATCATATTAGATGTTTAAATTTCATTGATATATTATTTATTTATTCTTGACTCCGTCATCAATAATTGATCATTATGAAAATGTTAGATTCTTATGTTAGAGTAGGTTTTTTCTTCATATATATATGTGTGTGTGTGTGTGTGTGTGGTTCAAGTAGTAGGTTTTTTCTTGTTTTATTTCATGTATTATTTTATTTTTAGTTATTTTTTTAAACATAATATTAATTTTATAAAAATCTACCAAATAAATTAAAGAAAAAGTTCTATAAAAAAATTACAAGGTTAGTCTTGATTTGTTAAAATGAATGTTGGGTAATTAGGAAGTGGCCTGTGTAAATAATGATAGTTATAGCAATGAAGATGGCAAGGTGAACGTGGTAATCTATGTGAGAATATTAACTGTATATAATGAGTTGAGATTAATCTAGCTCAGTGAATATTTGTCGAGGAGTATGTAATTTTTATCCTAAGAAACTTAATCCCTTTATATTTTTTATCTGAAACTACAAGTAAAGATATCATTGAGTTATGATTTTCAACTTATTTTAATAATTAGTAAAAATCTCACAAACAAGTACTTGGTGATTATTTCTTGTCATGGAATATCTTTCTTATTTTGTGAATTGAGAGTAACTATTTTACATGAAATTTGATTGACTGCTTTATATACAACTCTTTAAGATTATTAAAATGAAATATATTAATTTATGTTTAAGTAGTATATAATGCATATGTAAGAAGCTGCTAGTAATGTAATAATTTCAGAGGTGTCAACTGGGCCAGGCTGGCTTGGATCGGCACGAGGCACGGCATGATTTGGCCGTGCCTAGGCCGGCACGACACAGGAATTTCCCATGCTCGTGCCTGTGCGGTGCCTGTCCACGGAACCAACCGTGCCATGTCGTTCCGAGGTCAATTGGGCCTCGTGTCATGCATGGCTCGACACGGTATCGTGGCTCGTTGGCATGGTATCTCGGCACGAGCCGAGAAACTGCACTAGCGGCAGAAACTGAGCCCGACGGGCTAGGCTGGCCGAGCCTCAATAGTGAGGGCGGCACAACCGCTCGCCGCCAAATCCTATTTTTTTTAAATTAGGGTTTGGCCTGACAGAGTTGAACTCGGCGGATTCGTGCTGCGGGTCCATGCCGGGCTGATCTCCACAGAACTATGCTGGGCCAGACACGGAAACACGGTCGGGTCCGCTAAAAATGGGCAGACCCGGCACGTTCTTTTTGACACCTTAAAATAATTTATATTGAGATTATTTTGACTATTAAAGAGAGTAGCATAGTAATCTATATTAAATATCCAAGTTAACTCACTTACAATATGTCTCTCTTTAAGGGGATGTATTTACTCATGTGGATCAGTCTTTGTATCTAAAATATTCATGTAACTAATACTAAATATACATGTAATTTTAGATATTATTTCCTAAGACTTGTTGGAGTAAAATATATTTAACTCTTCCAACATGATTTGATATTATTTTATATGATTTTAAATCATCACCAATGCGTTGAATTTTATAAAAACTCTAAAGTAAAATATGTGCGATTGCAATCATTATTGAGATGATTGATCAGTGTGAAAGTTTGTCGTATGTATCTATCTAGGGGTTGGTAGGGGGGGATTGGGGGAGGGTGAAAAAAAATTTAAAACAAAAAAAAAGTTTGAAATAACAAAAAAAAAAGAAAAAAATACAAATTTGATAATTCTTGTGAAATATAGTACTGAGTATGATTTTTCCATTTATATTAGAAAATAATCAGAAAATCAAGATAAATTAGTTTTAGGTCATCTAATTTCTATTATAATAAACTTCAAGTCTTGAGTTCTCAAGTTTCTTTCACATTCTAATCTAGATCTTAAATAAACTTGGCAGCTACCAAAAATGATAGATCTCAAGAGTGATTTTCTTTCTAGGGAAGTTTTTTTCTCTAGAATCAATCTGTGATGCACATGTTATGCATATGTTGTTTTCTTAATAGAATTATTATAATGTGAACTAATAAATTCAGGTGAAATTGAGTGATGATTTTCTCTCCTATATATATGTCCACATCTATCACTTTTTTTATAATTATACGATCTCACATAAATGAGTTATTTTATTGTTGATTTATGTGGGTAACACTATTGCTATCAAAAATAATTAGTTAAGTGTTGCTCAGTTCAACAAAGTTTTAATGATCTCGGCAAAACTATATATTGTATAATAATCTTATAAATTTTTTAATTGTTCACACATACTTTCACATGTTCCCTAATATATATACTAATTAGGGCACAACTAAATTTTTTAGTTCACACAAGTACTGTTGAATTTATTGAAGATAAAGAAATCATAGGAAAAATTCTTGGAGTTTTTTTTTTTTGTATAAACACCAGGACTGACAGTGCTCTGAAGTTTGGTTGGTTTTTCCTCTTCTATCTGGTAAGTTTCTTCTTTTGGTGTCTTGATTCCCTGAATTTTGTATTTACAGGCCAATGATGATTAGTGTTTCATGCAGATTCATATCGGGTTTTGTATATTTTCTGCAATTGCTCCTCCAATTGTTTTTCATGGAAAATCATTGACGTGAGCTAATCAGCTAATGCTGTGCTTCCCATTTTCTATATTGATTTGGTTTGACATTTTTTTTGGGCTTGTGACATTTATTTTCTTTTTTTTGTTGTTGTACCAGTGGCATCCTCCCTGCAGTTGATGTTGTTTCCGATTTACTAGTCGGGGTATGTTCTAAGAATTTCTTAATCTCTTGGTAAAAATAAAAATTCACATTCAATTTTTTTTTTATTTGTTGATTTGAGAATTGTATAAATGTAAAAATATTATAGTTTGAATTATATTATGTTCCTGAGTTATGTTGGGTGTGATGATTGATCACTTAGGAAATTTTTGTGTTGTGTGTATGTGTTGAGTGTGATATTTTTGTACGATGATAAGAATACTTAAGGCTTGTTTGATAAAATTTAAAAAATTAAGTGCTGAAAAATAAATGCTGAAAAATAAGTACAGAAAAATTAAGGTTAGATTTTATAATTGTTGAATTTGTATTGAAAAATTATTTGATAAATTAATGTTAATTGAATTCTGAATATAAATATATTATTTAATAACTATAAATGCTGAATGTTGAAAATGATATATTTTACATATTTATTCTTATTATTATTCTATTACATATTATCTAACATAAATAGGATTTCTAATGAAATTTTTTTTTTACTATAATTATTAATTAATAAAAAAAATAAAATGCTAAAAAATATATTCATAAATAAATCATAAATCTAAAAAAAAAAATAAAAATGTTTAAAAAATAACTAATAAGATATAAATTATTTAAAATTATTTAAAATTTTAATATAAAAATAAAAATTAATGAATAATTAGTTGATTTGTTATTTTTTTTTTAAATTAATCATGAAAGAGTTTTAGGGTTAGAGTTTGTGGTGACGAAGAAAGAAGGAGGAGAAGATAAATTCATAAATTGAACTATAGAGTAATGAGAAAACGAAAAAGAAATGAAAAAAAAAAGATAAAATAGTAATTTTTTAATAAAAAAATTGTTCAGAATTTTTAGACTTCAACATTAAGTATGTCTTTACCAACTTAAAATTTTTAATAAATTTTTATTTAAACTATTAAATTTTCAGCACATAATATTTTTTTTATCAAACGTATTTAAAATTTCAAACAATTACAAATTTTAATTTTCAATTGTTTGAAGATTTTAAGTTAGTTATCAAATAGTCACTTAGTCTGTAGTCTCTATAATTTTTGGGGATCATGTTGCTGAGATATTTACTTCTCTCAGATCTCATGCAGAGGTGTCAAATAGGCTGGTTCTAATTGGGTGCATGTGAGCTCATGGTGACCTGGACCCATGCCTAGACCTGGCTCTTGCTGGTCCTAATTTGGGTCCTTCTGATCTCACGAGGCACCCATGCTTTAGTTTGCTTGACTTGTAAGTGGGGATGAAGAAGCATATCTTGGTGCCTTGTTTCTATATAATTGGTCAATATCTCTTTGTTATGTAATTTAGTTTTTTAATCATGCCTGGATTGCAGATTTTTTACTTGATTGGATTTGGCTTGTTTTGTGCGGAGTCTCTTCTTAGCTTGTGGGTTCTTCAGGTTTGTTTTTTTTTTCCAGCATTTGGCCACTGTTTCCCCTTCCAAATATTATCCTATCCCAAATTTAAACAGAAATATTTTTTAATAAAGAACAAAATATCATGCATTGCATTTATATGTTCTTTAAAATTTGCTTGTTTGTAATCTTAGCAATTTATCTGTGAAAGAATAAATTATAAGAGTTTATATTATAAAGAATCATTAATTCTAGACTTTTTATGATATTTTGTAGACTTTGTCATATGATCTGTGACATTAATTATTATGTTATCAGAAAAAATGCCTGACATTGTAAGTCTTGGTTGTGTGTATCACAAATGATGACACTTATAATAAGTGTTATTATTTTATTTTAATCAAACTCAAATAAGTGGTACTAAAATTATGTATTTTTTGGGTATTACAAAATCATTTATATTTTTCAGCCAGAATTTTTACTCTTAAAATAATTTTTTGGAATAGAATAAATTTCTTCAAAATCTCATATTGTTATTGTTAGAATTTTCTAAATTGTGTGTGTGTGTGTGTGTGTGTGTGTGTGTATGTAGTGATTATGTTGGACGTAATATCAATGAATTATGTAGGAACATAACACAATATCATAAGAAACAAGAATAACACAACACAATAACAACAAACACTGGTTTTAACATGGTTCACTAGATGCTCAATATGATTAGCTATATCCACCATAAAAATTAGTAATGCTTGTAGATTTATTAATCTAAAATATTTCAGTACATTAATCAAGAGAAATAACATAGTGTGTATTTGTGATTACGGATGCAAAATTGTTGAAAGGTGCTGATTAGTACATAAGATACAAACGAAGAGAAAACAAAAGAAAAGAAATTACACCGTTAGAAAAAGAAAATAAAAGAATAGAGAAGTTTTTATATTGCTCTCTAATATTTTTGTTCACTACATGTTTTGATTCTTTTATAGATGATATGAAGTCAATTGACATCATATCATTTAAAGTCAAAAAACTCAAGTTAAAAAATAAAATAAAATATGGAACCAACTAAAATCTACAAATAAGAAAATAAGAACAAATCATGGAACTAACTAAAGTCAAAAAAAAATAGAAAATAAATGTGGATGTCTATCATTCTAACAAAAAAAAAAAAAAACACACACACACACACATATAGAATAATTAGGGTTCTATATAAAATATAAATGTGTCGGGTCTTTAGAGTGACTGGGTTATTCTCCAAAATTTTTCAGGCCCATTGACTTGGCAGTGACACTCTCATTATTATCTCAATGTCACGTATCAAATCTATCAATATATTAGTATCTGCATCTATAAATAAAACAGAGAAATAAAATAAAGGTTTAAAGAAACAAATAATAAAACAAATTATATACTATAGTTATCATCGTTCCATTCATATGCAACATTATTTTTTTCAGCAGAAAATAATTTTATTTGTTCGTAATATATAATTTCTCAACAAATTACCTGGCTGATTTTTTTATTTTTTTTTGGTATGTGCAGAATGTTTACATGTATTTCAGAGGACAGAAGTGAGAACAGGAGGGTTGCTGAATTATGCAGTATTTTCAACTTAGTAGATAGTTTCATGGTGTTGTTGTCACACAGGGTCAAGCCTTGAGCCGTTGAGCGTGGTGGATGTTTTTCTGTAAATGGAATGAAATTATTCTGTAAACCTTATGCCTCCTGTTCCCCCCGTATTGGCGTTTTGCTACGAGAGATTTTTATTCAAGCGTGTTGTGATGCGATAATGCTTGGATTTTATGGCGAATGAGGAGGCTTTTTTTTTTATTTTTTTTTTATTTGAAAAAATTATTGCTTATGCTTACATGAGAATAGAGATTGGAAGAATTAATGTTCGCTTGGGTGGAAGAATTATTTTGTGTCATTGGTCATCGATTGATTACCCACCACTTTAAGGATTGAATACATATTAATTAAAAAAATAAAATGATTTAATGAATCTATGTCAATGGAGCATTATTGAAGTATATTTTTAATATATTTGTTTGATTATTTTAGTTTTAATTTATTAAGTAATTTCATCACCGTTAAATGTGTACACACACACACACACACACAGACACACAGACACACACACATAATTTAATATTTTTTTATTGAAGTAGTTATGCTTGATATGACTTGATAATTTTTATTTTTTTATTTTTTTTGAAGAATTGACTTGATAATTTTTTTTTTTTGGTTTTTAGTTGGTAATTTATTTCATGTATTTATTTTAGGAAATACATATCCGTTGTGGGTAACACATAGATGGTCACATTATTATTTTAGTTGTATTTTTTTATTTATTTTTTATTTAGGGAGGAGTATGTTTCAGATAATTAATTTGAAAATAAAAGAGAATAAGATATTAAGAATTGATATTATATAGACTACTAAAAAACACCTAATTACCAACCAATTATATTTGGTCATAATGTTGCTCGTCACTAATTTTTTTACCGATGAAAAATCAGTCGGTCGGTATATTATCGATCGATTACTAACACTCTACCGACAAACATTTACTGATTATCATTTGACAATTTTCTGGCCAAAATAATTAGGTCGGTATATTTTCTCCAAATGATCGGTAATTATTAACAATTCACATATCATTTTATGACCAAAAGAATTAGGTCGGTAAATAGTCACAAAATGGTCGGTAAATGGTCACAAAATGGTCGGTAATAACCGAAAAAATTGCGACAAAAAACTGATCAAAATCTTTTAAAATTATTAGTCGGTAATTAATCTCTAAAGTATTACTTACTATTTGGTGACCTTTTACTGACCATTGATATTACAAAATTTTGATTGGTTTGGTTACAATTCGATCAGTAATCACCGACCAAAATTTTTTTTTTGCAGTTTTATAGCGGTTTCTACAGAAAGAGGAACACATAAAAAACCAAAAAAATAACGTCCAATTACCATCCAATTTTGATGCACTTGTTGCAGAAACATATATAGATAGCACGTTAAAAAAATCCAATTAACTCCATTAAATAATTTTATATACTACATATATATACTAAAAAAACATCAAGATAAAAAAAATTAAATCCAAAATCAAAGTTTAAGGTTTTGAAAAAAAATGTGTGTAATACACTCAATCATTCAACCTAGTTTCATAATCGTTATGTTGTGATATTTCTGGTCCACATGATGAGATGTCAGGTACAGGGGTAGAGCTGTCTATAGTTGCTAGTCCTGATGCGATTGCTGCAGGTACTGCTGTAGGTGATGAAGTAGATGCTGTAGCTCGAGCATTTCACTGAACAATCCGAAGTAGATCATCAAGGTTAAACTGTAGTTCTCCTCGAAACTTCTTTGCAAGCCAGTCAAAACGTATACGCAACTTATCCCTATCATCCTCATAGTCGATAATGATTCGTTCGGTATCAGCCAACTGAAACTGTATTGAATTTCGCATAGCATCTTTAAATTCCTCCATCTTCGAGAACAAATTCGAAATTGGTCCTGAAAATTCAGCTTCATAGTCTGGTCGTCTATGCGAGTAAAATGATGATGCCGACGAACTGACGCCATATACGGGCATATTCTCCTTGCCATCAACAACCACATATCAAATCTGATTCGCATCAACTGGTGGAGTTGATGAATGAGAGCTACCTGTTGCACCATCACATGATCCTGAAGTAGACTGGGAATACATCTGAGTCACATCAGCTAACAATTCCTCATATCTCGCCTAATAAAAATGTATGAAAAGTATTTCAATTTATATTCAAACAAAAAAAAAGAAAAATTAATTTTTTTAATTTAAACTTACAATTACTGAACGAGATCTCTGATCAACGAAAGTCTGATCATCATGAGCCTTCGTGTGCATGTATATGAATACGCGAGGAGCACTAGGCTTCTCACCCTCCTTGCATGTCTATAATTACACACAATACATACGTTAATTATATTAAAAAAATATATATTATATGAAATGAAATTTAGGCATAATTGAACACAATTCACAAAGTAATAAGCATAAAAAGTATAAATTAGAAATAATATCAATGCTCGTTCGTGCTCACGCATAGATCGAGATCCACAAGTGTGTATAGACATGCCACTACCCTCCCCAGCCTGCTCTGAACGATGATTGCTGCTCTGTTTATCACACCTCTTCCTATAATTCAGATCTTCCCACCTGCTCCGCCACTCCTTTAAAACATGATCCGGGATACTTGAATCTTTTTCTTTCTTCTTCAGTCATTTATCTTTGATCTCGTACATGTGTCTTTATACCGACTGCCAACATGTTTTTAGAATATACTTTTGACCATCTCCTTTGGTTGTGTCCACCTGTAAACTTTCTACAATTATAAATAAATAATTTTTAATCAGTGAACAAAAGAATAAATAAAAGATGTAAAAATTTTTATTTAGTAATATTTTCCTTAAATTCTCTCCAAATCATCAAATGGTCTATATGTGTCAGTGACTTCCAATTATGCCAATTAGGTTTAAATGATTTACTGAAAATTATCCCCAGAACCCTAGAAATGGAACCAGATGGCTCTAACTTTGTCTTGCAACAAAAAATTTATTAGCAAGTAAGAAATAAATTAATAAATTGATAAATAATTTGTTAAGTTTTATATCTTATGTATTATCAATTGTTAGATCAAAATGAGCAATAGGGAGAGTCTTGTCTGTAGGGTGCTCCGAGAAAGACTCTTCAACATCTCCATCCTATCCCTCCTCTCCCTCTCATGTCTCTTGATCATTCATCAAAATCTCAGGACCATTATGTAGATCAGTCAGCTGATGCTTCTGCTGTGGTATATTCACAACCCTCTCTGTCTGCGGTGGTGTCTGATCCACCCATGACTCTCTACTTGTTTCGGGCATACCTGAGGTCGTGCTACATATACCATAACTCATACGACCTTGCAACGTGCCGCCTCTACCTCATCCACATTTCATACCTGTAAAAAACACATAAGGTAATAAAAATAAACAAAAATGATTAACAATTTAAAATACACATATAGTTAAACTCTTATCATCCATCAGGAAAAAAGTTTGCTAGTTTGTTCAAAGCACAGAGAGAAATGAATGTGCAAGTGAGAGATTTGGCACTACCAAAGATGTTACTATTAGGGATGTTGTAGGGGATATTGTTGTTCATCATTATTACAGTTCAGTCATAGCTGGACATTTTATTTTGTCCATCTTTCCCATGGTTATTGGTGCTTCTATGAGTGCAAGAACCAAAAAATGTGGTTGCTATGCTTGCAAGAAGGTTTCTAGTTAGCACTGGAATGAGTGTTGGCCATTGGCACCCCTATTACATCTCTTTATGCGACATGAGTTTATCTTGTATTTGTTCGGGGAACATATGGAAGCTTTGTTCAGGTTTGTAACTTGTCTTGTTCATCAGAATTCGCATCGTAGAAATTGAGGCTGGTGGTATATTTGATTTACATGGCTACTATTCCTGCTAAAATATTTACTTTTTCCATGGTGTCTTGTACCGAGAACCCACATCGACCATACAAACAAGGGCATACCACTGGGGCTAAGGCAGACTTCGAGAAGTTGTTGGGTGGTCTCATGTTAAGTTTGCAATGCAAGTAGCAACAATAATTGATAGAGGAGATGATGTCAATTATGTTATCTTCTTAGAGCTATTATGAGAACATTATTCTACAATTATTTTTACTTGGTCAGCCCTATCTGTTTATATGGATATGTGACTATCATGGTATTGATGGATAAAGTAGGAAGAAAATAGTAGCTCTCTTATTGAGCTTCTTTGGTACAGAGGTATCAATGTGCTTGCAAGTTGCAGTATCAGTTCCTATATGTCTCGCTCCACAGCCATTAAACTAACTGTTGGAGTAATGCTAGTGTTTGTGTTCACATTTGCTATGAGAGCTGGTCATGTTCCAGGCCTCCTCTTGCCTAAAATATTTCTCAGCAGAATTAGAGCAAAAGTCATGGCTCTCTGTAGGTATGTCCACTAGATGATAAACTTTTTTACCTTGCACAAATTCATAATTTGGTTTTAGTTCAAATTAGAGCTTGGTCATGATTAGGTTCAGCTTTAAACTATTTAAAATTTCAGATCTAGTACAGGTTCATGATTTTGTTCTGATTCAAACTAGCTCAAAGTCATAATTTAGCTTTGGTTCAAACTGACTCAATTTCAAACCTAACACAAGTATTCTTATTCGAACTGACACAAGGTCATAATTTAATTTTGGTTTAGATTAATTAATTGTTTATAAAAGATATTTTGAAAGCTAGCAGACGCCTTTATGAAAATATCAATTTATATTTTTTTTCTCAAAATTTTGTATTATAGATATTTATGCATCGGATTAATGAGTGATCTTAAAGTTTATTATTTAACATTTGTTAAAAGTTTATAATTTTATGTTTTTTATCTTTTGTTTAGTTTATATTTTTGATAAGTACATGCAAAATATAAGCAGTCTCAATCAACTTGTTAATTATATAAGGATTATCATGTATGGTAAGTTATAATTCAAGTTATATTGAGGGAGCTAAAAAAAGTGCTATTTCTATATTCAACACTAGCACAATAATCTCTATATATTTTATTATTTGAGTGTATTTTATGCAGATGAAGTTATTTATAGCTCATCTTTAGGTGGTATAAGAATTAAAAATCTTATAAATTAAATATTGATTTAAAAAATATTAATTAAATTTTAATCATGAGGTTAACCCTTATACTAGGAGTTATTTTACAATTAAACCACTAAAATGAGCTATCATATTAGAATAATTAGGGACTTGACTAATATATTTTAATTGGACTATACGATATACTATTTAATAAAAGAATTAGTCTATATGAGGTATAGTATGTACTTTTATCAATTATAGGACACTTTATACCAATATTTATTATTAGAAAAATGACATGTGATTAAATTATTTTCTAATATTTTATCTATAAAAAATGTCTTAAAATATTTTTATGACATTTATAATTATTTGAGTATAACTAGGTCTTAAACCTAAATATTATATGTATCGATATTTGATATATTCTTAATAATTTTAAACTTTTATTAGTCATATATTTTAATAATATTTATTAAAATATTAGTATATAGTCACCATAATATATATTTAAAAGCATATAGTCACTATTCCTTAGGATATTTAAATATATATCACATTATTTATAACATTATAATATTTTATAATATAAAATATAAGTTTATATGATATTAAACTTATAGTAATATTTATTGGTTACCAAACTCCTTTAGTGGTGTAATATTACTATTCCAAACTTATCATATAATATTGGTATATCTAAAAATATAATAGATAATAATTATTTATATTTATTAATATAAATATTCTAATTTATATGATATTACACCAATTAATATAATATATATAGTCACCCTTATATATATTTAGAGTATAAATATATATATTAAGTAATATATCTTTAAATATTTCTATTCAATAAGTGTAATATGTTAATGATTGGGCTCTCCTTATACTAAGTGCCCAATTATTAGGCTTTTATATGATTTTTTTTAATATGTTAATGATTAAAATATTTACAACTATTTATTCTTGAATAAAGAAGTAACACATAAATATGTTAATGATTAAAAATATTTATTTGAACTAATATGTAAATCTTTTAATCTCTAATAAATTTTCAGGCATTGAAAATTGTCGCTTTGCTTCAATGAGGGCAACCCCAAGGTGATTAATTAATAATTTGCAATATTTTTATTTTTGATTAGATATAGTATAAGATATTAGATTTATAGGTTTTAATTGTTTTATAAAAAAGAAAGATAATTTAATAAAAATTCAAACCAAGTAAAATATGTTTTTTCAAATAAATATTATACCTATCATTTTATATGTTTTGCATTTGGTGATGATAAGAACTTGAAAAAAAACTCATTTTAAAATTATTTTTAAGAATTGTAAACATATTTACTATTGGTAATAAAATTAAATTATTTTTCAAAATTATTCTTTTAAGTAAATAAAACTTGAGAAAATAAGGAAATAATTTATTAGAAAATCACTTTCTAAGAAGGAAATTAGTTATTAAAGTAAGTTAATATCATATATTTTCAAATTTTAATTCAATGCAAACACACTAGGGTATATTGTAATAAATTATTAATAGATATGATATTGTTAATCGAACAAGTTATAGAAATGAAATATTCATGAAACTCAATCATTTTTATTTTTACAAATGCAGTATAAGTTCATCCACAATGCATGTATGTTTATATATTTATACAAGTTACATGTGATTATACATATAGTTACACATATAGTTAAGCGTATATTTATACATGTAGGTTTATATATTTGTTCATTTAATTTTATATATTTATACATATAGTAATGTATAGGTATAGATAAATGTATTAAAGTTTATATATACTGCTATAAACATATAAGATTAACATTATATAAAAGTTTGAATTAACAATAATCATTATATATATTAAAGTATAGACATTTATACATAATGTCATACAATTCGATAAATATAACTATTAACATTAAGATTATTCGGATGCAAACATTATGTAATTGAAATCAAAATCACTAAAACCCTAAAATTCTAAACAATATAAGAACAAATTTTAAGCATGACAAATTATAGTTTAATTATTTGTGTCGAGTCAAAATAATGCTAGGTTTAATGAAAAGTAAGCAAAAATTATGAAATTTGGAGGAGAAATAACAAAACATAATACCCGAATCTACTGAAAAAAATGAAAATTCGTTGTCTATATATAAATCAGAGAGACAGATATATGTATAAGCTAATTGAAGGAGAAGAACAAATAAAAACTTACCTAGATTTAGAAGAATTTAATAAATTTATCAATTTCGTACTTATAGTAGCAGCAAATTCAAAATATCGATGTTGTTTCAATTCAACGAAGGTGTAAAAGATTTAGCAAATGATTTTCAAATCAAAAAATTAAAATAATGAATTACCGACCAAAATTAAGGTCGATAAACGATCAGCGAGAAAAAATTTATAAGAAATCTAAAGTCTAATTTACCGACTAATTTTAATGGTAATATATTTTTGGTTGTTAAATGATTAGTAATTTATCGGCAATTTCTATTCGCTATTTCCATCATAATTTACTGACTAATTTTGACCGAAAATATTTGGTCGGTAGGTATGATCGGTATTTGGTCGTGAATTGGTCAGTAATAGAAGTGTCAAACGGGCCGGGCCGGCCCGGCCCGACACGAGGCACGGCACGGTTCGGCCGTGCCTGGGCCGGCCCGGCACGATAAAAAAACGTGCCCGGGCCCGTGCCGGGCCCGGCCGAACAAACCACGTGCCGTGCCTGGCCCGGCACGACTCGTGCCTTGGCACGGCACGTCGGCCCGCGTGCCTGAGTCGTGACTCGTGAGTCGCGACTCACGAGTCACGAGTCACGAGTCACGAGTCACGAGTCACGAGTCACGAGTCACGAGTCACGAGTCACGAGTCACGAGTCACGGTCACGACTCACTGAGTCGTGACTCGTGACCCAACCGGGCCCCGCCCCCGGTAAAAAGACCGCGGGTCGGGTCCAAACAGACCCGACCCGCCCCGCCCCGCCTGCCCTGCCTTGCCGTGCGCCCGTGCCCGAGCGGGCCGGCACGGCACGGCACGGCCTTGCCGTGCCCACGGGCCGTGCCGTGCCCGAATTTTAAAAACCGTGCCGTGCCCGGCACGGCACGGCAGCACGGCTGGGCACGTGAAAAACGGGCCGTGCCGTGCTGGGCCGGCCCGTTTGACACCTCTAGTCAGTAATTACCAACTTAAATATTCGGTCGGGAGTTTGGTCGGTAATTACGACATTAAAAATTTTTGAAAACCATTTCACCGACCATTTTCATGGTTATAAATTTTTGGTCGTTAAATGGTCGGTAATTTTTTAGTAATATTTTTTTGCTAATTCCCTCCTAATTTACAGACTAATTCCCGACCAATAATTTTTGATTGGTAATATATGGTTGGTATTTGGTTGGAAAATTTGGTCGGAAATATTTTTTTTTATGTTCCTCTTTGGATATTTAAATTGGTTGTAAATTAGTCAGTAATTACTGACCTATATATTTAGTCGGCAAATGATCTATTAGTACGAAGCTAAAAATAATTTGATAATGCACTGTACTGACCAATTATAATGATAGGTCATTAATTGTTAGGTAATATATTTGATAACCACTCTATTAACCGATTTCTAACCTAAAACATTATGGTTGGTAATTATGGTCAGTATTCTGTAGGAAAAGTGGTCAAATTTTTTTTTTTCGATACCATTTTTTGGTCGCTAACTAATCGTGATTTAGACAGTTTTTACCAACCAAATTTTTAGATCGGTAAATTAGTCGGTATTTTCGTAATTTTTAGTAGTGATCTGTCAGAACATTTGAAAAAAAACTATTATTATTAAGAAATTAAAGTGATAAGCACTACTTTAATTTATTGTAGGTGCTACCTTTATGTACTGCATGTATTATCTTAAGAGTAAAAATAAGGTAGCATAGTATTAAAGTAGTACTCGTCACTTTAGTTTCTTAATCATAATATTTTTTTTTCAAGTGCATTAATTGATATAATATCAATTCTTAGTATTACCAGCCTCTCGTGCTCTCCCTCTCTCCCTCCCTCTTTTCTCTCTCAACCCCTTCTCTCTTCCCTCTTAACCTCTCTTTCTTCTTTCTCAACCTGTCTCTCTTTCTCTCTCTCTCTCTCTCCCTCCTCACACTCTCCCCTCCTCTCTCTCCTCTCTCTCCTCTCTCTTTCCTCTCTCTCTCTCTCTCTCCCTCCTCTCTCTCTCTCTCTCTCCCTCCTCTCTCTCTCTCTCTCATCCCTCTCTCCCTCTCTCTATATCTCCCTCTTTCTCCCTTTCTCATTCTCTCTACCTCTCTCATTCTCTCCCCCTCTCTCTCCCCCTCTCTCTCCCTCTCTTTCTCTCTCTCTCTCCCCCTCTCTTTCTCTCTCTCTCTCCCCCCTCTCTCCCCCCTCTCTCCCCCCTCTCCTTCCCTCGCTCCCTCTCTCATTCCCTCTCTCTCAACCCCTCTCCCCTCTCCCCTCTCCCCTCTCCCCTCTCCCCTCTCCCCTCTCCCCTCAAACAAATTAAAATATAAAAGTATCTTGAAAGCATTACTGAAATATAAAATCTTTAAGGTGATCTTCTATTAATCTTAACAAAAAATTTATTTTGGGACTAATTCATAATTTAATAACATTTGGATGAGAATGGATGCTGTGTAGGATGTAGAAATTTTGATAAAAATTTATTTTAAACATGATTTTCAAATATTTTAAAAATTCTTTTATATAACTAATTGGTTAGTTATAGAAATGCTTCATTAATCTAATGGACTTGTTTATAATTATTGATAAATTTAATAATGTATAGCATAGGTTTAATACACCTCATGAGCTAGATAGTTCTTTAAAATAAAAATAAATATATTTTACTATTCTTTTAATCTTTAAAAATATTAAAAATGAAACTAAAGTAATTCATCATACCTGATCTCTAACAATGGTTTAAAGTTTATACTTAAAAAAAACAAACTAAACATCAATATTAAAAATTACTTTCAAATATATAATAATATACTAGCATCCAAATAAAACAATAAAAATTATATAAATGGTTTCTCAAATAAAAACATTTTAAAAAAGTATCCAGAATTTTAATATTCAGATAAAAATTTACCAAAATCAAAAATATTTATGCTTTTATCTTCTTAAATATTAAAATACTAATATTGTTGAACATGAACAATAGTGAAGTGTGTTCTAGTGAAGTGTCTACTAAAATCAAAAATATTTAGTTGATATAATAACCAACTTATTGAGTTGCCAATGCAATCATTAGCTTGATAGTTTCAAGCATGGCCACTAGAGCAAAGATCTAAGTGAAGTGTATTCTATCCAGTTGAGAATAGCCTTTAGCTATTAGCCTGATCTTGTAAGTAGCACTACTACAAAACAACAAATTAATGATGTTTTATTCCTTGACGCTTTCAGAAAATGTCATTATTCTATTTGTAATTAGACATCTAATGACACTTTTATAAAAACGTCATTATTTCAACAATATATTCTGTTTTTATGACACTTACTAGAAGTGTCATTGTTAATTTGACAAAACTTAAAATTAATGATGTTTTATATCTTGACACTTTTATAAAATATCATTATTATATTTGTAATTATATATTTAATGACACTTACTAGATCTTTCATTGTTAAGACTAATATGTTAGGAAATTTTCTTACCTCCTTAAAAATTTCCAAGGAACAAGGGGCTGAAAATTAAAAACCTTGTCACTTTTATTTGTGTCGTGGATGTGAAAAATTTAATTTTGAATTTATTGATTTTTAACTAATTTCTTATTTATTTTTTTTAAATAATTAATAATATTTTTATTTTTACTCTATAAAAATAAAAAAAATTATCAAATTCTAGTTGAAAATTATTTATTAAAAATAAATAGAAACTAATGATAAAATTAAAAAATATCTAAATATTTTTACATTCAAAATTGAGTTTTTTATTTATAAAAAAAGTAATAATATTTAATTTTAAAATTAATTTGTTAATATTTAATTTATCCCTAAGAGAAATAAAAATATAATGTAAATATAAGGTGATTTAATAAAATTATGTGAAAAATTTAAAATTATTTTTAACTTAATTTAATATATCGAAGAATCTATCGCTAGAAAGAGTTGTGCTTCTTCTTCATCACGTTTGACCATTTCCAACAGCTCGAGTTCAAGCTCGCGTCTTCGATATCATTGGCCATATTTGCAGCATCCTGTAAGTTTCTCCATTAAGTTTATAATTGTATCAGCTCTTCCATACTTTTAACTTTTATCAAATAAAAGTGCATTGAATCACTGGAATTGACGAGGTTAACCTAAGAACTGAATGTGAACGTGTTCCGATCATTTTGCATTTATTCGCAGCTTCTTCCAAATTCTTCTATTTTGCATCTTATATTATGGATAAACTTATCATAATTCACAAGTAGAGAGAAAGAGATGGGGAGGAAAAAAATAAACATTATGTTCTCATTTTTGGTTATGGGAGAGGATTTATCTGGACATGCTTCTCTATGACGTCATTTTTCATTTCTCTTAGGGATGGAAATCTCTTTGCTTATTTATATCTTTCTTCCTTAGGGTTGTTGTATTCTCACATATTATCTCAGTTAATAGATTATTACGTGGTGCACGACAGGTCCTCACTGCCCTTTATTATTAAATTAGTATATATGTTACCAAAATGCATAATGCTTAATGGCTACCCTTGTTATACTGATATTTTTTGTAGACTGGCAGGATAGAATAAAAAGATGAAAAGGAGTTAAAATTGTGATCGAAAGATAGAAATTATAGTTCAAATAATCTTGTCATCAGTTTCTACACGGCTTTGATTTACAAACTGTGGAAAGTGGAGTTGTACATGGCTTATGCATCATATATTCGGCATCGTGTTTTGTGTTGCTATTTTATGAAGTTTAATTAGTTATGTTTCCATCATTCTATGCAGATTTTGTGATATTGGTGCTGGTTTTGTCGGTAATTTTGCCTTAGTTGAGTTATCTGCTCCTTATTTTCAGGCTACTATTCTGCCACAGAGTAATAATGATTTCTTTTCCATTTCCCATTTTCAGGCTCAGTCTTCGATTCATCTTGCAAGGTCCAATTTGCTAATTAAAATAGATAAAGAGTGGGCAATTCTTATTGTTGGCATTGAGCATGTCTTTATCCATTCTTTTTTTATCTCATATCATTTTTATACATGTTATTCTATTTGTTCTCTCATCCTCTGTTTATCAGACAGTGACAGAAATGAAAAAAAATGAGGCTATATTAAATTTTGGTACATTAGTTGGGCATATGTTATTAAGTTTGCGGTATTAGTTGGGCGTATGTTAAATGATGAGATCGTACATGTAGTAGAAATCATACAAGAGGTTTTTGGACAGTCATTTAAGACATTCCTTATAAAAGAAGATATGGATATCATAATTTCATCAACAGAGGTATCATCTAATTGTCTTATGTTCTATATATGGTAAGATAAACATTTAATATGTTTTTCATATATATTTAACTATCTTATTTATGCTTTAATTTTTTATTATGAGAATTGTATTAAATATTAGTTAAATTAAAATATTAAAACTTTTAAATATTGTGTGAAATTTAATCAGGCAATTGCATACAATGATGGTTGATGCGAAAGAGGCAAAGCGATTTATTTTTGTAAATCCGACCTTGGTTTCTAAAGCTGGATTGGGAGAAGCAAGCAAGAAAAATAGGTCAAGGGTTATAGCTAATCGGCTGATGAATGCAAATAATGCAGATTTTATTTTTATTCCATATAACCCAGGGTAAGTTATTTAACATAAGTAAGATTATAAGTATGCATATTTATAAAATTATAAATATTATGTTGATACACTAATGTTAATTTTGTAGTTATCATTGGGTATTGGTGGTACTTGAAATTGATCACCTATTACCTTGATTCCTTGCATCGTAATAGGTGATCAATTTCAAGTACCACCAATACCCAATGATAACTACAAAATTAACATTAGTGTATCAACATAATATTTATAATTTTATGCAGTTAAATTAGGTTAAGATATCTTAACCTTTAGATGATCTTAAAGACATTATTAATATGTAAGTTTTTTCCTTCTTAACATAGAATGCAGCATTGGTTGGCAACAATTTTTTTTTCTTAATGCAGGGCTCAAAGAAATCTTCACTTTAAAAAATATACATCTTCAAAAAGAGAGCCTAATTGGGTTGAACTAGGGGTACATAACTCATTAACTGAGTAATATAATATTTAGTTTCTTCTGCTTTTTTTTAAACTTATTACAATAAGTCTTGCAAGTAACCCCAATATATATATATATATATATATATAATGATTATATTTTCCATTCAGTGCCCAAGACAACAAGATAGTGTTGAATGTGGATACTATGTGATGAGATATATGAGAGATATCATTTTTGATCAATGATGTCTAACAACAAAGGTATGTGTTGATCTATTGTTTCTCAATAAATTAGGTTTTTTTAATTTTCCAATTTTATTGATTAAGATAATACTTTACTTTTCAACAGTTTAATGAGAAAAAATCATACATCAAAGATGAGTTGAATGAAGTACGATCTGAATGGGTGATGTTGGTGACTCAATTAATACTTTCCTCAGTTTGAAAAGCATTATGAACACCTTTTTGTATTGAAGCATGAACAAATTTTGGTATTTTCTACTTTAACTTTTGATGAGGTTCATAATTTATATCTCTTTTGACCCAAACTATGATTGAAGGTAAATTGTTCGACATAATCATTTGAAGACATTTTAGTATTTTCCTTACACATTCATTATATTTCTATAATTTTCATATGTTGAATTACGTTAGTATATTGTATGCATGATTCTTAGGCATTTAAAGGTAAACTTTTTTTAGGTAAAGTTAGGAGATCTTCCAACTTTGGAATGGTCCATGAACTATTATGATAATAAATGTATTTTTTTAATGAGATAAAAGTTATTACTTCTTACTTTCAATTATATATTCAAAACTTGATATGTAACTACAATTTTTATGTTTTCATACTATCTTTTGTTTATGTTGTCAACTATATATTTTTTTTGTAGATTGACAATGGAAAAAATTATGATTTTGACTTTTGACTTCAATACTTTACCACCACAGTGTAAATTACCTTTTCACCATTAAAAAACACAATTATTATTTCAAGGCACAATTTTTTTTCCTGCAACCAATATTTTATTAATATATCTAGAACTATAAGTTGATTGGATTACTATATTTGTGTAATCAAATAGAACTTGAAATTACATTACATAGCATCTCATCAAGTTTTTTTGATGTGTTGGGAAGATGGAAAGTAATTTAACTTTTCATTTTATTATATTTAATTGGTTTTTGTAGTGTTTTTTCAAGTTATCTGTGAGATCTTTAAACTCACTACACACCTACAGGTTTTAAATGTATAATTATTGTTTTGTAATAAAAAAATTTTATCTACTTTTATGCCATAATTGATACATCTTCTGCTTTATATTTTATCCATTACTACTAACTTTGTTTTTTTTGTTGTTAAATTTGTTTAATCGTATATGTCAATTGTTATATAAATTATTTTTATGATATGTTGTTATCATTCCTGTTTTTTTTCCAATGCTCTATAATATATTTTTTTCTACAAGTGTACGTATTTATTGTTCATCTTTTTTGTATGCAGGTTATATTATTTGGAAATTAACTCTCAACTTTGTCATGCTAGCAGGAACCAGTTTTATGGAGTTAAGGCACACAAGGGTTGCATATATCAGAAATTTTGAATTGAATTTAAGAAATGAATGTTGAAATTGTGTTATATATATATTTTTGATTTGTATGAAGTCCGAGTTCCCCTTTGTACTAGAAAACTGTATTCTTGGTATGGATTGTAAAGAATATATTTACAATAATTATTAAATTTAAATTTATTTAAATCATAATCATCTTTGATGCTTTTACTAAGTGTCATAGTTAATAAAAATGACACTTTATTTTAACGTCAATGTATGATTCAACGATACTGCAAAAAAATGTCATTATATGTATAGACTTTTTATGTCATGCTAGCAGATGACGCTATCGATAAGCGACATTATATATATATAATGATGATTTTTAAGCGTCTTTGATTATGGTTTTTGTAGTAGTGATATGAAACAAAATATTATATGTTTTATAATTTTCTGGATATCCACCCCAATAACTATCACAGTATCCAGATATTTTAGTGTGGCTGGTCCTAGTGTATTTCAGATCTATGTCTATAGTTTCTTTAAGATATCTTAATACTCTTTTGGCAGCACTAAGGTGTAGGTGATTAGGTGCATGCATGAACCATGATAGTAAGTGAACAACATATACATTGTCTAGTCTTATCGCAGATGCATACATCAAGCTTCTAATCAAGCTTCTATATACTCTTCCATTCACTATTCTACCTTGGGTAGAAATTAATTTCTGGTTCACAACCAAAGGGGTAGAAATAGGTTTACATTCACTCATCCCATGACTTTTCAATACAGATTATATATATGTAGTTTGAGAGATGGACACACCACTTGTGTTTTGAAAAATCTCAAGTCCTGAGAAATGTTTTAAGTTACCTAGATTGAATATTTCATACTTAGTTTCCATATCTTGCTAGTAAAAATTATATTACTAGTAAAATATATTACTAGTAAAAATTATATTGCCTACATATATTGACACAATAAAAATTCCAGAATTCTTATCCTTTATAATGTAGAGTGTAGGCTCACTCTTACTACATTTGAATCCTTGATTCAACAAGAGTTTATTTGCTGATACCAAGCACGTGGAACTTGTTTCAACCCGTATAGAGCATTGTTTAATTTATAAACACAGTGCTCACTCCCTTATTTTACGAACCCATGGGGTTGTTCTACATAAATCTTCTTTTTGAGTTTTCCATTTAAGTAGGTAGACTTAATATCCAATTAAAATAGTTTCCAACCTTTTTGTTCAGCTAAGGCTATTAGAAACTTTACTATTTCTAACCTTGTTACCGGAGCAAAGGTTTTGATATAGTCAGTTCTAGCCTTTTGGGAGTAACCCTTGGCCACTATTTGAGCATATACACAAGCTGATTTGAGTTTAGTCGAGTTTTAATTTTAAATATCCATTTAACCCCTATGTTGTGTTTGCTTGGGGGTAGTTCCACTAAAGTCCAAATTTGATTTTTTTCAATGAGAGACATTTATGTCTTCATTGTGTTTATCTAGAATTGATGTTTTACAGCCTTTTCATAGTTGAGAGGCTCAATTGAGCTATAATTATATCTCTAGTATATGTCAGTCAAGAATTTATATTTAATGGGTGTAGTTTTATCATGCATTTCCTCTATTTCAAACTCTAACTCAATAGAGGAATAGAAACCATACCTTTGATTTCATTCATGTTTATTGCTTGCTGCAATATCAATCCTACAACCATCCAAGCTTTTATTTTCAATTTCAGTTTCATTGGAGTTTTCATCTCACTTGTTGTTTTCATCAATAGTTATATCTCTACCCACCTTGAATGATTTCGTTTCTAGTGAGTACAGTCTGTAACCCTTGGATTGTAGAATGTAACAAACTAGAAAACATTTTAGACTCTTGGAGTCTAACTTTGTTCTATAGGCATTCGGTATGTGAGAGTAGCAAACACTTTCGAATACCTTGAGGTGTTTAACACTTGGTTTTCTCCCACTCCAAGCTTGTAGTGGAGTGATATTATTCAATGCTTTTGTAGGGCATTTATTGAGTAGATACACTGCAGTGTTCACTGCCTCTGCCCAATAGACTCTAGGCAGGTTTTTCTCATTCATAATACTTCTAGCTATTTCCATTATTGTTCTATTCTTTCTCTCCACAATACTATTCTATTGAGGTGAGTAAGAAGTCGTTAGCCGTCTGTGTATTCTTTTTAGTTCATAGAAATTAATGAATTTCTGTGAAAGGAACTTACACTCTCTGTATGTTCTAAGTATCTTTTCCCTTAATCCAGACTATCTTTCAATAAGGGGTAGTAATTTCTTGAAGCAGTCAAGTGCTTCAGACTTGTGCTTCATAAAGTAAACCCACATATGTCTTGTACAGTCATTTATAAACAGTAGGAAATAGCTAATGTTGCTTAAAGACTAGACAGACATGGGTCCACAAATGTCAGAATGTATTAGTTCCTGTGGTTGAGAGGCTCTCCACGTAGAGTTTTTTTGGAAAACTCTGTCTAGTTTGTTTCCCAAGTGAGCATTCCTAATAGACAGTGGTGGGAATGTCAAGGTTTGAGGGTACACCTTTCACCTGTTGTTTTTGAAAAATGTTTTTTAGGCTGAAATAATTAAGGTGCCCAAGTCTCCTATGCCATAATGAGACTTCAGACGAGACATTCATAGTCAATGATATGTTTATTTTCTGATTAAGTTCCTGTGGAAAACTCCTTCCACTAGACATCTTCACAGTCCATGAAAGTTGATCAGATTCATGTTCAAATATATTACATGTGTTATTTTTAAATACCAGCCTATAACCTTTCTTCATCAATTATCTCACACATAGAAGATTATGGTCTAGTGCCGGAATCAAGAGTATATCTTTTATAATCTTGACTCCAGTGGATGTAGCAACAAAAACTCTGCCTTTGACTTTTGCCTCGACAAAGTCTCCATTGCCCAATTTAACTTATAAATTTACTACAAAAAGTAAATTCACAAATATATTTTGATTACTAGACATTAGGTTATAGCAACCACTTTCCAAAAACCATATGTCAGGTGAAGGGGGATTTCTTGTTTCATTTACATAAAACAAGTATTCCGTAGAGACTATTTGCTATCTACAACTAGCATATTATGTGTGTTTCATCATATAATCCTTTGAGGCATGCCCAAACTTTTTACAATTTAGGCACTGGTTTTATTTTCAAAACCAGAACTATGTCGCAATGTGGTTTGATCATTTGTGTATGTTGCAAGAAATATATGAGTCATTATGTGAGGCAATTGAAGAAGAATTGATTTTATTTTTGTTTCTGCTTTTATTTTTAGGCACATACTTTGAATTTTGTTTTTTATTTCTTGTTTCTGTTGTTTGATTTTCTTCTTTTGATTACTGGTTTTCCCATCTCGATTGCATTATTGTTTTTGCAAATACTTCAACCCTCTTGAGCAATCTACTTTCATATGACTTTAGGGAACTTAAAACTTGTTGAATGGTGAGTTTTGTCAAATCTTGTCTCTTCTATTACTGCCATAATGGCATCAAACATGTCAGACATACATATTAATATTTTCTCAATGAGTCGAGTCTCTAAGATATTTTCTCCATGGATTTTTAGTTGATTGAAAATATCCATAAACTGAGCTGAGAACTCAGTGAGTGAATCTGAGTTATTCATACTCAGATTCTCAAAATCTTGTCTCAAGGAGTGTAGAAGATCTCCTCGAGCCTTCTTATATTCATGGTATTCTTCGATTAGGAGATCCCAAGCTTCCTTGGCTTAAGTACATCCCAACAATCGAGGAAATATGACATTACCGACTTCTTGTTTGATTAACAATAATGCTTTTGAGTTTAATTTTTTTCAGCTCTCTCTATTCTAATTACTCTTTCCTTCCAAAGAAGAGAAATTAGGTGCTTCTACATATTCAGTGACCACAATCTCCCAAATCTCTTGTGAAATAAAAAGTTATTTTATTTTAACAAGCCAATAATCAAAGTTATCGCCATCAAACAAGGGTATGGGGATCGACCCCGAGTTTGATGAACTTAGATTTTTGGAAGACATTTTATTTGAAAAATTTTTGAAAAATATTTGAATAGAATTTAGGGATTTTGTAGAAATCATAATTTAGATGACACAATCCTTCAAATCTAGATAGATTTGGCCAGATCTGTATTGGATCTAGAGAAACCATGAAGAAAAAATGTTAGGTCAAGGAAGATATTTGAGAATCATCTATTCTAAAAAATATTTTTCAAATAATCATTCGAAAAAAACTTCGATCTTAGATAGATACGGTGCTCTGATACCAGAATGTTGTATTGTAACGAAAAAATCTGTGTTTCAACAATGATTACAGAGATGAGAAAAAGAAGAGAAGGGTTTCGAGGAAGAAGAAACCGCAAAGCAATCAATAAAATTCCAGCAGCTTGATAAATGTCCAACAGTTACAGAAAAAAGAAAAGAAATAAGATTATATACAAAGCTTAATAATTAATAAAAAGTAAATAGTAATTAAAAACTTTACATCAAATTCTGATGCAGTTTTTGTTAAATATCAGTTAGAGCATATTGATAATTTTATTAGAAACTCAAACCAATTGAATCGAAGCCTAATCAACATGGCCTTCGATATAATGTACGAAGGAAACATTATCTCACCTTTAACTCACCCAAGTAGGAGAAAACATTAACAATCTTGGCTCCCAAACTGGAAAGCTTCAGTAGCATAAGGGCAGCTTCAGTGAGTCTTCTACAACCATAGCAGTTTGTTTTTAAGCATTCTTCTACCTTTTCATAAGTTTGTTTAATCACCACTAATACTGCTTTCCAGATAGCTGAAACTTTGCAGCTATCTGCAATTCCTTTAGGCGCTGCTCGTCCACAATAACCCTAGAGACTCCAACATTATCGACATGCTCAAGTAAAAAATTTGTCATACTAGTAATCAATAATTTTTGTAACCATGCTAGTGGAGCCATAGTTATCAAATGTGCATCTCAATCAAGCAGCCAAGACACACCAACCATCAAGCCTAACTTTGCATCAGTGTTTTGGGGGTGTTTCCCCATAAATTTTTATGATTTAGAAATTAAAATTTTGATATTTTTTAAAAAGTCACATAACTAAAAATAATTAAAAATAAGTGCGCCCAATTTTGTAAGTCCTAAACTACCATCGCCCACGCTTTCGGCCCTCACCCACTCCCTCGCACTCGCCTTTCTCCCACGCCCTAGCCCATGCCCTAGCCCACGCCCTCGCCCATGCCCTCGCCCCTTGCCCTCGCCCCTTGCCCACGCCCTCGCCCCTCGCCCACGCCCTCGCCACTCGCCCTCGCCCACGCCCTCGCCCCTCGCCCTCGCCCACTCCCTCGCCCACGCCCTTGCCCCTCGCCCTCGCCCGTCTCCCCTAGCCCGTCGCCCTCACCTCTTGCCTTTCTCTCCCCATCTCTCTCCCCTCGCCCGTCTCCACAAGCTCTTTCGTGGAGTCATAATCGAACTTTTCGTGGAGCTACTGGAGCTCGAAAGAGCTCGACCTAGAGCTCCATCAAGCTCATCCTCGAACTCCAGGAGCTTGATGATGATCTCGATCGAACTACTAGAGCTTGAAAGAGCTCGGCACCGAGCTCTTGGAGCTCGACCGAGAGCACCATCGAGCTCGACCGAGAGCTCCGTCGAGCTCTACCGAGAGCTCCATCAAGCTCATCATCGAGCTCCAGGATCTCGACGTTGCTATCGGTCGAGCTCTTGGAGCTCGACAGAGCTCTCCCTCGAACTCGTGGAGCCCGAAGGAGCTCTACTGAGAGCTCTATCAAACTCATCATTCGAGCTCTAGGAGCTCGATGAAGGATGACGCCAAGCTTCTGGAGTTCAAATGAGCTCTCGGTCGAGCTCTAAGAGTGCGACCATGAGCTCCAGAAGATCAATGGAGCTCATGGTCAAGCTCCATCGAGCTCGATGGGAGAGGGCGAGGGTCAATGGGAGAGGGCGAGGGTCAATGGGAGAGGGCGAAGATAGTTTAGTATAAACGTAATAGAGTGTACTAAATTATAATATTTTAAGATTTTTATGATTTTTTTGAAACTTAAAAATATCAGTTTCAAATTCTTAAATTTTCTGGGGGAGCATCCCAAAACATAATTCCCCCCTAAAAAACATAAACGAGCCGCATCTAGAGGCACACCTTAGGGCGAGGTGTATGCAAAATGCCTCGAGGCGCATGAAAAAAGATGATGCACTTGATAGGCATACGCCTTATTCCATGTGGCATTTCAAGGCACGTTTAAAATGCATCTTTCACGCCTCGAAGAAAAAGGCGTACGCCTACAGGGTGTCTACTAACAAATTAAAAAAAATCTATACTTCCTAAACAATGATGATCAATTTTTCAGTGTTGCTCAAAAATTTTGATGCCGAAGCCGACGTTCCTACCCTTGATATTCTTGATTTTTCAGCACTGGTCCATATAATCCAACACCCAAGCCAAATAATTCTTAGCTTTTTGGCACTATTCTATATAATCAAATGCCCATGCCCTATAATATATAATTTTCCGGCACTGCTCTATAAGTATATTTTTAATTTTTTATATATAAAATTATATATTTATAGTTATACATAGAGGTGTCAAACAAGTCGGGCCGTGCCAGCCCTGTTTTAGGTGGCACAACCGGACGACCATGTCATGCCTGGCATGACATGGTTTCTTCATGCCAGGCTCGGCACAACTAGTCAACTCGGCAGGTGAAGAAACCATATCGGTTCGAGCTCGTACGGGCTGATTTTTAATTATTAATAATTTTTTTTTTCAAATTAGTATTTAGTTTATGTTTATTTGTTTTTAAAACTTTAATAATTTTTTTTATTATTTTTAGTAAATAGTTAGTGTTAATTGTTAACTATAAATAAATAATTAAATTTTAAGTTTTTATTTTATTAAATTTAATAAAACATTAAACTTATTTATTATAATAAAGATAAACAATATAATTTTTAAAATTAAATGTGTATCAGTGCAAGTGTATGAATTAATAAAATATTAAAACTTAAATAGAAATAAAAATTAAAAATTAATACAAAATAAAAATTCACAAAAAATTAATATTAAAGTTTTAAACATCAAATATATCAATCCACAAAAGCACAAACTCATGGCTCAAAATAATATCACAAATAAAAATTAAACAAACATAAATATAATATAAATAAGTAACTCGAAATCAAATATCAGAATCAGACATAAGTCATAAGTGTCGTAATTCTATAATCGTCAAATCATTCTCAATATTAATATCACATAAATCATCATCAGTAATCAACTTCACCACTGTTGCTGCAGTCTCAGCACGCTCATGCATGCCCAAGCTCGAATCCTTTTAATCCTTCTTGCATACTAAAGCTTCAAAATATTTGTACGTAATCTCAATCTCCTATCTTAAATCACATTCACTGCAACAAAAAAATAGACTTCGATACTACGCTCGATACTAGAGGAGTCGGTAGATTCCATGTCATCTTATATAGTACGGGAAATGTGAACTCGTATAATTTTCACCACTATAATATATCAATATTCTTAGTATCAGAATGTGATAAAATTGAATAGTAATCGGTATTTAAGTACCGAGACAGCTCGCTCTTATTCGACGATCCACCCTATCGTTTCTCATTTGCTAACTGAATGAAAAAGTCATCGTCTCTGAATATGGTATCTATGTCCATACTCGGAGCCTCACTACTACTACTACTACCATAATACCTAGTATTGTAGTATGGAAAGAACTCAGTCAATTTCTTATGAATGAACCCTTCAAGTGTGTCTTCTAGGTTCATGCACGAGAAAATATAAGTCAAAATCTTCCTTACCCCTTTCACCTTAACACTAGGCTCCATGGAGGCAACCAGACAATAAAGAGATGAAGTAGTAGACCAATACTTTAAGTATTTGATTTCCATCTCTACAACCATATCACTAAGTGTCGCGTCATTTCAATACTTCCTAAATATGCTACTAATGCTACATATGTACTTGAGTACAATACAAGTCATGGGAGTATAAACTGACGAACCCATGTTCGTCGTGTCATAAAAATTTTTAAGAATTTTATAAATAAAATTTCTGTAGCCCGGTCAGTATTGTTAATAATAAGTTCAACACTCTTATTATTGACATAGTCAAATATCACGTGTTCGTATCCAACACATGACTACAACATCAAGTAAGTATAATTCCAATGATATCTCATATCTGATTAAAATTTCTTCTTCTTAAGATTCACATACAAACAGAGACTGCCGAACTCTTGTTGTCTGGAAGGCATGTGAATATATCTTAGTTAGTTATATATATAATATAAAGTAGGAGCACACACCTTCATCCTCACTTGTACAATCAGGTTAATGACGTGATATATGTATCTAACATAGAAAATATCTCCTAATGGCACATCTCTAATATTCATAATAAATATATTAATCGTTACTCCATTATTAGATGCATTATCGAATGTAATACAAAAAATTTTATTTTAAATTATATATTCTCTAAATATTTTCATCATTCACTCAAAAATGACCAAGTCATCATGAGGATGGAAAATCTCATAGAATCTTAACATTTTTTTATTTGATGTCCATTTTGAATTTACATAGAGGTGTCTAACGGGATGTGCCGGGCTGGCCCGACCCATTTTTTATGAGCACGGCCATGCTTTTGTGTCGAGCCAGGCACAACACAGTTACTATATCGTGCCGAGCCTGGGCCAGCACAATTTATTCAAGCCAGGCCTGGCATGGCCTGCCGGCCCGGTGGTATATGTACCATGCCTGGTTAGGCCCGTACAGGCCTGGTTAAAATTTTTTTTTATTTTTCAAAATTTAAATTTTTATATTAAACTATATATAAAATATATATTATATTATATATAGATAAAGTTTAAAAATTTTGAATTTGTAACTTGAAAATTATTAAATATATGATATTAATAAAGTTTAACTTTTTTTTATTAATTTTAAATAAATTTAGATTATAATTTATTAGAATTAAATTATAGAATTTTAAATGAAAAATTAAAACACAAAAATAAATTAAACAAAAAATTTTATTAAAAAAAATTACAAAGTCACAAAAACAAAAGCAAACCAAATGTCCAATCAGCCAATAGATATCAAACCAAACTAGATACAATGTAACGTAAATAAAAAAGTATCAAGAATAATACAAATCATCAATTGTGTCCATGACTGTGATGCATTAAAAATCAAAATCAAGTGACAATGAAAAATGATATGTGGCGTGGCATTGGCAAATGGTGTTTGGCAACGGGCAGGGGCAACTGGCAACCACGTCAATCGTCTATCAGTATATCATGATCATCATCAACTGCAATATCAAAATCACTATCATATGGATCATCATCATCAATAATCAACTCCTCCAGTTTCACAGCGGATACAGTCCATGTCCCAGCTCCAGCACGATCCTGGATGATAAACCTCAAATCTTCTCAATCCTTCAAACAGGCCAATGCCTCAATAATATCTGAAGTAATCTCAATCTCTTATCCGAAATTACTTCACTACAATAGAAAAAGTAGACTTTGATGCTATGCTCGACACCAGAGGAGTAAGTAGATCTTGTGCCATCCTAGATAGTACGGGAAAGTAGACTCATATGATTTCTACCACTGTAATATATCAAGATTCTTAGTATCAGAATGTAATAGGATTGAGCAGTAATTGGTATCTAAGTATCGAGAAAGCTAGCTCCTATGTGATGGTCCACCCCATCATTTTCCCCTTGCTAACTGAATGGAAAAATCATTATCTCCGAAGAAGCTATCCATGTCCGTAATAAAAGTCTCGCTACTACTACCACCATACCTAGTACCGTAGTATGTGAACGTGTTAGTCAACTTCTCGTGAATGAACCCTTAAGGTGGGTCTTCCAAGTTCATGCATGAGGAAATTTAAGTCAGGGTGTTATCTACCCTATCCACTTTAACCCTAAGGTCCATGCATGTAGCCAGACAATAAAGAGATGGAACGATGGACCAGTACTTTAAGTACTTGGTTTCAATCTCTACAACCATATGGCTAAGTGTTGGGTCAGCTCGATATTTCCTAAACATGCTACTAATGTTGCATATGCATCTGAGTGCAATGCAAGTCGTGATAGTATAAATTAATGAACACATGTTCGTCGTGTCATTAAAAATATTCAGGAATTTCTTAGATAAAATTCCTGAAGCCCAGTCAGTGTAGTCAATAATAAGTTCGTCACTCTTACTATTGACATAGTCGAATATCACATGTTCGTATCCAATACATGACTCAAACATCGGGTATGTGTAATTCCAGTGGTGTCTCACATTCGATTGGAATTTCTTATTCTTAAGATTCCCTGACAAACAATGACTACCAAACTCATGTTGTATGTGAGGAGTGCGAATATATTTTAGTGCATTACATATATTATCCAACGTGGGGGAACACACCTTCATACCCACTTGTACAATCAGGTTAATCACATGACAAATGCATATGATATAAAAAATCTCTCATAATGGTGCATCTCTAATATTCATAACAAACATGTTAATCACTACTCCATTATTAGATGCATTATCGAATGTGATACTAAAAATTTTATTTTGAATTTTATATTCTCTAATGATTTTTATCATCCACTCAAAAAATGACTGGGCTATCATGAGGATGGAGAATCTCAAATATCCTAAAATTTTTTTATTCATTGTCCAGTTAGAATATACATTGTGGCCAGTGAGACATACATAAGATGATTCATCGTGACTTGTCAAGATATCGGACGTCACGGACACCACTCCACTATATGACATAAATTTATTAATTATTTTTTGTTTTTCTAACTTATAAAATTTTAGTATGTCATTCCTAGATGTGGACCTAGGAATCCTACGATAAGTAGGCTAAAAATATGTCTGCATGATGCACACTACCCTTGGTTCTTTCGAAAATCTGATCGGAAGAATCATCAATGTGATAAGTTTGGTCATGTCTTCTCTACCAAACTCGTTACGGTATATAAAGGGAGTAAACTTTGAGACTGAACTCAATCTAATCTCAAAAAATATAGTGCTAAGTTAGGTTTGCCTAGGATCTAATGCACCATATTTTTTGGTACATAATTTGGCATGCCTCTTAAGGTGCCCAGTTCCAAATGTACTTTTATAAGTTAAATTTTTTATACAATATTTGCACTGTGCCATTTTTTCTTCCTCACCCCTAATATTTTTTTTGTTTTATTATATAAAAATGAATCCAAACTACATAAGTTCTCCCAGTTTTATGTTGTTTAGATGTTATGTTGAGACAACTGGAGATATCAAAGTTTTAGTAGCCTCGGATATCTGTGTAAGATTTTTATTTTCTAAATTTAAATATGTTTCTTTGTATTAGTTATTTTTTGGATTTTTTTAAACATGAGGTAGGGCCTAGATGATAGATATTAGATATTCGGATTAGAAAGAGAGACTAGAGAGAGAGAGAGAGAAAGTAAACAAAAAAACTTAATTTTTTTAAATAATATTTTTTATGTTAAAAGTTATAGTTCAATACTAAACAAAAATTAAAATATCCGTAAAGCGGTGAGCTAGATCACGTGCATGGTACACCATAGTCTAGTTCAAACTTCCGAACCAAAGTTGAGCCCCAAAAAGTCAAGCTTAATGACGAAATCCCAAGTCCTAGGAGAGAGAAGAGCAAGGGCTATAAGAGAATTTTGAGAGAGTGAGAATAAATATTTATGAAAAACATAAAATTTATAGAAATGTGAGGGGGGGGGGGGGGGGGTTATAGATTAAAAGAAATTTTTTTAAAAGTAATTTTTATGTTTTTTATTTTTTTATTGATTTTTAGGGAACAGAATCATGAGGGCTGTCGGATTCTGCCTCCTAGACGTTGGAGGTGAAATCCAACGGCTTATATTCAAATTTTATTTTTTTTACCATTGGGGGGGGGGATTCGGGTCGGGTGGGACCATGAGTCTGGTCAGAGTGAATTTGGACCCATGCCCACGCATTTTCCCGATCCGTATGACCGTATGGCATGGCGCTGGCAATGCGGTGGGGTGCAGGACATATTTCGTGTCGGTGGGTCATACCATGAGCCACGAAACCATGTCAGATCAGGCACGGCACGAAGCCCGGTTGGCCTCGGTATGGCACAACATGATTGGTGTAGTGGTCGGGCACAACACGACAACTTCTCATGATGGGCCGGCCCAGGCACAGTCGAATCGTGCCATGCTTCGTGCCGGTTTGGCCGGCCCAGCCCATTTGATACCTTTAAATTTACATAATGAGCAAGTGAGATATGTAAAATATGCATCATCGTGACTAGAGGTGTCAAACGGGCCGGCCCGGCACGTCCCGACCCGTTTTTAACCAGCATGATTGTGCTACCGCGCCGTGCCGGGCACGGCGTGGTTTAAATATAGGCGGGCCCGGCCTGGCCATACAGGCCAGGGGCCAGGGCATAGGCTGACCCGAGCGACCGAGCGCCCCGAGTCCTGAGACTAAGAGTGAGAGAGAGGCAGGGCTGGCCGGCCGGGCAGGCGGGAGGCTGCACGGACAGGCAGAAATCAGAATATTGTTTTTTTTTTAATTTATATATTGTAAATTTTATTGCTTAAGGTTAAGTGTAGAGTATTAATTATTAAATATAATTTTTTTTTAAAATGTTAAAAATTAAAATTAAAAAAAAACAAATTTTAGAAAATTATTTTTTTTATCAAATTCAAATTAGTTTAGCTTTTTTTATATTTATAATTTATTAATTATATATTAAAGTTATTAATTTTTAAAATAAAATTTAAATCGTAAAAAAAATAAATCAATACATTATGTTAGTAAAAATTAAAATTAAAAAAAAATTAAACTACACAAATGAAAAATTACCAATCATGCTTTTGAAACCGATGGTCCGAACAAAACAAGTATAAGTTTCAACACAACGTACGGTACAAACAAAGCATATAAATACAATGAATAAAAAAACATCGAAAAAAATAGCATATCAGCATAAATCGTCAAGCGGCATATCATGAGAATCATCAGCCGCAACATCAAGATCAGTATCATATGGATCATCATCATCGGTAATCAGCTCCTCCGCCATCGTAGTGGATGTGGATGTGACTGCAGTGTCTGTCCCAGTCCCAGCTTCAGCACGATCATGGATGCTAAACCTTGATTCCTCCCAATCCTTCAAACATGCCAAGGCCTCAACCATATCTGGACGTAATCTCGATCTCCTATCCGAAATCACGTTCACTGCAACAGAAAAAGCAGACTCCGATGCTATGCTCGACACCGGAGGAGTCAGTAGATTTCGTGTCATCCTAGATAGCACGGGATAGATGGACTCATATGATTTCCACCACTGTAATAAATCAAAATTCTTATTATCAGAATGTGATAAGATTGAGCAGTAATCGGTATCTAAGTACCGAGACAGCTCACTCTTATGTGATGGTCCACCCCTACGTTTTCCCCTCGCTAGGTTAATGGAATAATCGTCATCTCCGAACAAGGTATCAATGTCCGTAATCACAGTCTCACCACCACCACCACCATACCTAGTATCGTAGTATGTGAACAAATCTGTCAACTTCTCGTAAATGAACCCTTCAGGTGGCTCTTCCAGGTTCATGCACGAGGAAATGAAAGTCAGAGTGTTTTCTACCCCTTCCACCTTAGCCCTAGGGTCCATGCATGCAGCGAGGCAATAAAGAGATAGAACGGTAGACCAATACTTCAAGTACTTGGTCTCCATCTCTGCAACCATATGGCTAAGCGTTGGGTCAGATCGATACTTCCTAAACATGCTACTAATATTACATATGCACCGGAGTGCAATGCAAGTGGTGGGCGTATAAACCGACGAACACATGTTCGTCGTGTCATAAAATATCTTCAGGAATTTCATAAATGAAATTTTTGAAGCCCAGTCAGTGTCGTCAATAATAAGTTCGTCACTCTTACTATTGACGTAGTCGGATATCATGTGTTCGTATCCAACACATGATTCCAACATCAGGTACGTGTAATTCCAACGATGTCTCATATTAGATTGGAATTTCTTCTTCTTAAGATTCGCAGACAAACAGAGAGTACCAAACTCTTGTTGTCTGCGAGGAGTGCGAATATACTTGAGTGCATTGTGTATATTTTCCAACGCGGGGGAACACACATTTATAACCGCTTGAACTATCAGGTTAATCACATGACACATGCATCTGACATGAAAGATCTCTCCTAATGGTGCGTCTCTAATATTCCTAACAAACATATTGATCGCTACTCCATTATTAGAAGCATTATCGAAAGTGACACAAAATTTTATTTTGAATTTTATATTTCTTAAATATTTTTATCATACACTCAAAAATGGCCGGGACATCATGAAGATGAAGAATCTCAGTGAATCCTAAAATTTTTTTATTGATTATCCAGTTAGAATCTACATAGTGACTCGTGAGACAGGCTAAGAAGAATCATCGTGACATGTCCATATATCGGACGTCACGGACACCACTCCTCTATATGCCATAAATTCCTTAATTATTTTTTGTTTTTCTAACTTATATATCTTTAGTATGTCACTCCTAGATGTGGACCTAGGAATCCTACGATAGGAAGGCTAAAAATAAGTCTGCATGATGCGCACAACCCTCAGACCTTCCGAAAATCTAATCGGAAGACCCATCAATGTGATGAGCCTGGCCATGCCGTCCCTACCCAACTCGCTGGAGTATACGAAGGGAGTAAACTTTGAGACTAAACTCGATCCAGTCTCAAAAAATATAGTGCCAAGTTGGGTTTGCCTAGGATCTAAGGGTCCATGTTTTTTGGTGCATAATTGGGCATGCCTTTTAAGGTGCCCAATCCCACATGAACTCTTGCATGTTAAAAGTCTCATACAATATTTGCATTGTGCCATTTCAAGTTCCTTACCCCTAACATTTATTTGTGTTATGATTTTAAAATGAGTCCAAACTACAGAAGTCCTCCTAGTTTTTTGTTTTTTAGAACTTTGGGTTGAGACGACTGGAGAAACCAAAGTTTCAGCAGCCGCAAACATCTGTGTAACACTAACATTTTCATTTTTCAAATTTAAATACGTGTCAGGTGTATTTGTCATTTTTTATGTTTTTTTCCTATGTTTTTCTAGAGAGAGAAGCTTTAGAGAGAGAAAGTAAATAAAAACGTAAAATAAATTACCCGGTAAAAGAAATGAGGTCAGTCACGTGCAAGGTGCACCGCAGGAAGCTCTGATGTTCAAAACTCAAGTAGAGTTTCACGAAAATCCAAGCCGAAATCAAAATCTCGAGGCCCGAGAGAGAGATACACGGTTTATGTGAGAGAGAGAATGTTTTGAGAGGATATATGTTTTTGAAAAACATAAATGTTATAGGGAGGGGGGTAGAATTTATAGACTAAAAAAATTAATTTTTTATAAAAAAAGATATTTTTTTATTATATTTTTGAATTTTTAATATAATTTTAATGAGCAGAATCACGAGGACCATTGGATTCTGCCCCCTAGCCGTTGGAGGCGAATCCAACGGCTGAAAATCTTTAAAGTTTGAATTATTTTTTTTTGGTCGTTGGGATTGGTCGGGTCTAAGCCCGTCGGGGCCCGGCAGTCGGGACCGCGGGTCGGGTCCAATCAGACCCGACCCGCGGTCTTTTTACCGGGGGGGGGGGGGGGGGGGGTTACGCCCACGGCCCATGCGTGCCCGCGTGGACCGGCACGGGATGAACCCGTGCCGGCGTGCCCGCACGAGTAGTTCCTAACCCGGGCCCGGGCCCGGTTTAAAAATGTGCCGGGCCGGCCCAGGCACGACCGAACCGTGCTTCGTGCCGGGCCGGCCCGGCCCGGCCCATTTGACACCTCTAATCGTGACTAGTCCAAATATCGGACATCATGGATACTACTCCACTGTATTCCTTAAATTCATTAATTATTATTTATTTTTCTAACTTATAATATTCTAGTATGTCATTCCTAGATGTGAACTTATGAATCCTACAATATGCATGTTGAAAATATATCCGCATAATACTGACTACCCTTTGATCCTCGAAAAATATTATCGGAAGATCTATAGTGATGATCAGCTTGACCATGAATTCCCTCCCCAACTTGTTACTGTATATGAAGAGGGTAAACTTTGAGACTTAACTAGATCCAGACTCAAAAATCTACCGCTGAGTTGGGTTTTCCTAGGATCTAATGCACCTAATTTAGCATGCCTCTTGAGGTGCTCAATCCCATACGAACTCTTACAGGTTAAAATTTTCTTACAATATTTACATTGTGTTGATTCTTCTTCAGCACCCCTAAATTTTTTTTATTTTATTTATTAAAGTGAGTCCAAACTACTGAAGTCCTTCTAGTTTTATGTTTTTTAGATATTTAGATCGAGGCAAATGGAGAAACTAAAGTTTCAACAACCTTTAACCTTTCCGTATGATTTTTATTTTCTAAATAAAAATACATTTTATTTTTGTTATTTAAATCATTATTAGTCATTTTTAATTTTTTTTTTATTTTTTAGACTAGAGGGTAGAAAGAGAGAAACTAGACTAGAGAGAAGAATTTTTTAAATTTAAAACTTTAAAACTTAAAAAACTAATTAATAAAAAAAATACTCATAAACCAAAACGCATAAACTCTAGCTTTTTAATTTCCAAACTACACGAACACCACAATCCACGCCAAAGGCCAAAGCCATGTCTCGACTCCCGAAGGCCAAAATGTGAAATGCCTACATCTCAAGAAAGATAAAATTAGAGAGAGAGAGAGAGAGTGAGAAAAAGAAGAAGAAGAAGAGCAAGAACCAAGAGATTTATGTTTTTAAAAAACATAAATCTTAGAATGTGGAGAATGATATTTTAAGATTAGTAAAAGAATTTTTTTTAATATTTTTTTTAGATTTGTTAACTTTTAATAATTAAAAAATGAGCAAAATCTTTAAGGCCATCAAATTATGCTTCATAGCCATTGGAGTCAAAATCCAATGGCTTAGATTGATTTTTTTTTTTACCATTGGGTCGGTTCGACCCTCAAACGGACTCGAACGGTTCTCATTCCAAAAGCTTCAGCTTCTAAAATAAGTGTGCAAATATGGAATCACCAAATCGAGCATCTGACTCGGGTCAAAAAAGACTAGGGGTCAAGTTTTGGCCTGACAGAACTTTCAAATCCACCGAGCTCAAGCCTCGCATAGTCAGGTTCAGGTCGGAGCATCGGGCTGGGTGGGTATGCTCAAGGCAAATCTCGGCTCATGCTGAGATACCGTGCCCATATGCCTTGGTGCCAGACCATGCCTGGTCCGAGACATAGCCCGATTGGCCTCAAAATAGTTCAGCACAAGTCGTGCCATGAACAGGCCCGACACTGGCATGGGCATGGGTTATTCCCGTGCCATGCCAAGCTAGGCACGGCCGAATCATGTTGTGTTTCAAGTTGGGCCAGGCCTGCCCATTTGACACCTATAGTTATACATAATTACATATAGTTATACATAATTGCATATAGTTATACATAATAATAGTATATATAGTCATAAATACTTATCCAGCTTGATATACATAATTTTATGTATTTTTAACATATAAATTATGATTATATATGTTAAAACTTAAATTATAGATTTAATATATATTATTATAAATATGTATGCACATAGTTAATTAGTTATATATAGTTATACATAAAATTATAATTAGTTATATATAGTAAAACATATAGGTATTCAAATAATTATACATATAATATATATAGATATAAAATAGTTGCATATTAATGTATTTTGTTTATAATTATATATAATTATATATATGGTTATGTTTATGTAAAGAATAAAAAATAATGATATATAAAATTATAGATATATAATTTTGTATATTGTTAATATATAGTCATATATTTATATATAGTTAAGATATAAAATATAGATAAATAATTCAAATAATTTATGAACAACGTAATATTATACCAAAAAATATATGAATACTCTTATAAATATAAATTATCATTCATAATCAATTCAAGTAATTTAAATTCTCAATTTAATTCTTAAATTCCTTTTAATTATGTCTTGTTATAATTTTTATCAATTTATTATTATATATACTGAGTATATATATATATGTACTCAGTATATATGCATGCATAATACTGTAGTTTATATGTATATATACTGCATTAATAACTATACGAGTGAAATGCTAGTATATATGTACATATTTACTGCAACAATATATATTTATCAAAACATAGTTATTTTTTATTTATTTTGATTTGATTTGGTGGTTCAAATTTCTTACAAATATGGTACCGCATTATTTTTCATACTAAGCTTGTATAAGTGAACACATATTTCAACAAACATAAAGTACCATGACTCGGACATCATTTTCACAGCGGAAAGTTGGTGATCGGAGGAGCAGTGAGAAAGAAAGCAATATAAATACATTAATAGATTATACTTTATGTACATTCGGTAGATACATTGATTAATAAGATGTAATATAAATTTTATTATTTTTTTGTTTTTGTTATTTAAAATATTGTATTAGAATAAGTTATTGAATGAATTTTTTTTTAAATTAAAATTTTCATTTATAGTTTCTATTTTTAGTAAATTTATTTTTAAAATATTAAATTATTTAATTAAAATTTTTTTAACTATATTACATTCAACTATAATTTTTGTTTGTTCATGTCTATAATAATTATTTTATATATCTGTGAATATGCTTGTGTTTCTCCAAAAATGTTGGGTAGAGTTTTAGCCTATTATAGGTATGTAAAAGCCTATTATCATCAGAGGTAGCTGCGACAGCAGGGGCGGCAGCAGCGGCAGTGACGGCAGAGGTGGCAGTGGCGCAAGAAATGGCTACAGTGGCAGCGTCAGCAGTAGCACCTACAGCGGCAGCAATAGCACCTGCAGCGTCAGCAAGGGCGGCAGCAGCTACGACGACAGCCACAACAACAGTGGCAGCGGAAGCAGCTGCTGCAAAGGAGTCAATGAAGACAGCGGAGACAGCGGAGGTAGCAGAGGCAGCGGAGGCAGCGGAGGCAGTGGTGACAGCAATGGCAGCTACTGCTACGGAGGCAGCGGAGGATGCGGCGGCTGTGGCGACATCTATGGCAGTAGCGGCTACAGCGGCAACAACGGTATCGGCAACAGCGGAGGCAACAACGGCAAGGGCGGCAACGTCAACGTGAGCAGCAGGAACGACAACTAATGTTGTATATACGTACGTATATAGTCAGTATATACGTACATTTAATACTGCAGTATTTTATGTATGTATATACTGAGTATATTTTTACTCAATTTATATGTACACTTAATACTGTTGTGTTCATGTACATATACTGTAGTAATATATGTACGAGAATTGCTAGTATATATTTACATATATACTACAGGATTATATATGTATCAAAATATTACTTTTTTTTAACTGAGTGGTTTAATTTTATTACAGATATGATGCTACATTATTCCTCATACAAAGCTTCTATAAGTGATGAGATTTTTCACTATACATTACGTGTCGTAGCTCGAACATATTTGTCGTAGTAGAAAAATGATGATCGGAGGAGCAGAGGGAGAGAAAACAACATCAATGAATAGATATATTATACTTTATGCACTGTCGGTAGATACATTATTGAATAATAATAAAAGTTTGTTATTTTTTGTTTTAATTATGTAAAATATTGAATTTGAATAAGATATTAAATGATTTTATTTTTTGTTTATTATAAATTATGTATAGTTTCAATTTTTATTCAATATGATTTAAAAATAATAAATTATTTAATTAAAAAATTTTTAAATTTTTAAATTTCTATAAATATTTTTGAAATTAAAATAGCTAGGGAAAATTCCCTTGCTAAATTTGCGAGGGAAAAATCTCTTGCTAATTTAGAGAAGGAAATTTCCCTAGCTAATTTAGCTAGATTAATATTAAAATTAGCGACAGATATTTCATCGCAAATTTTCTAATGCTAGGGACTTTAGCTAGGGACTTGGCTATCATTATTTTTGTTTAGCGATGGAAAATTTCATTTATCATTGCTATTTTAGCAATGAAATTTTTCTTTTTTAGCAAGTTAATTTTTCGTCGCTACTTTTTTAGCTAGGTAAAATTCTGTATCTAAAATTTAGCAAGAAGCACTTTAGAAAGGGATACGATCCGTTGGTATTCCGTCGCTATTTACCATTTAGCGATGGAAATTTCTCATATAGCTAGGAAATTATCTCTAGCTATATGATATTTTTCTTGTAGTGTACTGCACACCTATACACATCACAAATTCCTTGTTTATACTTTCTAAATCATTTTTTTTATTATTTTGTCCCTCCAACTCATCTTATATTATTCCTTGGCCCCTCATATATAGGACTTAGAGCCCCCAAAGCCAAATCAAGTAAGACTCATCGTACCAATATGAGTAGAATGATTGACAAAAAGATCTTGAGAGAGTGTATCCAATATTACAAGGGGTCAAACACGTGCCCTCAAAATTGAGCGGACTTGCCCATTTGTTAATTGGACTAAGATCATGTATTCTTGTTGATTACTCTCTGAATCATTTATACATAACACACACACACACACACACACACACACACACACACACACACACACACACACACACACACACACACACATATATATATATATATAATATATCATTTTCACTTTATAAATATTTATATATATGTTAAATGTTTTTTAATGGGTGACATGATATTTTATTTAAATGAAATATTTGAACTCGTGTATGTTGGATGATTGATCAAATACAACTTGAAAAATTGTTGTGTTGCATGCATATGTTAGATATCATATTTTGATGTGATTGTTATTGTCTTCATCAAATGATGATAGGTCACAAGTTCAAGAATAATCAAATAGGAACTCTTTGACTTTTAGGGATAAAACAGTCAAGAAATTAATATCTCTCACACCCCATGCTAAGTGGGAGACTTATGTATTGGGTATGATCTCCATCTACATTTGGACCCATGTATGTGTGGCAAGTGACGTGACATTTTTTGTTTTATTTTATTTTTATTTTCTTTGCTGTTTTTGAAATATATAGTGATGAAAATGCAATACAAAAAGCCAAATGGACTATGATTATGATTTTTAGTTTTCATTTTTCATTTTACGAGCATCTTCTGCACTCTTTTCTCTCCATTCTCACATCTACTTCTAGAAGTAGAAGTCTACAAATAATCAACTACAAAAAAAAACCTAACATATGATATCAAAGCATTTACCTAGAAGTCTTTAGTGTTTTTCTTTCTTTTAAAACTATTCCTTCTTATTTAAAATATTATCACAGTCTGTGAAATTTCTCTCACATACGTGATATCGATTTTTCAAATCTGAGTTGAAATTAAGAAATCATTATAAATTTATAAGATCAAAAGAAAATGAGACAAAGATTGTATAAATCAGTGGTGTTTAGCCAGTTGTGACCTATATCCTCAATCTCAAAACAAAAGTTTCAGATATGGAGTCCAAGCTTTTATCTATTTCAAATTTCTTCAATACAAGTCTCAGTTCAGCCTCAATTTTATATGCTTGAGGAAGAAAACTATGATTTCTAGAATGTAAAAATGAAGACCGTATTTATGCCACAAGATATATGTGATTTGGTTAGAGTTGAATTTGATGAACTGATTGATATATTATCTTTAAAAAATAACAAGAAAATTTAAGAGAAAAATTTAAAAGATATATATATTAAAACTCTCGTGTTTATTCATTAAGGAATAAATAATAACATCATCCTTGAGTTAATGAATTCAACTAAAACTAAAGAGAACTTGGATCAATTTTGGAAGAATTTCATGAAGATAAAAGATTTCTTGTAGTAAAGATTTAATCCTTAAAGAGAGACCTCAAAAATATTAAGAAGGAAAAAACAAATATACTTGCTAATTTTTTTTCTCAAAATTTATAAAAATCATCGACCAATTAACAATGAATAGTGAAGAGATTACTCAAAAAAATAAAAGAGAAATTACTTATCAATCCTATTGGTAAGTTTAACCTCATCGTTATTGTAATAAAAGAAATAAAAGATTTATCTTAACTTAGTATATAAGAGTTATTAAGCTCATTGAAGTCTTATGAGCAAAGACTACTCAGATATTCTCAGACACATAGCTCAATTGAAATTACCTTCCAATCAAAGCTTTATATTAAATCAAAGGTTGAACAAACGCATAAAAATTTAAGCAAAACAACTAGAATTCTCCAATAAACCATAAACTTAAAAGACATAGGGAAGACGAAAGATAAAATATTTGCATTCAAAGCCTCATCAGCTAAGGAAGATTACTCTTCTTATGCATGTAATATATGTAATAAAAATAATCATACTGAAAATGAATGTTTGTACAAGTTAAAGCCATATTACTTTAATTATAAAAAAATCAATCATTTTTCAAGAGAATATAAATTCAAGCCTCATCAACAAGCCATCAGTGCCTCCATTATATTTTGCATACACGATTTCTAACATATGATTTTTGGATAATAGACGCACTAATCACATGACTAGAGATAGAACTCTTTCATAAGCTTGCATACTCTTGTAAATTGTTAAATAATGATGAAAAATATATAACTTATTCTCAGTACGAGAGGTTTTTGATTTAAAAAATCCACCTCACTCTTATAGTTTGCTTATTCTCAGTTTTTTCAACTAAAGTCCAAGTTTTATTATTTTATATGATATAATTTTTTTTATTATATTTACTAATTCATGATGTTATATAGTCTTTACAAGACAATATATGAAAAGTATAATAGTGAAATTGTAATTTTCATATATCTTTTCTAATATTTTAATCATTAATGGTGTTGTAGGAGATAGAAAAATAAGAGAGAGAATCAAAAAAGAAGAGATATGATTAAAAGAAATGATATGATCATGAATATGAGAAGGCACATCTTCATTAGCTTTAGATTGAATTAAATCATCATGTATAAATGATGAAAGTTAAGAGTGATTATTTCACTTTCAATCTTCATCAAATAGAATATTTCTACTTACTAGGAATACATTATTTTCAAGAGTATATGGTATGTACCCTTTTAATTGAAGAATATATCTTGCAAAAACATATTTTTGGGTTACCGTATCCAACTTCTCCCTCTTATGCTTAGATATTTGAGAGAAACACAAACTCACAAATACTATTAAATAATGAACATAAGGTTTCATTCCACTCTAGGCTTCAATTGGAATAATATTTTTTAAGATTGTGATTGGACTTTTGTTTAAATGGTATATAATAGTTTTAACTACTTTTTACCAAAGTAGTTTTGGTCTTTGGAAGATTCTTGTCATATCTCATAGACATGATCATTTCCACGAATATATGATTCTTTTTGTCTACTACTATTCATGAAGAATAAAAATAGTCCTCAAAGCACCCCTTTTAAGAAGGACCGTTTGGATTGTTTATGCTCAGCACATCCTTGAGAAACTAGATTTGATGCTTCAATATTGGAGGAAAATCATATACCATATTATTTTGATAGAGAAGTTTCAAAGCTAATATGCCATACCTTATGTGCTATAAATCCGGTTGCTATGCATCATACATTTTTATTGTGAAATTATTTTCATGTAAAGATTGAGAAGAAAACATATTTCTGAGATCTCTATTTTTTCAATATTTTTTGATTTCTTATTATATGTAATGCATGTGACTCGAATAATAGTTTGTATCATTTCTAAATTAATTGGCTCATACTCAGTAAGTTTTGATCGAAGTCAGGAATTTAAAATATCCCTTTCATATATCTCACTCCTTGTAGCTATTTGTATTTTAATTTTGTCCTTTCCATCAACATTTGTAATTATATATTAAGATGTTGCCGTGAAAATAAAATATTCCATTACGAAACATATAATTGTATTTTTATATGGTAAATGACATATTATATATTTCAACCATCCATAAATGGCGACACAATAAAATAAACATATTGAAATATGTGTAACCCAAAACAAGGTATTCAAAATGGAAGATGGTTGATGTGCTATTCTATGAGGACATGAAATTGATCCCAAATATATCTTATGATGTGGGGATGGACTACTGATATCCTTGCTCACATATTTCTACCTTAGGGATAAACAGTTAAAACACACACAGACACACACAAACACAGACACACACACACACACATACTCTCTCTCTCTCTCTCTCTTAAATATATCTATATATATAATAGAACAAGTTCTTAATTGAGATGGATATTCTCTTGAATGTTACTCTAAAAGGTTTAGCTTTAGTGTGTGAGTATAATCATCACCGATGAGGATGATAATAGACAATCCTTGGGACATACATAAGTATGTTGTGACTGGCTAGGTGGTGATAATCCTTTTGAGACACTTTTACTCACATAATTTCTATCAATAAAACTTGAAAAAAAATATATGTTAATTATACAATTATGTTGCTTAGAAAACCAAAAATGATTTTGCTTACAAACCCAATTAATCATTTGCTTATTTGACAATGAAGGTCAAAGAATAAAAGTATTTATATTAAACACCAATCAATGACAGATAAAAAAGTTACCAAAAAATATGATAATGTGAATAACTCTTAAATAGAGATAAATTATTATCTTGATTATGATGTACTGAATAGGACAGATGTGGGGATCTATTATTAGGCTCGATTGTGACAACCTCATTGATACCAATTAGGATAAGGAATCATTTCAAAATAATAAAATCTTAATTCTATATCTAAAATAATATATGTTGAGCAACTTAATTGCATCACTTAGATTTAATGAATATGGCATTGATCAAAGATTATTTGAAAATATGAGTATCTATTTTTCTGATAATAAGTTGTCTTATTAAATAACTAAATTGGTAATACAATTCTTATGAGATTGATATATAGAAAAAAGTTTATTATACTACTTATATGACCTATGCTTGTGGATATCAGATAATGAAACTCTTTCATTAATGAGCTTTTGATGTTGACTAACCTATTAAAATAGGTGGAGCAAGAAAGTTGCAATAAGATTTTGGGGACTATTATAGGGTATTATTTAGTTTAATTAATCAATATTAGTGGACATAATTATTCTTGTAAAAGTAAAATATTTTTTTTAGTATTTTAGAAAGTGAGAAGTTTAATAAATATTATAAAATCTAAAATATAAATAATGTTAACTTTTATGAACATAGATGTGAATATATGGTTTTGTTAGTGTTCTTGCATTTTATTTCTTTTTTTATTTTTTAGCAACCTATGAGCCGAATCTCTAGGACTGAGCTATACCCAAAGGACAAAGAAATAGTAAAAACTAAAAGAACTCACTCCTAATATAGTGCTGACAAGCAAATTATTGAGTGCATAAAAAGTAAGAGAGAGACTCAATGAGGTGATGGAAAAATTATTTCATAACCCTTTGAATACCCAACTTTAAGGGATCTTGATAGAACTTAGTGATGGATAGATGTTTTGAGATTCATTTGTAACTAGTCAAAACCATTTACTTTAAGTTGAAACTCTGAATATTAATCTAATTTATATGTCAAATTATTTTTTTGCGAGACTATAAAAATGTATGGAGTTAGCCTAGACACAATAAATGTACACTTATTTCTATTTGCAATAAAATTTAAAAATGTAGTTGATTCCAAAATTTACCACGAGACTCCATTTAGAGCGATGATGAATTCATGACATCACATCTCACTAAATTATTTATATCCCAATTATTTCTCGATTATAGAGCTAGATAATTGATTTCTAACAATAGGAGCACAAGAACATATATAATATTTGAAACCATTTAAAGGAGTTATTGAAGAAATCTTCTCAACATAGATTTAAATTTTGGTTCCATGCTCAAAACTTATACAATGAGATGAACTATAAGAAAAAGTACATGGTTGATATGACCACTATATGAATAAATTGGAGGCATATCATTTTTATAAGTAACTAACAAAAAATAAGTATTAAACTTAAATTTGGGAGAAGACAAGTCAGAGTGTTAGAGTTAAATAGGCTTACTATAATTGAAGAAAAGATGGAAGCCATATTGTCGAATTTTGATGCCTTAGAAAAAAAAGAGAAGAAGTTAGGAGGAGATCTCTAGCTTACATACATGTGAATCATTAAACTTGAATACTATTTATCAAAAAGAATAGGGTAACCAAATGCAGAACAATGGTATGTTTTTTGATCCAACAATAATATCCTAGCATACTAGAATTTGAATAAGATGAATCACAAAAATATTTCATATTAAAGCTTTACCATATCAGACAATCCTCTAGAAATATTGAGAATATTTTGATAAACTACATGAATCGAGTGTGGTGAAGTTTTAATTACTAACCACCATAAAGAGAAGAAAAGCCAATTGTGTATAATGAATTGCAAGTTTTCATAGTAGTAACTACAAAGAAAAAATGATGAGTGAGACAATCGAAAAGGGGTGCTTGAAACAAGGATTATTAAAATTAATTTAGTGATGAGTAACATAGATTATGGAATTGTTCATTTGGCATTATTAAAGACAAGAATATTATAAACTAACTATTAATTGATGTGATACAAATTAAATCCAAAGAATTGTTAAATCATTATTGCTTTATGTTAGAAGGAGGTATTAAAGGTACATTGACCAAATTAAATCTGGATATTTTGGGGGTAAAAGTTTCATGATTCATCCAAGAGTCAGAGCTTTAGAACTACAAGATTATTTTAAACAAGAGGATTCTAGAGTTTTTGTAGGTAACAATGTCATAACTTCATAAAAAGTTATAATTCAATCTATAATTATTTAAGAAACTATGACCCCAACTCAAAAGAAGAAGAAGAATTGTAATTATGAAGTCGTGGAACATAACAAAGCCATAATTCAAAAAGAATAACAAAATTAATTTTCACTCAAAAATGAGAAAAAATAAGATAGAGAATCAGAAGAGTGAATGAAACTTATTTGATGCCACAAAAAAAAAAAAGAAATTGATAAAAATTAAACCAAGGATTAGTTTGCAACATATTTTTTATTTTAGTAATGATAAGGATAGGTAAAATTAGGTGAATATTTTGAAAAGTTTCTCAATATATTCCAGAAGTTAGAATAAAACATAGTAATTTCGAAAGAACTAGTTTAAATACAAACTATGTTAAATATTTGAAAGGTATAATATACAGTAAAAATAAGTTTTCATACATATAGTACCATTAATACAATTGAAAATTATAGTGTCATTATTTAAAGAAAACTTCGAAGTAAATTAAAAGACCACAAAAGTATTATTATACCTTTTACTATTCGTGATTAAGTATTTTGGAATGTATTATATGACTTGGGATCAAGTTTCATCTTGATGTTCTTTGTCTATTGTATTAAAATTGAATCTAAGCAAAAATACTAAAATATATTTCACACTCCAAATAGCGGAATAGACTATCAAGCACCCATATGGAATCATTTAAGATATATTAGTCAAGGTTTGTATTTTTATTTTTTTAGTGGATTTCATTGTGTTGGGTATGAATAAAGACTATTATGCAACATTAATTTTGCGATGACTATATTTTAGCCAAGAGACAAGTCTTCATCGATTTTTGGAAAGATGAGATTACTCTTTGTGTTGGTAAAGAATAAGCAAAGATTTATTTTTATAATGACTTTTGAGGTCTAAATGATGATGAAATAGGATGTTGAAGATTTCACAATCTACTCCATATCACATAACAAAAAAATATATTTTTTAGTAGAATAAATTTATAAAATACTACCAATTTAATGAAGACTAGATCTATGAATTAAAAGTAAAATAATGGAGTTGTGAGTTTCATAGAGTACAAGAAATAGAAGTATAACTTTGAAATTATGAGATTAATGTAGTGTATGAAATAGAAAAATAAATTTGAAGCTTTTATAGAGTTGAAAATAAAGAAGATGTTGAATTATATCTGAATTGCAAAAATGAGAAAATAGAAAAAAAAACTATAATGAGGTAATGGCATTCTTCAAAATTGATACCCATGAGAATTCTTATGTAAAAAATCTAAATAAAAAAAACATCTACAGAAAATGATCAAGGCTGAGATAGAATCGTGGAAAGACAAATCAAATAAAGATGATAGTTATACTCAATATAGTGCTCTGGTGTCTTAAAATAAAAATGGTAAAGGAAAAATAGAATACAAAGTCAAGATTGTGCTCAAGGCCATGATGTAAGGTCAAGGAAATGTGAGTTTACTTGTCATGTCAGTAAGGAACAAAATAAAGATTAATTTTACAATGACTTACGAGGTCTAACTGATGATGAAATGGGGTGTTGGATAATTAATAATCTACTCCATACCACATTACAACAAAAAGTAGATTTTTGTTGGGAAAGATTTATAGAATACATGTAGTTAGATGAAGACAAAATCTATGAATTTGATAAAAAACATTGGAGTTGTGAGAGTGACAAAGTATACTAAATAGAAGAATTACTTTGGAATTATGAAAACGATGTACTGTATAACAAAAAATAACTTTGAGTTGTGATAGATATCAAAATGAAGAATATGAAGAATTACATTTGAGTGGCAAAAATGAGAAAACAGAAATAATTGAGTGCTAAGAGGTTTTGACATTTTTCAAAGTCATGACATCTAAGGTCTTTTTTGAGGATAAGTCTAAAAATTAGGAAGCATCTAGGGAAAATGTTCAAGGCTGGGATAGAATCATGGTTACACAATTAAAAAAAATAGTTGCATACACAGCATCATGCTTTGGATTCGAGATTGGAAATGGTCAAGAAAAAAAAGAAGAAAATGCCATGGATGTTTTCAAGGCCATGACTTTGGTAATATAGAATGAATTGGTCAATCAAAATCCTATGGAAAAAACCATAGCTATGTACAATTCAATGGCTTTGGATTTACAAAAAGAAAATGATAAAGAAAAGGTGCTAGAAAAGTCGTGACTTCAAAATAGCCATAACTCAATAATAGTTTGAGATGCAACAAATAAAAAGAAAAGTCATTGTAGTATTTAATGTCATGAATTTTGGGATCTATAATTAAAATGAACAATAGATTGGAAAAGAAAGAGTCCTTATATTCATTAAAGTCATGAATTTTGGTATCTATAATTAAAATGAACAATATATTGGAAAAGAAAGAGACCTTATATTCATTAAAGTCACGACATCAAATGAGTAAACAACTCTAGAAACACATGCAACTAAATAGATATTGATTGAAGATATAAACAATAAGTAAGTGAAGAAGTATACTAAAAAAATTGCATAGAGATAAATCTCAAAAGGTGTTAAAAGTGTTTTGATAGTTAAACTATGTATAATAAATATAATACTATTCAGAAGGAAATCCAATAATTTTTTTCTTGCATGTATAATACAATAAACACATGTATCCATCATATGAACAAACGCACACATCCAATGAAATACAAGTACAGTTATGGAACTCAAACCCCACCATGACTATCAACATGTCTACTTGAATTTGCTAAGCTATTTAAAGATCCTACCACCCACAAATCCAGTAATAGCGATTCATTATGATGATTAATTTTTTTGAAGAGGGGAAGTTATTGCTTAAAGATGGGCAATTTTTTTAGTGAGGAAGTATTTTTGATATTCAAATTATCGAATATTATTGTATATTATGAAAGTTGATAAAGAAGTTTAGATGTGAAAATATAACTAATGTGTATCGATTTTACATTTATTTATATTTTGAAGATTTTAAATGAAGAGACATGAAATTATTGAGTTTTAGTAGTATTTAGTAGAGAATGTAGATTCATGAGTCACTAAGTCTCACATATTTTCAACATCCATTATTTCCCAAAACATTAACTAATTAGTTAGGGGGTAATTCTTGTATGAAATGATTCTACCAATTCATTATCACAATCTTTTCAAAATCCTAAATATGTTAATTCTCCATCACATTAACTATTTATCTAATTTGTGCTCAAAATCACAGTCAATAACACAAAGTCATAAATTGATCTTTATACAGTTTATTAGTCTCAAGTCAAAGCAAGAATAATTATTATAATTTCATGACTTTTGATATACAAAATATTATATGGCCATAACTACTAATACCAAAACTATGACGATTGTTTAAAACCATGACTTTAGAAAACTAAATGTTACAATGGATATTACTCAAGTATAATCATTTCTAAGGTTATAACTCTTATCTTAAAAGAAATTAAAAAATAACTTGTGTGTGAAAGCTAACTATCAAAAACATGACATCCTAAGAGTGTCAAAACAATATATTATATGAGACTATTTTTGCATTGTGACTAGGGCATTCTTTTGCATTGTGGCTAGTTTATAGTACCACAACTACAACCGACACATGAAAGACATTCTTAGTGATGTGGTTATTTTTCAGCACCATGGCCACAAACATATGTCGATTCTAAGTGTCTATGATGTCACATTTAAAATAATAGTTATAATATTTCATTCACATGTCTTACTACTCACCATGTCAATTCTATGTAAAGATTCAATAAAAAAATTTAGAATTTCATGAGATTCTCCATAGTCATGATGGCCGACCAAATATGAGTATCACATAAAAATATTAAGGGAATATGCCATTCAAAATATAATTTTTAATATCACATTTAATAGTACACTAAATAATGGTATAATAATTAATATGTTTATCAAAACTATCAGAAATAAGTCCTTAGATGACATTTTTGATGTTGAGTGTATGCGCCACAAAATTAATCTAAAAATGGGAATGAAAATGAAAGTTATTATTATTGTATTAGAAAATAAAACAAAATTACTTAAATATCTTAGGATACCCAGTATATAATAATTTTTCCACACTATGCTTGTTAGTGAGCCGAAAAAATGAAAACTCAAACAAATATAAATACACATATAAACACAGATACATTGGCATACACATTTACGCTCATACAAATTTTACATGGGAGGGTGATTATCCACATGTTATTATACATTTATAAATAAAAATATGAAAATGAATAAACAAATATATCAATGTGTGTGTGTGAGTGTGTGTGTGTTTGTGGGTGTGTGTGTGAATTTCAGCTCCAGGTTTTTTTTTTATTTTCAAGGCCATAGGATGGGAGTGAGGATATCTCTAGTTCATCCCCATGAAAGAGGATATATTGGGGATAACATTCATGTCCTCAGAGAAAAGCAAATTTAACATCCTTAATGTGGAATACCTTGCTTTGTGTTACACTTATTTCAAAAAGTTTATGTTAATGTAATATCATTTAGGGATGGTTGAAACATATAATATGTGATTTATACAATATAGAAATACATGTATATGTTTGTGAATGACATCTTTTGTGGATGGTCACATCTACAACACATATGAAACAAAACATTGAATTCACGTGTGACATTTATTTTTATGTCTTTCATTTTTACATCTTAATTATATATTGGACATGTTTTATATCTACTTATTATTTAAATTTAGAAGTATTCCAAATTGTAGAAATCTTTTATAGTCCATAATAAGTGGATTGTTTGTTTATAGCATACTTGCCATATACTATGTTAGTTATTTTAATATCAGAAGGCATCCTATTTATAATACTTGTCTGACTAAGAAGGTTTGTTCTTATAACATAGATGATTCATTCTTCAATATCAAAGATTGGACTATTCTACTTCTTGAATCTTCAACACATTATTAATTTCAAAGTAAAAATCAATATAAAAACTCATGTTTTTGGACATCTCAACTTTCCAATGAAGACTTATTGATCCTCTATAATATTTAATATACTCTCTTCAAATACAAATTTATAACCCCTATGGATTGCTTGGTATATACTCAAAAATTTTGATCGAATTCATTAACTAGGAGTACCTAATAAATGGGCACATTATAGTGTGGATTAGGATAGTCACAATTTCGGTAATTAATAAAGAATGATATATTTTAAAATATTAGAATAATTGTAATGCTCGATAAACATTTTAAGTGCCCTCTTGCGCTTTTATCAACAAAATAAATTTGAGATGTTCATCACACACAAGCAAAGATATTTTATTCAAAAAAATGTCAGAATAATCGTAATGTTCACGAAACACCTGATCATCATTGTGCGACCCGGTAGGTTATTAAAATCTGTATATTTGTACATTTTTGTGCACATTCTGCACGAGGATTGGGTATATATCACAACAACATGCATATTATACGCGCGAAACGTCATCCATAACAGAAAAATGAATAATTTTATTCTAGAAATAATTGCATTGGCAAGAGAAAAAAGGCAGTCACGAACAAGTTTAAAGAGAAAACACTCTAGTTGACGTTGACCCTGTTACACAATTTTCTGATCTCCCCATCGTTACCAAGGAGAGGATTGATGTTTCCCATTCTAATCATTGCTTCACCGAAGTCATCGAAGAACTGCTGCAAATTCTTGCTGTACAAATCAACCAAAGACGTCGTATCATGGTCTCCTCCGTCGTGGAGAACTTGATCTGAGTGGAGCAGACCCGTCCTAACGATGATATTCTTGTAATAAGAGTTGTCAAAAAGCCTCGGAGTTTTGTGATCCAATGGGAAAACATCATTGTCACTAAGACCAGTCTGGATAAGGCACCTCTTCTGTCTTTTTAGAGCAAATTTACGGTCGATGTTGGTGTCGTTGTATATGCGAGATTTAAAACTCGTGCATCGAGATTTGCCAATCGTGTGTGATCCTGAAATTAGATGACAAGAGCACATAAATAAACAAAGAAAATAGAAGAAAAGAAGCCTAAAAAACTGAATAGGAATAGCATACCAGATAATACAACCATGTCTTGAAGGGAAAGACCTTGATCGAGGAAACGGCGGACGAGGTTGCTGACGTTGGATGCAGGAGGAGGTATCACCCCGCTGTTTGCTATGGAAAAATAGGCAGTGGTGGAATCCCTCCTGCCAAGTTGAACAATCCACGATTTCCCTCCCAGCTGAAAAAAAAAAAGAAACCAGCAATTCTATTTCGTCATCATGGGACATAAATCCAAAGAATCAGAAAGAAAGTGACCGAAGGTCGTCACAGCTCTTCGATGGTCTCAACGCTCACTAATGCCAAAGCCAAACTTAAGTTTCTTACGGCGACAACGGAGTCACGAGCAACGAGGGCTAAGATATCCGCGCAGGAGACTACGTTCGGGCAGCTTTTTTCCACCTCGCTTTTCACCCGGTCAATGAATCCATAGCCTCTAAGGGAATTATTATTTGGGCCAGCAGTCTTCTCTCCGACAAACGAAGATGCGTCATCTAGAAGTATTGATGCGTCGCAGCCCTTTGACATCAAGATTAGCCAATCATTGTGTGATCATTAATAATGCATTGCGCATGCATGGTCGATGGTGAGAGAGAGAGAGAGAAGTGGGCCGTAGCCTGTAGGGGCGAATTATGTTACTCACTTTAACAAAGCAGTCATGGAAGTGCATTCGAAGGGTAAAAGCTCCCATGCGCGGATCTTTCAGGACTTTCGATTTAACGGCACTCCCGACTATTTTATTCAGATTCGGGCAGGATAATTTGTAAAAGTCCTCAGAGAGGCTTGCGAATGAAACGACAGCGAGGGTCGCCAGCAGCGGCACGATGATGAAAGCGGGACGGGTCGGAACAGCGCAATGAACCTCCATTTCCTCTGCTCCTGGACGCTGTGGTGGCTGCTTCAACGCTGTTGTGACACCCTCTGCCGATCGGATTGCTGGATATCGGACTAATCACAAGTTGAAGTCTGTGCATCACACATGGGGTGCATATATAGACGCCCAGACGCGTCTCCTTTGTTGGCCGGTCAGACCAACTTTATGCGATGACTGAGACCCGAAGAAATCAACAAATCGAATCCTCCTCCTGGAATCTAGGGCATAATTTCATTTTGCTTTTTGACGGCATCAGTCTTCAAAATTGATATCTTAATAAAAACTTTAATTTTTATGTTTTTTCATGAAATATTAAGAAACTCACCTTTTATAATTTTCATAATAAATTATAATACATTTTTTTATAATATAAAAATTAAACTTAGATACGCTCTACGCTACGCTATTTCAAACGATCCAAGCCAAGACGGCAACAAAAAAGTATCATAATAAATTCTTAATTAATTTAGATTTGATTCTCTATATGTGTAGTTAGTTATATTTGTTAAATTAACTTAGATACTTTTTTATTTTGTTGTTAAAACAATGATTTTTTAAGAGCATAGAACGAAAAAATAAAAAGGTGTAGAGGAGAAAAAGAGAGAGCGCCCAGAAGAGAGAACCATGCAAATTAATTATCAAAAAATATTCAGCCAATTGGCCAAAATAAAAAATCATAGTTTATATATGACTCTGATATTTGATAAAAAAAGGGCAAAAGAAATACTTTACAGCTACCCAAATTTAATATACATTCATTAAGGGCATAAGAGTAAATTCACTCAAATCCCAATCAACTATGTCGAACATCCCGTTAGCAATAATTCCAACATTGGTCACGTGCATCTGTTGATTTAATGGGGTTGCATTATGTCTATATGTAACATATCACTATGTTCATACCACAAGATAGAGTACATATATATGTATACGTATGTCTTCTGATGCACATTTGTGCGGGGTAAGCACAAAATAATGGGTGAAAATCATATTAATCAAAGAACAAATCTATGCCTGCCAACCTGCATATAAATATATTAATGTTAAATTCAACCAAAAAACGAAATTAAAACAGTTTTCAAAGTGTAAAATCATCATCATCTCTTGTTTTGAGTGTGTGTGTGTGCGTGTGTGTGCATGTTTGGGGGCTTGGGGGAAAAAAATCTTGTTTCTTCCAAATTTATAGTAATGTTTCTTTCTTCATGTCAAATAACCTCTTAATTGCTAAAATGAAAAATCTAAATTAAATGGGCAATTATTGTTAAATAAATATTAAATGTTCGTTTTTAATGGGAAGTTTTGTTAAACATTAAATGTCTATTTTTAACAGGGAAGATGAAATGTCAATAGTAAATGATTACTTTTATGGGTGATAATGATTTTTAATTTTCAGTTTTATTAGGTCAAACTACAACCTATAAATAAATCATTATATTGATTATATAAAAAACAAAAATTAAAGAAAGAAAGAGTTTATTTTCAGAAATATTTTCTGTTCGGTTATTGTTTGCAGCCAATTTTTTTTTATAATATGGTATCGGAGGGATGAGGAGTATAATCAATAATGTCACGCTGCCCCGATTAACGAATGTGAATTATAAGAATTGGAGAATCCAAATGAATGCTCTTCTCGGTTCTGTGGATTGTTGGGAGGTGGTTCAAGAATATTTTGAAGAACCTGAATCTACCAAGAGATATACGACGGCTCAAAATAAGGTGTTGAAAGAGATGAGATCAAAAGACAAGATGACATTTTACATCATGTTCCGAGTTGTTGATAAGTCGGGCTTTGAGAAGATTGCGAGTGGAAAAACTTCAAAAGAAGCATGAGGCATCTTGGAGACTACGTACAAATGAGTCGACCGAGTTAAACAAGTTCGTCATCAAAGTCTTCGCAACGAGTTTGAAAGTATGAAAATGAAGGAGTCAAAATGTGTGTCCGATTACACCACGCGTCTTCAAATCGTGGTGAATCAACTCAACCGAGACGGAGAAAAATTGTCCGATCCACGGGTACTGGAAAAGATTCTGAGGTCATTACCTGACAGTTTCGAGATTTTAATGTGTCATGGAGGAGTCAAAGGATCTCGCAACGTTCACAATCGACGAGCTTGCAGGTTCCCTAATGGCACATGAATATCATAAGAAGAAGAATGAGGAGGAGACACTTGAGCAGACACTTCAAATCAAAGAATAGTTCAATGACGAAAAGGTATTCTATTTATCAAAACTTTTGAGGTAAATGGCGAGGCCATGGTGGTCGAGGAAATATTCGCGGTGGGAAAAGCCGCAGTCAAGAAGGGTATCATGGGAAGAAGGGGCAATCAAACCAGCAAAATTGGCGTGGAAAAGGACGCGGTCGTGGAAGAGGTGGTCGGTCAAATTATTCCAACTTCGAGTGCTACAAGTGTGGCAAATATGGTCACTATGCGGAGGATTGTAATTCTGATAAATGATACAATTGTGGAAAGGTGGGGCATTTTGCAAAAGAATGTCGAGTAGAAAAAAAGATAGAATAGACAACCAACCTAGCCATGGATGATGAAGCAGAAGAAGACTTTCTCTTAATGGCATATAACAATGTCAACATCGACAACGACGTGGTGTGATACCTTGACACAGATGCAAGCAACCATATGTGTGGGCACAAACATTATTTCAAAGAGATGCAAAAGGTTGAAGTTGTATATGTATCGTTTGGAGATGGCTCGAAGGTTGAGGTAAAAGGACAATGTATGATTTATTATGTACAAAAGGATGGCTTCATTGGGTCAATCCAAGATGTGTTTTATGTACCAGACCTCAAGAGCAACAATTTAAGTATGGGGCAACTCATGGAGAAAGGATATTTAGATTTTATGAAAGACCGGATATTACTATTGAAAGACAAGCAAAGGCGTTCAGTCGCACAAGTTTAAATGGAAAGAAATCGAATATAAAAGCTGAATTTGAGAAGTATACGTAAAAAATGTTTGCAAGCCAACGTGGAAGACAAGACGTCACCGTGGTATCTCCGTTTTGGTCACCTACATCATGAAAGCCTAAACAAGATGACAAAGAAGAACATGGTGCACGGACTACCGAACATGGAATACGAGGAAAAATTTTGGGAAGAATATGTGCTCGGAAAGCATGCAAGAATGTCATTTCAAAAGAAGCAAAATATCGGGCTAAGTAACCTCTCGAGTTGATTCATTCAGACATATGTGGACCAATCACCCTTGAATCTTTCAGCGGCAAAAGGTATTTCATTTCCTTTTTTGATGATTTCTCACAAAAAACTTGGGTTTATTTTCTGAAATAAAAATCCGAGGAATTTGAGGTGTTCAAAAAATTCAAAGTGCTGGAGGAAAAGGCAACCGGTAGATATTTTAAATCTTTATGATTCGATAAAGGCGGCAAATACACTTTAATAATTTTCATGGAGTATTGTGAGGTGCAAGGCATAAAGCAATTTTTAACCGCACCATACTCTCCACATCAAAACGGTGTAGCCGAGAGGAATAACCGAACCATTCTTAACATGGTTCGGTTAATGCTCAAAATCAAGAAAATGGCAAAGGAATTTTGGGCAGAAACCATGCAATGTGCCGTCTATGTTCAAAATCAGTGTCCACATGCAAAGTTGTATGTTCAAACACCACAAAAGACATGAAGTGGACTAAAACCAATAGTCTCTCATCTCAAAGTATACGGTAGTTTGGCCTACGCACACATGCCGGATCTTCAAAGAATGAAGCTCAAAAACAAAAACAAAAAATATATTTTTATTGGGTATGATGAGAAAACAAAAGGATACACGCTATTAGACCCAATAAGCAAGAAGTTCTAGTGAGCCGTGATGTACGAGTTCATGAAGCAAATGAATGAGATTGGAACAAAGCAACAGAGGGATATCATTGATGTTGGAGAATCATCAATTGATATGCCAACAACTATACCGAAAAATTCTGAAATCATTGATGATGAAGATGAACCACGACAACCCAAAATGCGAAGCTTACAAGATTTGTATGATTCGACAAATGAGCTACACCTTGTATGTTTTTAGTAGCTTCTGAAAATTTAAGCTTTGAACAGGCGGTGCAAGACAAGAAGTGGCAAACTACCATTGACTAAGAGATTAAAGCAATAAATCGCAACAACACATGAAAGTTAGCAGAATTCCCGAAAGGAACTCTGCCCATTGATGTCAAGTGGGTATTTAAGAGAAAGATGAATGGTCAAGGGGAGATAGAACGGTATAAGACGAGACTTGTAGCAAAGGGATACAAGCAAAAAAGGCGAGAATCGACAATGACGAGGTGTTTGCTACCGTTGCAAGAATGGAGACAATCAAATTGCTAATTTCACAAGTGGCTCAATTCAATTGGCTGATATTACAAATGGATGTCAAATTGGCATTCCTGAATGGTGTGCTTGAAGAAGAAGTTTATATTAAACAACCACCCGAGTACATGAAAATCGGAGAAGAAAAGAATGTATTGAAATTGAAGAAGATACTTTATGGGTTGAAGCAAGCATAGTGGGCGTGGAATACTCGTATCGAAACATACTTCAATGAGAATGGATTAAAGAAATGTCCGTATGAACATGTCCTTTATGTGAAGAAGAGTGGATGTAATATATTATTTATTGCTCTTTATGTTGATCTCATTTTTATGGAAAATAATGATGAAATGCTACAAAAGTTCAAGACCACAATGATACGAGAATTCGAGATGACAGATTTGGGCTTGATGAAGTTTTTCCTTGGTCTAGAAGTAAGACAAGAAAAGACAGGTATCTTTGTATCTTAGGAGGCATATATAAAGTAGATTTTTAAGAAGGACGGGATGGAGTCTTGCAATCTGGTTTCAACACCAATGGAGTTTGATGGAGGAGAATGAGTCGATGCAAATAAATACTGGAGTTTAGTGGGAAGCCTTCGCTATCTCACATACACAAGGCCGGACCTTGCTTTAAGTGTTGGTATTGTAAGTCGGTTCATGGGGGAGCCAGTCTATTCACATTGGAAGCCGTTAAAGCAAATTCATTGATACATTGAAGCAACAATGTCACTCGGATTATCTTATACAAATGCGGTAGATTACAAGTTGGGCGGGTACTCCGACAGTGATTGGTGCAGAGACATAGACGATCGGAAAAGCACATCGGGTTATATGTTTTTTATGGGTGACACGGCGTTTACTTGGCTTTCAAAGAAGCAACCAATCGTGACACTCTCAACATGTGAATCTGAATATGTGGCAGCATCTTTGTGTGTACGTCATGCGATATGGCTCAGAAATTTATTGGGCAAAATGGAGCAACAACAACTCGGTGCAACTGAGATACGAGTTGACAACAAATCAGTAATTGAGTTGAGCAAGAACCTGGTGAATCATGAGAGAAGCAAGCATATTGGCGTTCGTTTTCACTTCATCCGAGATCAAGTAAAGGAAGGAAATATAAAATTAGTACACATGGAAAGTCGGGAACAAATTGCAGATATCTTCACCAAACTGCTACCTACGATACTGCTCGATAACTACAAAAGATTACTCGACATGAAAGATGACAGAAGTATTTAAGTTTATGGGGGAGTTTTGTTAAATAAATATTAAATATCCGTTTTTAATGGGAAGTTTTATTAAACATTAAATATCTGTTTTTAATAGGGAAGATGAAATATCAAGAGTCAATAGCTACTCTTATGGATGATAATAATTTTTAATTTTTGGTTTTATTAGGACAAACTAATGCCTATAAATTAATCATTATATTGATTATAAAAAAAACAAGAATTAAAGAGAAAATGTTTTTTTAAGAAATATTTTCTCCTCGGTTATAGTTTGCAGCCAATTTTTTTTTTACAATTATTGACCAAAATGCTTGTCTCAAGTTTGATCAAGTAATTATAATGTTTTATACAATTGAAAAATTATTAGAAATAATTTTTAAAAAATATCTATGTCAAATATGTAAGATAAAGGGAAATTCTTGAAGCGGAAGTGATAACAAAAAATCTTTGTTTTTATTTATATTGATATTATGACAAAAAAATATTTAATAACAATTTAGATAAGAAGAGAATTATTATTAAAAATATTAGTAAAATACTTATAATGATTTAAAATCTTGGTGAAAAATATTAGTAATATTGAATTTTTGTGTTTTAATTTTGTCTTATTTCTTTAATATTAAACTTATTGAATAATAAAAAAAATTTATAAAATTATTTTTACATTGAAATTAAAAATATTCTTCAATATTTTATATAAATTAATGGTGTGCATATTATTATATGTTATTTCAAGCATATACTCACTTATTGATGGATTTTACTTTCATTGAAAAAAATATAAATCAATAAAATATTAGACTTGGTGTAAATAATTATTAGATTTATAATTATAATACTTACAATAATTAAAAATAAACATAAACAATTTTCTAAAAAATAATTTGTCATTTAAATTTTTGTTTTTTTTGAGGTTATAGTTTTTTGATAATAAGCATTCTTTTTGAATGCTTTTATTTGAAATTTAAGTGAAAAAACTTACTAAGAATAAATTTTGATATTTTAAATTTTGACTTATATTTTTTCAATGGTATTGGTTAATATTTTTTTAAATCTAAACTAGATTATTCTTTCTTAAAAGAAATCATTTACACAATATTTTAGATAAAATAAACTTAAGAATAATAGTTATGTTAGTTGAAGTATATACTAATTTATTTAAACACCTTTTACCATGATAAAAAATGAATTAATAATTGTTTATGTTTTAAATAAATAACTATCAAAAATATAATTAGATAATTGATTTTATTTCAAAATATAGCTAAAAACTTACTAATATGTAATTTTGATCCTATAAATTGGATTTTTTTTTTCTAGAATATTATACCACTGGGCAATGACTACTTTTATCAAATTATTCTGTTTCTTTCAGAATTAAGTTTTATGATAATATTTTAGCTAAATTATATTTCTTTAAAACATTTGATGTTTTTTTTTTCAAAAACCAGTATTTCATTTTTAATATTAATTACTATCCAGAGACAAACAAGGATGCAAGAATTAAGGAGATTTATCATCCCAAATTAAAGGAATTTAAAAAGAACATGATGTTTATGCCTCATTGGGAGCAACCATATATACAAATCATCTAACAAAAAAAAATAACTTTGCTCAAGTTTGATGCCAATTCAAGGTATTTTTTCAAATAATGGCAAAGAGAGATACTATTATTGGTGGTGAAATGAGTGCATCAAATATAACCTGTGCATCTATCTCCACCACAACATGAGAAATATTAAGTTGCACAAAGTTGTTATAGATGATTATCGGCTGCATCTTTGTGGATGGAAGTAGAATAAAGTCAGTATTGCACTTGCTGCAATGAAATATAAATTAGAATAAATTATCTGTTTTAGCTACGGAAAGGTAGCTCGGAAATTTAGCCAGGGAAATAATTCCTAGCTAAATTACGAGGGAATAACAAGATATATTTAATTTTAGATTGATTTACAAATTTGAGACGGATTTGTGATGGATTAGAGACATAAATTTTAGATAGAAAAATATTATTTCTAATATTGTTGAGATTTTGGCGCAATGATTGGCTCCAAATTTAGCAATGACTTTACAGATGGAATTTTCCTAGCTATTAGATCGAGAAAAAAATCCCTCGCTAAATCATTATCTAGAAATATTTTTTTACTGTTATATATTAATAAGAAGCGATTAGTCCTTAAATTATAATTTTCACAAAATATATGTATTTATCTAAAGATTTTTCTCTAGCTATTTAGCTCGGGATTATTTCCATCATTAATCTTTACTGAATTACTTTTTTTATATATTTATTGTTTTAATATTTTATGTAATTTGGTATATCACACTTTTTTCTTTGTCTATGGACGAGAAATACTTAAATTATATCTTCTCCTCGTATAATTATATAAATAGAATATTATAAATAAATAATTAGAAAATATTAAAATATGCAAAAAAAAATTATTTTAATAAAGGCAAAAATAACTATTTTTATATTTTGAAAATTTTTAAAAATTATAAAAAATATTTTTCTGAAATATTTAATTATGATTTTTAAATATTTATATTAAAAAAATACATTAAATAATTAATTCTATAATTATAAACAATTTTAAAGATATTTTAATAAATAAATGAACATACATAAAAATTTATACTAATAAAAAGTTAAAATAATTAATTGTATGATTAAATATGAATTATTTACAAAAATATCTAAATTAACAAATAAACACACACACACACACACACACACACACACACACACACACACACACACACACACACACACACACATATATATATTAATTAAAGTAAAAAAAATTATTATTATAGGAATCTTTTAAATAAATAATTACTAAAATATTTAAATATTTGAATTATAAAAATTAATTTCAAAATTTTTATAAGATTTAAAATAAAATAAATTGATATTTAAAGATAAATACTTAGATGTTTTAATTACAAGAAAAAACTTTTGATGATTAAAAAAAATATCTCCGTTTGGTTATTAAAAAAATACTTAAAGTATTTTTTTTAGGGTTTCAAAAGAGTTATTTAAAATATTACTAATGATATTTTTTGTCATAAAAATACATTAAATTATTTTTAGTCCTATAAACACTTTTGAAAATTACTACCAAACAGACACCAAGTTGATTTGAATTTAAGTTTTATTTTTTGGCTATACTAAAATTTATAAAAATTTAATAATTGAGTAATATCTTTAATATTAGCTTTTTATATTGTATTTTTTAAAATAATAAATATAACTTTTTTAATGAATTTCTCACTTTAATTAATTTTTGGAATTTTATAAATTATAAATTATATTACATAATATGAAATTTTATGCCTTTAAAATTATTTTATATTTTATTCATAAAAAATAATATGAATTCTAAAAAATTATTAACCATTATATATATATATATATATATATATATATATATATATATATATATGGAAAACATTATTATAATATCATATTATTTGTTAATTATGAAATAATATTATAAATTTATCCATAAATTATAAATAATATGAAATGATATAAATTTTGTATAGTTATACATTTATATAATTTATTTATGGTTATATTAAATAATAGGTTTTTTTAATAAATGAAATAATATGAAAATTTGATTACCAATTATTAGTTTTCATGGTTATTAGTAATATAATTTTTTTTTGCTTCATTTGTATAACCATTAAATACATTTTTTTATTTTTGAAATTCATTTCATATATTTATTAATAATATTACAAAAAATAACCATTAAAATTTCATAAACTATTAACCATAAATTTATTTACTTATTAAATAATATAATTTATGGTTAAATAAAAATTTATTTATTTTTTTTATTTAAATTAGTCAATTTTTATTTTTTTTATTTAATTTTTTTTATATTTATAAATGTATCTTCTTTTTTTCTATATTTACATCTTTTTTTTTTTTAATTTTAGTTTCTGTGAAATATAAAAATGCTAGGTCCTTCTAGCACAAAAACCATATTTCTTATCTTTGCAAAGAGAGGAGAAGCGAAATGGGAGCAACTTACAATACTACATCTTCTTGTTATCAAGTACGATTATCAATGCTCTTCTCCTTCAGAATACTAATTATATTTCTCTCTCTCTCTCAATTTGATTTCTACGAAAGGAGTTTGGTTTATAATGATTAATCGGCTTTTATTTTTTTTTTTCATTTTCCCCTAATTTTTCTTTTTTCTTTTGTTTTCACATCACTTATATGATTTTGACTCTCCACCATGAGTGAAACAACATATGGGTAGTGTAAACTTGTTCTTTTAATGTTTAATTTTTTAGGGTTTTATGGATTTCAAATAAAAAAGAATGCTTCTTATTTTCTACTTCTGTAACTTAGAAAAATAAAGTATGTTTATTATTTCTGCTTCTTTAACTTAAGAAAAAAAAACACACCATGTTTATAGCTTCTATTTTGATTGTCTCCAAAAATTTGTGTCAAAGTTTTTTCTCTTCATGCTCAAATTGATATTGGCAACCTCCAAATAATTTTATTAAAATAAGAATTTCCTTTGTTTCTATATATAGTTTTGTTTAAATTTGAATGTGATTAATTATTTGATAATGATATTCTAGTCTATCATGCTTACTTGAAACTTAAAATGATATTTAAACTAGTTTTTAACATGCTTATTTGAAACTTGCAAAGGCACACTTTCATATCTTATAATAGTTAATTAATAACTATTTTTGTGATATTATGGTAGAAGAAAAATTGAAGACTACAAAGTGTGAGTGTGTATAAATTGAATACACCAAAAAAATACACACACTCACGCATAGACTAAGGTAAATCTTTCTAATTTTTAAGCCAAATAAATAACATTAGTGTTAATCAAGTATAAAGACTACTTGAGTGAGAGTAAACCAAATAAATAATCTAAGGTAAATTCTTCTGATTTTTTTAAAAATACACACTCACACATAGATGATTAACACTATCATTGTTAAAAGTATGAGTATATAAATTGAATGCAAGTTTAACTCCTAATTATAATAGATGATTGACATTGCGTTATATTCACTCCACCAAAATTTTCTTCATTAGCTTCATTAGGCAACTTTTCTTTTGACCAAGGTTTGTGTGTATAAGTGACTACTTTTATCTCTCTTTCAACTTAAAACTGAAGTTTGATTTGATGATATTATATTTGTAATATAGGATTTTAAGGGTGTTGGTGCTTAGTTGACAGTAGGAGCATTTTTGACCATGGTAAATCATGCAAGCATAATTAATTATGCAGTTTGTAAGAATGTAAATATTCTAAATAAAATATGCATAAATTAGGTTATAGATATTTAAAAATTGGAAATAGATTGGTTAACTTTTATGTATAACACCATAAATCACAAAAAACAATTTAGCACCAATCTCAACTTCTCATCAAGTTGGCATATATTCAACATAAATACCAAGCTTACTTGAGAAAGAATCGATATTAGGATTATATAAAATCTTTATGAATGTTAGCTGATCACAAATAATGAATAAGATGAAATGTGAGTATTCTCTTAAAAGTTATTGTTTAAATCATTGTTTTAAGCAATATGGTTTTTTTTTATTCTAGAATAATTTAATTAAAAGGAAATCATATATTTTCTGGTGTATGATTCAAAAGAGTTTATAAGTGATTGAAGTTTTGAATCTTTATTATGCTTGTGTTAGAGATGATATTTTGGGTTAAGCCAAAATATTTATTAGTTCAATTGGCAATAAAGTTTGGCAAAACTACTATCTTAGAGAGTTTGGTTGCTCACATTGATTTAGTAGGTCGAAAATACTCAACCTAGATCTTTGTTGCTTAGTTTGCAAGTGAATACCGACTCATGTTGTGCTACTTGAATTGTCAAGTTGACTTTGTGTTATGTTATAATATAATAAATTTTTATTTTATCAAGAGATAATATTTAATAATTTTAATTTAAAAATTATACAAATTATTAATCTTCTGCTTTATACTTATATCCAACTCAAACTTTTATACATTTATAAATTTTGTATAATTATAAATTTGGTAGGAATATAATATTTATATAAATATTATAAACACATAGCATTATATATAAACTTTTATATATTTATATGATCGTATGACATAATATATAAATGTCTATACTTTAATATATATAAACGCATACCATTATATATAAACAATGATATGTTTATATAAACTTTATACATATGTATAAATGTTATAAATATTTATACAACATTTACATAACATTAACCATTTATATAAATGTTTATATAACATTTATATAACAAATAAATTGTTTATACATATTTGTATATATTTATATAACATATAAATTTTTATTTAAATATATAATATTTATAATGTTTATATAAATGTGATATATATACTATAAATATTTATAAAGTGTTACATATATATTTATATATATGTAACATTTATAAAAATATTTTAAACACAACATTATATCTAAACACTTGTATATTTATATAATCATATGCCATTATATATAAAAGTTTGTACTTTAATATAAATGTGCAACTAAGAGAATAGTGATGAGTAATATGATGCTTGTATGCATACACAAGAGATTATTTCTATAATGTATAATATCATATGAAGAAATGATATATCATAGAGAGATATTAATAGTTTTATCCTCTATTGTGATGTTTACTTTAAAGAAGTAAACATATAAGTGATGGTCATATTTATAATTTTTGCTAAATTAATAAGTTCCCATCATTCGCATTATTTAGGTATTAATTGATGTGTATGTAAATAATCTTTAAGAAAATTACTAAAATATTAGGATAAATCTCTTTTGCATTGCTACTTTTTTGGTAGTTCTTTAGTTTATAAGTAGGTGCAATATTAGGCTGCTACTTCAATTAACTATTTATTTATGCATATCTTTGGACTTAACTCTTGGTGTTTAAGTCATGTGTCTCTTTAATATTAAGCTTTAGTTTTATTAGATTATATTCATCCATGCATTTATAATCTCTATCTTGTTTGTAAACTTAATTTAGGATATGATAATTTTTTAGAGCTCTGTAGTCAACTAGTTTTGCTTAATCCTCATTCTTCTTATCTCAGTAACTTTTATTTACCAAACTATCTTTTGATTGTAGTTTTCCCCAAATTATGTTAATGTTGATATCTATAAATGTCTGTATCTCTAATCAGTCCATATTTGTAATGCTAGGAATCTATAATTGTAGCTTGATCCACATCTATGTTTTCTAGTTGAATACTTTGTATGATATGTTTTCTTGTCTAAATCTGTTATTATTCATGTTTGAATTCTTCATTAATTAATTTGCTAAGAGTTCGTGGAATTGGATTTCCATTCCATTTATTTTTTCTTTTCTATTTATTATATTATTCAAAGATTGAGTTGAATCAGAGTAGAAATTTTTCTCTTTGAACTTCATTGAGAAGTGAGAAGCTTACTCCTTAAAACATTCAATTCATTTCTTCTTTGCTTCTCCTTCTTGTTTGTTCACGTGGTTTGCTCTCTTTATCTAGAAATAGCATGATATCTTTTAATCTTTAGCATGCTAATAAATGCTCTGTTTCTTTATGTATATTCTACAAATGCATTGTCTTGATATTCACAATATTTTATCTTTGCATAAAAAAATCTATAAGTGATTTTATTTAATTATTAGTAGTATTTGAAGTAATTCTATGTTTTATTTAGATTTATAAATGAGCATAATTCTTTGCAAACATAATAGGACAAAATAAGTTCAGATCGTTAGTAGATGTACAAAATATTCATGAATGAAATTTTGAATAAATTTTTTTTAGTGGGCTAGAAACTTTCATTAACTTTGCGTGTAGTAAGACGAGATGGATGGATGGAGATAAAATTAAGTGTCCATGTAACAGCCGCAAGTGTCAGAATATGCCTTTTCGTGATGTAAACACTACTAGATACCATGTGGCTAAATATGACTTTGTACCAAATAATTTTATTTTGATTTATCACAGGAAAAGTACAATAGTTCTGAACATTAAAAAAATGAGGGTATAAAATCGATGTATGTAGTGAAGAAGCCTTAAACACATACCATAGAATGATCATAAAAGTTGCTAGTGCTGACTTCAATATGGATTACATGGATGAACTACCTAATCTTAAAGCTCAGAAATTTTATGATATGCTTAATGATGTAGATAATGAGTTGTGGCCGTGTTGTAAAACACATTTGCAATTGTCACATGTGGCTCGTCTTATGCGCATGAAGTCAAAAATTTAATCATGAAGTTGCTAGTGCTACAACACATGATATGAGATGACATTCTAAGCATGAGGTTGAACAAGGGGTGATACGTCATCCATTAGTTTCACTAGAATGGAAGAATTTTAATCATATACATTAAGATTTTGCCGCTGAAAGTTGATATATGAGATTGAGTCTCTGCATTGATGGTTTTCAGCTATTTGGTCAATCTGGATAATAGTATACAACATGGCCAATGATAGTGACACCTTAAAATTTATATCCATTGTAGTGTATAAAGGAGCAATATATGTTTCTGTCAATATTAGTTCTACGTTCAAAAAATCCAAAAGACATATTGGATGTTTTATTATAGCCTCTTAAAGAAGATTGAATCATTTGTGGGATATTGACATAAATATATTTGACTTCTCAAAGAAGTAAAATTTCATTATGCGGACGGCTCTTATGTCGATGGTAACTGATTTTTCAACATATTCAATGTTGTTTTGTTAGATTAATATAAAATACTTAGCATGCCCGTATAGCATGGAAAAGTCTAATGCATTTACTCTCAAATTCAGTGGTAAACAGTCATGGGTTGATAACCATCGTAAAGTTTCTACCTACAAATCATCCTTTCTACAGAAATATAACAACATTTCAAAAAAAAAACCGTGACGACAGTTGCACCAGTTGTTCGTTCAGGAGTGATGATATCTTGATAGAGATTGAGAGTTTGGGTATGAAAAAGGTAACTGAAATGGATGCTACTGGAATGAATGGACCAATAAGCAAAAATATTTTGTTGGAGGAAATATAATATTTTTTTGGAATTATCTTATTGTAACTCCAATATAATCATCATAACTTGGATGTAATATATATTGAAAAAACATGTTTGCCAATGTTTTCAACACTATATTGAATATAAACAGAAAAATAAAGGAAACTTTAAAATCAAAACAAGAGTTAAATAATTACTGTCGGTATCCTGAATTGAAATAGAATGAGGCTACATAAAAATACCCTAAAGCTTGTTACACACTTGATAAGATGGCAAGACATATATTATGTGAATGGGTTAAAAATTTAAAATTTCCCTGATGGATATGTATCAAATATTGGCAAATGTACGGATATGAAGAGTCTTAAGTTATATGTAATGAAAAGTCATGACTATCAATGTATATATGCAGAGATAAATACCAATTGATTTCCGTGTAATACATTCTCTAAGTGTTTGGAAAATCATTACAGTACTTAGTTTATTCGTCAAATAGCTAAACCCCAACCACAATCAAAATAGATGGTAAGGTGAGACTTGAGATTGACATACCTCTCATTCTTTGTAAGCTTGAACGGATATTCCTACCGAACTTTTTTGACTCAATGGAGCATTTACTGGTCTATTTTGCATATGAAGCAAGGATATCCTAGTCAATGCAATACAAGTGGATATATCCTTTTGAGAGTAAATAAATACAAGTAGTTTTATTTTATTATTTCAGGCATACATTGATATTGTAATTTGATTTAATTGAAACATAACATAATGGTTGTAGGTATCTTCGAAAGTTGTAATTAAATATTAGAAACAAGGCAAAAGTTGAAGGTTCAATTTGCAATGCATATTTAGTAGAAGAAGCATCATCTTTTTGTTCTTATTATTTTGAGGATCATGTCAATACAAAGAATAGAAATGTTCCTCGGAATGATGAAGGTCGTGTGCTGGTAGAAGATGAATCTGATGACAAGCTATCTATCTTCAAGCATCATGACAGAGCATTTGAAAAAGAAAAGAAAAGATGTATGACGGATGAACAGTGCAAAGCAACTCGAAACTACATCTTACTTAATTGTGAGAATGTTACACTATATATATTGAGTATGTATACCTAAAATAGTTTGCAGGTTTAATGTTAGGATAATTTTGTCTTGAATGGGAATAATTAAAAATTGATATCCTCTGTTCTTCCTATATTTACATTTGTACAGTGTTTATGTTGAGTTATTAAAATATAGACAACTAACCATTTCCAACCATGAGATTGATTCTATGCTATAAACATAATTTGTGAAATGGTTCAATAATTATGTAAGAATTATTAAGCTTTAATATTTTGAATTCTTTGATTTATTAGTATCTTATATTTTTTAAAATTATTTGTTGAATTTATGCTACAAACAAATGATCCTTCAAATGGAGATTTCAACAAATTCATATAGAATCTAAGTAAGAACCATTTAGATATGTGACAACCTATCCTAGATATTTTGTCAATGAATATAAATTTCATACAAAAGAGCATGGTTCTTCTAAAACAACTATGAATAGTGGTGTATGCATTAAATGTTCAAGTTATAGTATAGATAAGATTGATTATTATGGTCAACTAGCAGAAGTTATTTAGTTGGAGTATCTTGGACTCTAAAAGAATATGATTGTATTATTAAAATGCTAGTGGTTTGATCCTACACGATAAATGGGTACAAAGATTCATTTGGATATAAGCTTATGGATGTAAACCATAAACACAGATTTAATCGATATGAGCTATTTATTGTGGTAGTTCAAGCCACTCAAGTATATTATTGTACATATCCAAGTTTATCTCTTGATAACTATGACTGGTGGACTATTTACAAAATCAAAGCTCGATCAAAGTTAGAAGTGGCAATATCTCAATAAAGAAGTTAAAACTTAGCTATTGCACCGACATTTCAAAAAGATGATATAAATAATATTGAGCTTGTACATGTAGACGAATATCCAAATAACTTATGTGACTCAAATGGTGGCCTAATAGAAATTGAAGATGATCGTTTTCTATCTGAAAGTGAGTTGGAACTTCCATCAGAATCTGATAAAATATCAGAAGATCCATTAGAGGATGATAGTGATATTTATAATTAAACTGATATAATTATATTAGAATATTATAGTTTCAAAGACTTTCTATATTTGTTAAAATTCATTGGTGTGTATTATTTTAAAACACATGGTTGTTCATCATACAATATCAATTTATATTTTTATTATATCTCTATTATTTGTTCTATATTTTCACTTTTTGTAAAGTAGATGGCACATAAAGGACGTGGGCATGGTGGAGATGGACATGGATGTAGACATGAATGAATTTCATCTAGTATTTTACATCATGTTTTACAATCAGTGTCATCTCATACCCACCCATTCTAGACTTCAACATCAACATCAACATCAACATCACCATCACCATCATTGATACCTTTATCAAATATAAGGCCAACACCCATTGACCATCTTGCACACACTTCTAATACATCACCATACCACATTTTACACCACCAGTTCCCCCATTTATAGCACCATCGACTTCATCAAATTTTGTGCCTTACTCTGCAGGTAGTTCTAAGTTAGTAATACATATTGAGGATGGGAGGTATAAAAAATATATAAATATTACTTGAATAAAAAATTATGATGTTCCTGTTAGTGATTTTATTTTTATATATAGTTATGAATAACTTATTTTCAATGTTATTTGTTTTTTTATAAAGTCTTTCAAGAAAATGGTTGATTCCAAAGGATTCTCATTGAAGAATGTTTTTGAATCGACAAGAGAGACTAACTTTATTGAATTTTAGGTAAAAACACTGAAACAAAAGCATTAAAATTTAATTATCTAATTTGTTAAATATTATGTTGGTTATTATTCAAGCATAAAAGATTTATCTACTTGTTATTAATACAATTTTTTTGTGAATTTTCTATGTATAGAATTGGGGTGCACATGGGCACCCCAATTTGATGGACAAATAAAGTTTTTGTGGGAGAGCAAAGTTATCGAATGGTACTCATATTTTGTCCATAAATTAAAGATTTTAAAAGATCAGCATGATTTTATACTCGAGGATGAGTGGCCCGAGTGGCTTAATTATTGGGAGGAGCAAGAAGTGAAGAATTAATCAGAGATAGCTAGCAAAAATCGATAGACTAAGGTAGCTGGACCAGTTATAGAAATATCTCGCTACACAGGATGGTCAAAGTCGAGCATTGAGCACGCTCGAGATTTGGTACACTATATAACTCTAAAATATTTATATATTTAGTAGTTGGCGTAATAATCCAAATAAATCAAATTTGTGCATGATTTTATAATTTTAGCTAAAATTTTCAAACATTTGTTAATTTTTGACTTAATAAATACATATGTTATGCTAGAGAATTGGGTCAAGATCCTAATTTTTTTTTGAGATTTTCAGGAAAATGTATGTCAAGAAAATAGATGCGTAGTTTGTTGACAACAAATTTCAGATGATTTCTGTAAGAATCTATTATATTAATAAACTTTTAGAATACTGCAGTAAATTTTGAAAGTTGTGGGGAATGATAAATAGTTGATTTATTTATTTATATCTAGAATAATATTTATTCTACTTTATCTCAAGACCTTGTGGAGGAATTTGTGACAGCTGCTTTTCAGTGAATTGAGGGTTCTATGAATTTACAATCAATTGACTATTATCATATCTATTTGGAGAGTATAGAAGGTCAGAAGAAGTAACATGTATACGACATCAGCTCGAAGGGAGTTAAATTATGTGGTAGCAATAATGCTTCTAATTCCTCTGTCATAGTAGTGTTTGATGATGTGGTCGAACAAGTAATGGAAATAAATAAACATTTTGTATTTATGGAGAAAGAAATGAAAGAGAAGGTTGAGCAGATTAATCATTGTAAGTGAGAAAATAAGGAAATGAAAGAAGTGAATGATGAGATGAAATAAATTACAAATGAAATGCAACAGTAGATGTCCCTAAATGGAGTCACATTTAGTGGCTTTGATGCAATAGATAGCATTCTGATTCTAGAAGCAAAACCACTCTGGAGAGGTTACACAAATGCACCACCTAATGATGAAGATATGATTTTGTTTTAAATGATTATAAAGCTATGTTATATTTTTGTTTTAACCATGTAACTTTTGTATTAGAATAATTTCTGAACTATTTTTGTTTTTTGTTAATTATAAAAATGGTATATAGTGTATGTTTTTATTCAATTTAATATAAAATTTAAAAATATGTAATCAATTATTTTGAAAAAAATATAATTATGAAAATATTTTTCGAATGAAAATGGCATGGGATTTTTCCCTTGATAATTTAGCAAAGGATTTATTTGTATATGTTTAGTTGAAAAATATTAATTAGTATTCTTATTTATAATCAAAATTAGCATGGGGAAATAATAATTAGTTAGGGAATTTCCGTCGTTCAAAAATTTGCTAGAAATATTTTTTTTTAGTTTTTTGCGAGGAGCACTTTAACTTGAATAAACTTTTAGAATACTATAGTAAATTTTGAATGTTGTGTGGAATGAAAAATAGTTGATTTATTTTATTTATATCTAGAATAATATTTTATTCTATTTTATCTCAAGACCTTGTGGAGGAATGTGTGACAGCTGCTTTTTAGTGAATTGAGGGTTCTATGAATCTTCAATCAATTGACTATGATCATATCTATTTGGAGACTATAGAAGGTCACAAGAAGCAGTGAGTATGCAACATCGGCTTGAAGGTAGTGACATTATATTGTAGCAATCGTGGTTCTTTTTCCCTGTCAAAGTAGTGTGTTTGCTGAGGTGGTCGAACAAGTAATGGAAACAAATGAACATTTTGTATTTATGGAGAAAGAAATGAAAGAGAAGGATGAGCAGATTAATCATTTGAATGGAGAAATTGAGGAAATGAAAGAAGTAAATGATGAGATAAAAGAAATTAAGAATGAAATGCAAAAGTAGATGTCCAAAATGGATTCATAGTTAGTGGCCTTGACGCAACTGATAATATTCTAATTCTAGTAGCGAAAGCACTTAGGAGAGGTTAGCATAAATGCACCCCCTAACAATGAGGATGATAATTTTGTTTTGAATGATTATAAAGCTATGTTATGTTTTTATTTTAACCATTTAACTTTTGTATCAGAATAATTTCTGAACTATTTTTGTTTTTTGTTATTTATAAAAATGGTATATCGTATATTTTTTTATTTAATTTAATATAAAAATTTTAAAATATGTAATCAATTCTTTTGAAAAAAAATATAATTGTGAAAATAGCTTCGGAATGAAAATACTAAAGGATTTTCCCTTGCTAATTTAGCAAGGGAATTATTTGTATATGTTTAGTTGAAAAATATTAATTAGTACTCTTAATTAGGATCAAAATTAGCAAGGAGAAATAATAATTAGCTAGGGGAATTTTTGTCGTTCAAAATTTGCTAGAAATTTTTTTTATTAATTTTTTGAGACGAGCACTTTAACTAGAAATTATCTCCGTCATGAATCCGTCGTTATTATAGTTTAGTGATGGAAAAGCCCAAATAGCTAGGGGATTTCACTAGCCACTTAGGCTTTTTTGTAGTGATTATCTATATCTTTAGACAACTTACATTGCCCATTAATCTTCTACGAGGATCTAGAGCTGCATCTATAATGAGTCGAGTCAAGCAACTAGTAACTCAGCTTGAAAAAGCTCTTGAGAAACTAAAATATTCTTTTATTATAATTTTAAAATTAGATTGCACAAAATTATATCTCTAAATTAGATTATGATAAAAATGATATATCTCAACTTTTTTATTCATAAAAAATCATAATATTTTATTATTTATTTAGTTATAAATATATTTACTTTAGAAATAATTAATTTTCTTTAAAAAATTGTATATGGCATGAAATCTTAATTGTCATAACAATGTTGATTGCTCCCAATATCAATTTGTCATTCACTGGTAATATTGTTTATTGCCATTATTGTGCATTTATGATGACGATACCAATATTTCTAATGATATTGATTGCTAGCATTACCATTTCTTACTAATGCAAATTCTATGAGTAACTCATTCATGTATTGATGGTATCTTTGGTGTTCAGGTCTATACTTATAAATTATAGAATTCGCTCTTGACTTACCTTTCAAATTATAATTATAACAACCAACAAAACATTGTATAATGATTCAAATTAGATGGGATTTTACCAGAAGGGAAGAAATATAAGAGAAGAAAACTTGTGATGATGTTGTCATTGTTGTTATTAATGAAAATGTCATGACATTCCCATGTTAAGATAATAGAGAAACATACTCAAGGAATATTCAAATAGTAGAATTAATATATTTGGAAGAAGTCACACTTCTATTAGATGATATTATGGGGAAAGAGATAAAATAGAGACAAAGATTAATATTAATGAAGATGATATGTAAAAAAGGTTGAGGTTGACAAGCTAAAAGAAGCATGAGATTATAAAAAATCATGTCTACTAGAACCGTATCAATGAACGTTAAATCCATGATACAAGATGAAGGAATACAACATTGAAAGAATAGAAGCTAAATAAAGATGATGAAATATTTTTTAAAGCTATAGCATAATCACTCTAGACAATAAAAGATAATGTCATGATATTTTTCAAAGTCATGACTATAAATGAAGATGCTACAATATTTTCTTAAGATACAACATAATAATTATAAACAACAAGAAATGATGCTATGGCATTTAATAAGGTTGTGACATCATAAGATATACATCAAAAAGAAAAGAAAACAACTATTGATTAGATTATGACTAAAATATTAGGAAGTTATGCTGAACACAAAAAATAAGAAAATTAAAAATATTTTTCATTCAAAATCATCAATAGAATCAAAGATATAACATTTTATATCAAGAAGACTTCTTGGACTAATAAAGTGAATAATTGTGAAGTTAGACCAAAAAGTTGTCTGGCTGAATATACTAAATGTAGCATTCTTAGAAGGCAACCTAAAACTATATATTTTTTCCTAGACGTGATCGTATTTTTTCTTTACTATACACATTCAACTAATTAATATACTTGTAGATAGAGCAAAGAAGTCTTGGTAATCAAACTCAGTCATGATAAGTTTTTCCATGACTTTTCATCCACTAAAAAGTAAGGTCATGGATACTCAATCCCAACATATTCTTTCTATGATTGAACTATGTTTTAGAGTTGTAATGATAAAAAAAGACACAAATAATGCTTATATGATGAATTTTATACAAAACTTTATGAAAAACCTAGAAACATTAATTTTATAACACAATTTGTTGTTTCTCAACCACTAAACAAACCCTTTGTAAAGACTGAATTGTGTGATTTGATGTCATGAAAAATGAAAAAACCATGATTTTGATGATTAGAAAAAGAAGAGAGCAAAGAAAAATTAGTCATTGGGCTAAAAAAAGTGATCCATAGAGAACATAGTTGTGACTTCTACCTAATCACCGAATTCACTATTTTTCATTGCAGAGTGGAGGAAAATATATAGGTAATTGTTTAGCACTGAAGGTACTGAATATTTGAGGCAGTAATATATGGGTTTCAAGATTTGATTATATAAAATTGGGCTTTATTTGCAAGTATTTCACTGACTCATAATTTTTTTATAATTGCATGAAAAGTTGTGAAATTGAATCTTAATTAGGTAATACTGGTAGACTAGTAGACTTGGTAGAAATCTAAGGTGGAGTAGATATTGACATTCAAACATAAAGATATTTTTAATGTCATAGCCTATTTATACAAGAAAATACCTATTAAGAAGTTGTGATAGACTTTATAGGTCATGATTCAATCAATAAATCATTTCAATCTTTGCATCTCACAACTCTACCACTCAATTGTCATAATTTTTCACCATACACCATTTTTTTCATGTAAATAATATTAACCTGGAGTATTAACTATATTTGTTCTAGAATACAAAATTTCAGCCACTACATTTTTTTTTATGTCACAACAACCATTTGTTAAAATGGTACTAAAAGTCACACTATTTTCTGGAACTATAATATATTTCTTACACAATTAATATATCATAATACCAACTGATTTTTAGTTGTGATAAATTCTGATGTTTTGACGTTGTGTGTGAGTGAGTAATTATATTGATTATGGTATTTTTACCACAGTTACAATCAATATGGTTTAAATGGGCCTATAGGAGCATACATATCCCTAAATTTGGTGTGGTTTCTGGTACACCAAGTCATGGTTGACATCAAACAAAATGGGTGTCTCAGTAATATAATGTAGCATTTTAGGTTCCTCTAATGTTTCTAAGAATTTCATTCATTATTTTTTGATCTTCTTTACAAGATTTATCATGAATCAACTAACTACTCTAATAGCTTTTTTAATAACTTTTCTTGTACAACACATAGCAAACATCAAACTATCTACTACTAATGCATATAATACGCGAGACTTTTCTTTCTTTCTTCTTCAATGATAAGACAAATACTTGAGGATAACATAAAATTAAAAGGTATTGGGATAAAAATTAACTTACTACCATGCATGTTGAAGTGTTGTAAGATCTTATTAAGATTAATTTTTTTTAGACAACAAAATCTTCTAATTATTTCTATCTCGAAAAATATACATTCTCAGAACCATGGTTTGTTTCTCCTAAGTCCTACTTATAAAACTCTCTAGCCAACTATGTCTTTATTTCTTAAAATCGATATCTCTTGATTCATGCTGCCAACATGTCATCCATTTATAATAATATAATGATTAATTTATTTTCATCCTCAAACCTATTATGACAATTACAATGATTTGAATTGAATTTATATAATTGAAGACAAAAGATGAAGGAATCAAATATCTTATGACATTTTCTCAACACATGTTCGAAACTATATAAATATTTAATCAATCTCCAAACTATGCTCCCCTTGTGTGTTTTTGTAAGAAAATTTGGTTGGAGCTTATAATTATTTTTGAGAATTCCTCCATAAATGAAATAGGGCTTTGACATCTAACTCCTTAGAATGTAAATAAAAAATAATATATAAATCAATGCTACTCTAATATTTATAGGATGAACAATAAGAGAAAAAATCATCAATCAAGTGTGATACCATTTTTATTGATCAGTACTACTCTGCTTAAATTTGTAGACATATTTATTTCTAATGTATTTTTTTCCATGCGTAAATGCTACTAGCTTCCATGTCGTAATTATTGTATATAAATTCAATTTTTTACTCCATTGCTATCATCCACTCAGATGCATATGAGCCAAGTATATCTTTATCAAATGCTAATGAATCTCCAATCTATGTTAGAAGATAATTTATAATATGGCTCTTCATAACATACTCTGAGAACCAAGTTGGCAGTTTTCTATTTTGAGTTGGCTGACTAACATCTGTAGGTACAGAATTGACATGTTCTTGTACCTCATGTTATTGTGTTTCATCCATAAATACTAGAATTTCTTTTGCCAAATTATTTTCTACTTGTATAATTGTTGTCTCTAAAACATTATTCAACATGCAAACATTTTCATTTATTTGAAGTAGTTGATTTTTTACATTGATTATATCTCTGATATTAATTACCCGATAGGTAGTGTTATAACATATGCAAAACACCTCTACTCTTTAAGGATACACTAAAAATATATACTTTGAAGATATTTGATCTAACTTTATTTTTTCTTGGGTGTTATATATTATATATGTAGGAAATCTAAAAATGTTAATTAGAGTAATCTACAAGCTTACAAGTATATATATTCATATTTAAATTAATTGCCATTGATTGTGACCATTTGGTATTCAGATTACTGAGCATTCTTATATATATTGGTTGTTCATAATGATGTATAGATATGAAAATAACGCATATATATTTTGATTTCTTGATTTTTGGAGTTTTGAAGTATTTTAAAGAATAATTTTAAAATTAATAAATTTTTAGAGGTATTTAGAAGAGATGATAGATTAGTAAGTCTCACGTAGTTTTAACACTTTCTTTGTTCAAAATTCTTCCTAATTAGCCAAGTGCAATGCTTGTATCTGAAAACCCTACCAACTAATTAATATAATTTTTATTTTGTGATGCCCATTCTTAATGGTCATCATATTATCATGAAGCTATAACCATACTTAGCTCAGAAAATTTAAGTGGCTACAACATTATTACTCAAGTACCTCATTATTACTATATCACATCAACAAAGTACCTCATTATTACTCAAGGTTACAACCTATTATATCGTGCCACACCATTATCTTTATATGGGTCAGTTGTCTTAATTTAGTATCGTGATATTTAAAACAAAATCATGACTTTTGAGCTACAAAAAATTATAAAGCCATAACAACTCATGCCAACACTACAATGATTATTTGAATTCATGACTTTTATGATACTAAATGTTATGGAGAATATTATTTGAGCATCACACTATCTTGGACCTAAAGTTTTTTTCTCGAATGAAGGCATATCCACGATGTGTATGTCAAAGCTAAGAACTAATGTTATTGCATCCTAATATCACCAAGACAATATGTGATATGATAAAAAGAAAAATCTAATACTGTGGCCAAATACCAAAACCATTCCCATAGCAAACAAAAAAAAACATTTTGAGCATCAAGACTATTATTTAGTGCTACAACCACATAAACATATCAAAAAATACTATTTGAAATATCATGGACTCCATTGAGTATCATGGATATAAAATAATATGAGAAGTCATGTACACTCTTGGCCAGATCACAACATTGTGTATGTCGCTCTTTGTCGACTACTAATGAATAAAGGGATTGAGATATAGTCATTTCACAGCACCGCAACTTTGTATTGCATAAAGATTAGACCCAAGTTGTGATTATGATCAATAATATAACTTTGTGTTATAGAAAAATCAAAATATTAAATAGAGCCACAACAATGTTCAATATTAATGATTTCAAGTCAAAGAGTTGAAAATTGAAGTTATGACTTTTTTTCTAATTATCATGACTTCCTATTTGGAGAAATGCAAAGGCAGCCCACATATAAAAGTAAAAGATATAAAATTTTCACAAAAACACTCACTTATTCTGACTTTTTCTCGCCCAAATAATAAAAGTCATGACAATTACAAATCATAGGGGCAAATTTCACACTCCCTATGAATTTCTCAAACAATCAAGATATGCACGATAAATGTTAATCCCTATTTTCTGAGCACAACTCTCAAACAACTGTCTTCTAAAGATATATTTGGTAATTTGTACCAAACTATCATTGTCTAGGGTTTATGTAATTTGAAATATATGATTTTGTTATTTTAATTATAGATAGATGAATACTTGATTTATTTATGTATGGATATTGATGAATAATGAATAAGTAGAACTCAGTTTATGATTTTGATTATTATTGAGTTTATGCAAGATTATGGTAAAGTACAGTGATAGGTAAGCCATGAGGCTTACTCATGAATATTATATGAAGGAAGTGATAGCCCTTTTGATTGTTATACTTGAGATAAACATACATGTTGAACCATAAACTTGGGGTATCTTAATTATTGTGCGTATAATGCTAATGAAACAGAAAGTGTTGATACTTTTACATGCTAATACAATATGTATATCTTAAAAAGAACAAGTTCTTGATAGAGATGAATATTCTATTGAATGTTACTCTAAGAGGGTTACCTTTAGTGTGAGAGTATAATCATCACCGAGGAGGATGATAATAGACAATCCTTGAGACATACATGAGTATGTTATGAGTGGCTAGGTGGTGATAACGATTTTGAGAAACTCACATGATTTCTATCAATAAAACATGAAAAAAAATATGTTACTTATACAATTATGTTGCTTAGAAAACCAAAAATGATATTGCTTACAAACCCAATTAATCATTAGCATTTTTGATATTTGAGGTCGAAGAATAAAAGTATTTATATGAAACACCAATCAATGACAGATAAAAAAGTTGCAAAAAAGTATGATAATGTGAATAACTTTCAAATAGAGATAAATTATTATTTTTATTGTGATGTACCGAATAGGACAGATGTGAGGGGTCCACTATTAGGAAAAACTCAATTGTGACAATCTCATTGTTACCCATTAGGATAAGGATTCATTGCAAAATAATAAAATCTTAATCCTATATCTAAAATAATATATGTTGAACAACTTAATGGCTTCACTTAGATTTAATGAATATGGCATTGATTTAAGATTATTTAATAATATGAGTATCGATTTTTCTGATAATAAGTTGTCTTATTATTTAACAACTAAACTCGTAATACAATTCTTGTGAGATTGAATATAGACAAAAGTTTATTATACTAATTATATGACATATGCTTGTGGATATCAGATAATGAAATTCTTTCATTAAGGAGCTTTGGATGTTGACTAACCTATTAAAATAGGTGGAGTAAGAAAGTTGCAATATGTTTTTGGGAACTATTATTGGGTATTATTTAGTTTGATTAATCAATATTCATTGACATAAATATTCTTGTAAAAGTATAATATTTTTTTTAGTATTTTAGAAAGTGAGAAGTATAATAAATATTATAAAATCTAAAAGATAAATAATGTTAACTTTTATGAACATAGATGTGAATATATGGTTTTGTTAATGTTCTTGCATTTTATTTCTTTTTTTATTTTTTAGCAACCTTTGATGAGGTGAATCTCTAGGACTGAGCTATCCTCAATGGACAGAGAAATACTAAAAACTATAAGAACGCACTCCTAATATAGTGCTGACAAGCAAATTATGGAGTGCATAAAAAGTAAGAGAGAGACTCAATGAGGTGATGGAAAAACTATTTCATAACCCTTTGAATTCCTTGCTTTAGGGTATTTTGATAGACCTTAGTGATGGACAGTTGTTTTGAGATTCATTTGTAACCAGTCAAAACCATTTACTTTGAGTTGAAACTGTGAATATGAATCTAATTTATATGTCATATTATTATTTTTGAGAGACTATAAAAATGAATGAAGTAAGCCCAGACACAATAAATTTACACTTGTTTCTATTTGCAATAATATTTAAAAATGGAGTTGATTCCAAAATTTACCGTGGACTCCATTTAGAGCTATGAAGAATTCGCGACATCACATCTCACTAAATTATTTCTATCCCAATTATTTCTCAACTACATAGCGAGATAATTGATTTCTAACAATAGGAGCACGAGAACTTATTTAATATTTGAAAACATTTAAAGGAGTTATTGAAGAAATCTTCTCAATATTGATTTAAATTTTGGTTCCATGCTCAAAACTTATACAATGAGATGAAATATAAGAAAATGTACATGGTCGATATGACCACTATTTAATAATAATGAATAAATTGGAGGCAAATCATTTTTTATAGTAACTAACTAAAAATAAGTACTAAACTTAAATTTTGGAGAAGACAAGTCAAAGTGTTAGAGTTAGATGGGGTTATTACAATTGAAGAAAAGATGGAAGCCATTTTGTCGAATTTTGATGCCTAAGATAAAAAGAGAAGAAGTTAGGAGGAGATCTCCAGCTTACATACATGTGAATCATTAAACTTGAAGCCTATTTATAAAAAAGAATAGGGTAACTAAATGCAGAGCAATTGTATGTTTTTTGATCCAACAATAATATCCTAGCATATTAGAATTTGAATGTGATAAATCACAAAAATATTTCATATGAAAGCTTTACCATATCAGACAATCCTCTAGAAATATTGAGAATATTTTGGTTAACTACATGAATCTAGTGTAGTGAAGTTTTAATTACTAACTATCATAAATAGAAGAAAAGCTGGTTGTATATAATGAATTGCAAGTTTTCATAGTAGTAACTAAAAAAAATGATGAGTGAGACAATTGAAAAGGAGTGCTTGAAACAATGATTATTAAAATTAATTTAGTGATGAGTAACATAGATTATGGAATTGTTCATTTTGCATTATTAAAGAAGTGAATATTATAAACTAACTATTAATTGATGTGAAACAAAGTAAATCCAAAGAATTGTTAAATCAATATTGCTTGAAGTTAGAAGGAGGTAATAAAGGTACATTGACCAAATTAATTCTGGATATTTTGGGGGTAAAAGTTTTAAGACTCGTCCAAGAGTCATGGCTTTAGAGCTACGAGATTATTTTTAACAATGGGATTCTAGAGTTTTTATATGTAACAATGTTATAAATTCATAAAAAGTTATAATTCAACCTATAATTCTTTAAGAAGCTATGACCCCGACTCAAAAGAAGTAGAAGAATGATAATTATGAAGTCATGAAACATAACAAAGCCACAACTCAAAATGAATAGCAAAATTAATTTTCACTCAAAAATGGGAAAAAATAATATATAGAATCAGAAGAGTGATTGAAACTTATTTGCTGCCACAAAGAAAAAGAAATTGATAAAAATGAAACCAAAGATAAGTTTGCAACATATTTTTTATTTTAGTAATGCTATAGGTAGGTAAAATTAGATGAATATTTTGAAAAGTTTCTCAATATATTCTAGAAATTAGAATTAAACATAGTATTTTCCAAAGAACTAGTTCAAATAAAAACTATGTTAAATATTCGAAAGGTATAATATACAATAAAACTAAGTTTTTGGACATATAGACCATTAATATGATTAAAAATTATAGTGTCATTATTTAAAGAAATGTTTGAATGAAATTAAAAGACAACAAAAGTATTATTATACCTTTTACTATTAGAGATAAAGTATTTTGGGATGTATTATATGACTTGGGATCAAGTTTCAACTTGATGTTCTTTGTCTATTGTATTAAAATTGAATCTCGGCAAAAATACTAAAATTAATTTCACACTCCAAATAGTATAATAGACTATCAAGCACCCATATGGAATCATTTAATATCTATTAGTCAAGGTTTGTATCCAAATAGTAGATTTCATTGTGTTGGGTACGAATGAAGATTATTATGCAACATTAATTTTGTGATGACAATTTTTTAGCCAAGAGACAAGTCTTCATCGATGCTTGGAAATATGAGATTACTCTTTGTGTTAGTAAAGAAGAAGAAAATTTTTATTTTTATAATGACTTATGTGGTCTAAATGATGATGAAATAGGATGTAGGGTATTTGACAATTTACTCCATATCACATAACAAAAAAAGTAGATTTTTAGTTGAATAAATTAAGAAAAGACTATCGGTTAGATGAAGACAGAATCTATGTATTAAAAGTAAAATAATGGAGTTGTGGGTTTCATAGAGTACACAAAATAGAAGAATAACTTTGAAATTATGAGAGTAATGTAGTGTATGAAATAGAAAAATAAATTTGAAGATTTTATAGTAATGAAAATAAAGAAGATGATGAATTATACTTGAATTGCAAAAATTAGAAAATAGAAAAAAACTATAATGAGGTCATGACATTCTTCAAAATTGATACCTGTGAGAATTCTTATGATGATAAATCTAAATAAAAGGAAACATCTACAAAAAAAGATCAAAGCTAAGATAGAATCATGGAAAGAGAAATAAAAAAAAGATGATGGGTACACTCAGTACAATGCTCTGGTTTTTCAAAATAAAAATTGTAAAGTAAAAATAGAATACAATGTCATGATTGTGCTCCAAGCCATGATGTAAGGTCATGGAAATGTGAGTTTACTTTTCATGTCGGTAAGGAACAAATAAAGATTAATTTTACAATTACTTATGAGGTCTAACTAATGATGAAATTGGGTGTTGGATAATTAATAATCTACTCCACACCACATTACATCAAAAAGTAGATTTTTGTTGGGAAAGATTTATAGAATACAACTAGTTAGATGAAGAGAAAATCTATGAATTAGAAAAAAAACATTGGAGTTGTGAGAATGACAAAGTGTACAGAATTGAAGAATTACTTTGGAATTATGAGAGCACTGTAGAGTATCAAACAAATAATAACTTTGAGTTGTCATAGATATCAATATTAAGAAAACGAAGAATTACATTTGAGTTGCAAAAATGAGAAAACAGAAATAAATGAGTGCTAAGAGGTTGAGAAAAAGTAGATTCTTCAAAATCATGACATCTAATGACTTTTTTGAGGATAAGTCTATAAATTAGAAAGCATCTCGGGGAAATGTTCAAGGATGGGAAAGAATATTGGTTACACAAAAAAAATAGTGGTATACAAGCTTCATTCTTTTGATTCTAGAATGAAAATGGTCAAAAAAAAAGAAGAAAAAGCCATGGATGTTCTCAATGCTATGACTTTGGTGATATAGAATAATTAGTCGATCAAAATCCTAAGGAAAAAACCACAGCTATGTACAATTCCATGGCTTTGGATTAACAAAAAGAAAATGATAAAGAAAAGGTGCTAGAAAAGTCGTGACTTCAAAAATACCCATAACTCAATAATTGTAATAACTTTGGAGATGGAAAAAATAAAAAAAATGTCATGGTAGTACTTAATGTCATGAATTTTGGGATCTATATTTAAAATGAACAATAGAGTAGAAAAGAAAGAGTCATGATATGCAATAAAGTCATGACATCAATTGAGGAAACAACTCTAGAAACAGATGTAACTAAATAGATATTGATCGAAGAGAGAAACAATAAGTAAGTGAAGAAGAATACTAAAAAAATTGCATAGAGATAAGATATCTCAGATGGAGTTAAAAATGTTTTAAATTGTTTAACTATTGATTATAAATATAATACTATTTAGAAGGATATCCAAAAAATTTTTTCTTGCATGTGTCATATAATAATCACATGTATCCATCGTATGAACTAATGCACACATCTAATGAAAAACAAGTACAGTTATGGAACTCAAACCCAACCATGACTATCAACATGTCTACTTGAATTTGCTAAACTATTTAAAGACCTTACCAACCACAAATCCAGTAATATCGATTCATTGTGATGATTAATTTTTTTGAAGAGGGAAGATATTACTTAAGGATGGGGAATTTTATTAGTGAGAAATTATTTTTGATATTCAAATTTTCAAATATTATTATATTTTTCGAAAGTTGATAAAGAAGTGTAGATGTGAAAATAGAACTAATATGTATCGATTTCACATTTATTTATATTTTGAAGATTTTAAGTGAATAGTAATGAAATTATTGAGTTTTAGTAGTAATTAGTAGAGGAGGTCGATTCATGAGTCACTAAGTCTCACATATTTTCAACATCCATTATTAGCCAAAACTTTAACTAATTAGTTAGGGGGTAATTCTTGAATGAAATGATTCTACCAATTCATTATCACAGTCTTTTCACAATCTTGCAGTGTTATTTCTCCATCATAGTAACTAATTATCTAATCCGTGCTCAAAGTCACAACAAATAACACAAAACCATAAATTTATCTTTATACATCTTAATAGTCTTAACTTAAAGGGATAATAATTATTATAATTTCATGACTTTTTATCTACAAAATATTATATGGCCATAACTACTAATACCAAAACTATGATGATTATTCAAAGCCATGACTTTTAGAAAACTAAAGGTTACAAAGATATTACTCAAGTATAATCATTTCTAAGGTTACAACTCTTATCTTAAAAGAAATGAAAAAATGACTCGTGTGTGAAAGCTAACTATCAATGTCATGACATCCTAAGAGTGTCACAACAATATATTATATGAGATTATTTTTGTATTGCGATTAGTGCATTCTTTTGCATTGTGGCTAGTTTATTGTATCGCCGCCACAAGCGACACATGAAAGACATTCTCAGTGATGTGGCTATTTTTCAGCATCATGGCTACAAACATATGTCAATTCTAAGTGTCTATGATGTCACACATTTTAACTAATAGTTATAATATTTCATTCACATGTCTTACTACTCACCATGTCAATTCTATGTAATGACTCAATAAAAAAATTTAGAATTTCATGAGATTCTACATATTCATGATGACCAACAAAATATGAGAATATGATGAAAATATTAAGGGAATATGACATGCAAAATATAATTTTTAATATTATATTTAATAATACTATAAATAATGGTAGCATAATTAATATGTTTGTCAGAACTATTAGAAATCAGTCTTTAGATGATATTTTTGATGTTGGGTGTATGTGTCACAAAATTATCTAATAATGTGAATGAAAATGAAAGTTATTATTATTGTATTAGTAAACAAAACAAAATTACTTAAATATCTTAGGATGCCCAGTAGATAATAATTTTTCCACACTATATGTTTGTTAGTGAGCCGAAAAAAAGAAAACTCAAACAAATATACCTACACATATACACTCATATACATTGGCATCCACATTTACCCTCATACAAATTTTACATGGGAGGGTGATTATCCACATGTTATTATACATATACAAATAAAAATATGAAAGTGAATAAACAAATATATCAATGTGTGTGTATGAGTGTGTGTGTGTCTATGGGTGTGTGTGTGAATTTTAGCTTTATATTTTAATTATTTGTAAAGCCATGGGATGTGGGAGCGAGGATATTTCTAGTCAATCCCCATGAAAGAGGATATATCGGGGATCACATTCATGTCCTCAGAGAAAAGCAAATTTAACATCCTTAATGTGGAATACCTTTGCTTTGTGTTACACATATTTCAATAAGTTTATGTTAATGTAATATCATTTAGGGATGGTTGAAACATATAATATGTCATTTATACAATCTAGAAATACATGTATATGTTTGTGAATGACATCTTTTGTGGATGGTCACGTCTACAACACATATGAAACAAAACATTGAATTCACATGTGAAATATTTATTTTTATGTCATTCATTTTTACATCTTAATTATATGTTGGACATGTATTATATCTGCTAATCATTTAAATTTAGAAGTATTCCAAATTGTAGAAATCTTTTATAGTCCATAATAAGTGGATTGTTGTTTATTGCATACTTGCGACATACTATGTTAGTCATTTCAATATCAGAAATAGAGGTGTCAACCGGGCCCGTGCCGTATCGTGCCTGACCCGGCATGGTTCGGCCTGCGGCACGGCACACTGGTACGTGTTTGTCCCGTGCCGGGTGTCCCGTGAGCCCGACCCCACAATGCCCCTCCCACAAAAAAAAAAAGACCGCGGGTCGGGTCTAAATCGACCCGACCCGCGGTCCCCCGTATCCCAAACTGCTCGGACAGGTCAGCCCGAAGCGGGCCATGCAAGGCAAGGCACGGCCCGCCGTGCCTGCGGGCCGTGCCGGGTCCAGTTATTTTAAACCGTGCCGAGCCAGGCACAGCGCCACGCCCGTGCCCAAAAAATTCGGGCCGTCCTGGCCCGGCCCGTTTGACTGCTCTAATCAGAGGGCATCCCATCTATAATTTGTCTAACTAAGAAGTTATGTTTTTATAACATAGTTGACTCATCCTTCTATGTCAAAGATTGGACTAATCCACTTCTTGAATCTTCAACAATGAATCAATTTCAAAATAAAAATCAATATAAAAACTCATGTATTTGCACATCTCATCTTTCCAAGGAATACTTATTGGTCCTATATCATATTTAAGAGCATCTCCAAGAGGCTTGCTAAACGCCTCCGTTTAGCTAGTTTAGTGTGGATTTCTACAAAAATGATCTCCAACATCCTCGGCAACCGTACCGCTAATTTAAATATTGTCCAAATCACTCGCTAGAAAGAGAGTTTTCGTTCCTCGCCAGACGCATCAATAGATGAGATTATTTTTTGAAGAGAAACCAAAATTCAGTTAATGCCCATATTTTTTATCACTCAATTGAACAGAAATCATGTTTTCGATGCACGAAAACAAAATTTCGTTCAGCGATAGGAGCATTTCGCTGCAGGAAAACCTATATTCGTGCAGCGAAATGAGGTTTTCGTTACACGAAAACCTTAATTCATGCAGCGATATGAGCTTTCCGCTGCAGGAAAAAGTTATTTCGTGCAGGGGAAACAACTTTCCGCTGCACGAATTGTATGAAAAATGTGCAACATTAAAATATTTTTAAACTTTTTTTTTTGTTTTTAAAATACATCTCATTTTTCTTAAATATAAAGTTTTGTTTTTGATCCATGTCAAATTTTTATCTAGTTAAATTAAAGTAAATATCTATAGTGTGTGTGTGTTGTGTCAATGTTTTTTTTTTTTGGTGTATTTTTGTGTGTGATTGTATGTGTGCTTGTGTGTGTGCTTGTTTGTGTGCATGTATGTGTGATTGTGTATGTGTGTACAAGTGAGCGAGATTATGTGTTGCTTATTTTAAAAGATTAAGTATTTTAAAAGATTATGTGTGTACATGTGTGTATGATTATTTTGATTAATGTTTAAAATTTCAAAATTTAAACTTTTGAATTTATTAATATTGGTGATGAAATGGTAGGTATTTTAAATATATGTTGCAAAATAAATAACTTTAAAATTTATTTATAGTTTGTTGAGTTATATAGCTAAAATAGATAGTATTGTTGGAGATGCTCTAATATCCTCTCTTCAAATACAAATTTTTAACCCCTATGGATTGCTTAGTTTATACTCAGAAAATTTTGATCTAATTCATAAACTAGGAGTACCTGATCAATGAGCACATTATTGTGTGGATTAGGATAGTCACAATTTCGGTAATTATTAAAGAATGATATTTTGTTAAATATGAGAATAATTGTAATGCTCGATAAACATTTTAACTACCCTCTTGCGCTTTTATCAACAAAATAAATTTGAGATTTTCATCACACACAAGCAAAGATATTTTATTCAAAAAAATGTCAGAATAATCGTAATGTTCACGAAACACCTGATCATCATTGTGCGACCCGGTAGGTTATTAAAATCTGTATATTTGTACATTTTTGTGGACATTCTGCACGAGGATTGGGTATATATCACAACAACATGCATATTATACGCGCGAAACGTCATCCATAACAGAAAAATGAATAATTTTATTCTAGAAATAATTGCATTGGCAAGAGAAAAAAGGCAGTCACGAACAAGTTTAAAGAGAAAACACTCTAGTTGACGTTGACCCTGTTACACAATTTTCTGATCTCCCCATCGTTACCAAGGAGAGGATTGATGTTTCCCATTCTAATCATTGCTTCACCGAAGTCATCGAAGAACTGCTGCAAATTCTTGCTGTACAAATCAACCAAAGACGTCGTATCATGGTCTCCTCCGTCGTGGAGAACTTGATCTGAGTGGAGCAGACCCGTCCTAACGATGATATTCTTGTAATAAGAGTTGTCAAAAAGCCTCGGAGTTTTGTGATCCAATGGGAAAACATCATTGTCACTAAGACCAGTCTGGATAAGGCACCTCTTCTGTCTTTTTAGAGCAAATTTACGGTCGATGTTGGTGTCGTTGTATATGCGAGATTTAAAACTCGTGCATCGAGATTTGCCAATCGTGTGTGATCCTGAAATTAGATGACAAGAGCACATAAATAAACAAAGAAAATAGAAGAAAAAAAGCCTAGAAAACTGAATAGGAATAGCATACCAGATAATACAACCATGTCTTGAAGGGAAAGACCTTGATCGAGGAAACGGCGGACGAGGTTGCTGACGTTGGATGCAGGAGGAGGTATCACCCCACTGTTTGCTATGGAAAAATAGGCAGTGGTGGAATCCCTCCTGCCAAGTTGAACAATCCACGATTTCCCTCCCAGCTGAAAAAAAAAAAAACCAGCAATTCTATTTCGTCATCATGGGACATAAATCCAAAGAATCAGAAAGAAAGTGACCGAAGGTCGTCACAGCTCTTCGATGGTCTCTACGCTCACTAATGCCAAAACCAAACTTAAGTTTCTTACAGCGACAACGGAGTCACGAGCAACGAGGGCTAAGATATCCGCGCAGGAGACTACGTTCGGGCAGCTTTTTTCCACCTCGCTTTTCACCCGGTCAATGAATCCATAGCCTCTAAGGGAATTATTATTTGGGCCAGCAGTCTTCTCTCCGACAAACGAAGATGCGTCATCTAGAAGTATAGATGCGTCGCAGCCCTTTGACATCAAGATTAGCCAATCATTGTGTGATCATTAATAATGCATTGCGCATGCATGGTTCGATGGTGAGAGAGAGGGAGAGAGAGAGAAGTGGGCCGTAGCCTGTAGGGGGGAATTATGTTACTCACTTTAACAAAGCAGTCATGGAAGTGCATTCGAAGGGTAAAAGCTCCCATGCGCGGATCTTTCAGGACGTTCGATTTAACGGCACTCCCGACTATTTTATTCAGATTCGGGCAGGATAATTTGTAAAAGTCCTCAGAGAGGCTTGCGAATGAAACGACAGCAAGGGTCGCCAGCAGCGGCACGATGATGAAAGCGGGACGGGTCGGAACAGCGCAATGAACCTCCATTTCCTCTGCTCCTGGACTCTGTGGTGGCTGCTTCAACGCTGTTGTGACACCCTCTGCCGATCGGATTGTTGGATATCGGACTAATCATAAGTTGAAGTCTGTGCATCACACATGGGGTGCATATATAGACGCCCAGACGCGTCTCCGTTGTTGGCCTGTCAGAGCAACTTTATGCGATGACTGAGACCCGAAGAAATCAACAAATCGAGTCCTCCTCGTGGAATCTAGGGGATAAACCCAACCCGCTTTTTGATTGCATCAGTCTTCAAAATTGATATCTTAATAAAAACTATAATTTTTATGTTTTTTCATGAAATATTAAGAAACTCACCTTTTATAATTTTCATAATAAATTATAATACATTTTTTTATAATATAAAAATTAAACTTAGATACGCCCTTCGCTACGCTATTTCAAACGATCCAAGCCAAGACAGCAACAAAAAAGTATCATAATAAATTCTTAATTAATTTAGATTTGATTCTCTATATGTGTAGTTAGTTATATTTGTTAAATAACAACAAATACTTGTTAAAACAATGATTTTTTAAGATCATAGAAATAAAAAATAAAAAGCTGTAGCGGAGAAGAAGAAGAGAGCAGCGCGAAGAGAGAAAACCATGCAAATTAATTATCAAAAAATATTCACCCACATGGCCAAAATAAAAAATCATAGTTTATATATGACTATGATATTTGATAAAAAAAGAGCAAAAGAAATACTTTACAGCTATCCAAATTTAATAAACATTCATTAAAGTCATAAGAGTAAATTCACTCAAATCCCAATCAACTATGTCGAACAGCCCGTTAGCAATAGTTCCAACATTGGTCACGTGCATCTGTTGATTTAATGGGGTTGCATTATGTCTATATGTAACATATCACTATGTTCATACCACAAGATAGAGTACATATGTATGTATACGTGTGTCTTCTGATGCACATTTTGTGCGGGGTAAGCACAAAATAATGGGTGAAAATCATATTAATCAAAGAACAAATCTATGCCTGCCAACCTACATATAAATATATTAATGTTAAATTCAACCAAAAAACAAAATTAAAACAGTTTTCAAAAGTAAAATCATCATCATCTCTTGTTTGTGTGTGTGTGCGCGTGTGTGTGCGTGTGTGCGTGTGTGTGTGCGTGTGTGCGTGTGTGTCGGGTAAAAAAATCTTGTTTCTTCCAAATTTATAGTAATGTTTCTTTCTTCATGTCAAATAACCTCTTAATTGCTAAAATGAAAAATCTAAATTAAATGGGCAATTATTGTTAAATAAATATTAAATGTTCGTTTTTAATGGGAAGTTTTGTTAAACATTAAATGTCTATTTTTAACAGGGAAGATGAAATGTCAATAGTAAATGGTTACTTTTATGGGTGATAATGATTTTTAATTTTCAGTTTTATTAGGTCAAACTACAACCTATAAATAAATCATTATATTAATTATATAAAAAAAAAATTAAAGAAAGAAAGAGTCTATTTTCAGAAATATTTTCTCTTCGGTTATTGTTTGCAGCCAATTTTTTTTTATAATATGGTATCGGAGGGATGATGAGTATAATCAATAATGTCACGCTGCCCCGATTAACGAAGGTGAATTATAAGAATTGGAGAATCCAAATGAATGCTCTTCTAGGTTCTGTGTATTGTTGGGAGGTAGTTCAAGAAGGTTTCGAAGAGCCAGAAACTACCAAAAGATATACGACGGCTCAAAATAAGGTGTTGAAAGAGATGAGATCAAAAGATAAGATGACATTTTACATCATGTTCCGAGTTGTTGATAAGTCGGGCTTTGAGAAGATTGCGAGTGCAAAAACTTCAAAAGAAGCATGGGGCATCTTGGAGACTACGTACAAATGAGCCGACCGAGTTAAACAAGTTCGTCTTCAAACTCTTCGCAACGAGTTTGAAAGCATGAAAATGAAGGAGTCAGAATGTGTGTCCGATTACACCACGCGTCTTCAAATCGTGGTGAATCAACTCAACCGAGACGGAGAAAAATTGTCTGATCCACGGGTAGTAGAAAAGATTCTGAGGTCATTACCCGACAGTTTCATGAATTTAATATGTGTCATGGAGGAGTCAAAGGATCTTGCAACGTTCATAATCGACGAGCTTGTAGGTTCCCTAATGGCACATGAATATCGTAAGAAGAAGAATGAGGAGGAGACACTTGAGCAGACACTTCAAATCAAAGCATAGTTCAATGACGAAAGGTATTCTATTTATCAAAACTTTCGAGGTAAATGGCGAGGCCATGGTGGTCGAGGAAATATTCGCGGTGGTAAAAGCTACAGTCAAGAAGGGTATCATGGGAAGAAGGGGCAATCAAACCAACAAAATTGGCGTGGAAAAGGACGCGGTCATGGAAGAGGTGGTCGGTCAAATTATTCCAACTTCGAGTGCTACAAGTGTGGCAAATATGGTCACTATGCGAAGAATTATAATTCTGATAAATGATACAATTGTGGAAAGGTGGGGCATTTTGCAAAAGAATGTCGAGTAGAAAAAAAGATAGAATAGACAACCAACCTAGCTATGGATGATGAAGCAGAAGAAGACTTTCTCTTAATGGCATATAACAATGTCAACATCGACAACGACATGGTGTGATACCTTAACACAGATGCAAGCAACCATATGTGTGGGCACAAGCATTGTTTCAAAGAGATGCAAAAGGTTGAAGTTGTATCTGTATCGTTTGGAGATGGCTTGAAGGTTGAGGTAAAAGGACAATGTATGATTTATTATGTACAAAAGGATGGCTTCATTGGGTCAATCCAAGATGTGTATTATGTATCAGGCCTCAAGAGCAACAATTTAAGTATGGGGCAACTCATGGAGAAAGGATATTCAGTTTTTATGAAAGACCGGATATTACTATTGAAAGACAAGCAAGGGCGTTCAATCGCACAAGTTTAAATGGAAAGAAATCGAATGTAAAAGCTGAAGTTGAGAAGTATACGAGAAAAATGTTTGCAAGCCAACATGGAAGACAAGGCGTCACCGTGCCATCTCCGTTTTGGTCACCTACATCATGAAAGCCTAAACAAGATGGCAAAGAAGAACATGGTGCACGGACTACTGAACATGGAATACTAGGAAAAATTTTTGGAAGAATATGTGCTCGGAAAGCATGCAAGAATGTCATTTCAAAAGAAGGCAAAATATCGGGCTAAGTAACCTCTCGAGTTGATTCATTCCGACATATGTTAACCAATCACCCTTGAATATTTCAGCGGCAAAAGGTATTTTATTTCCTTTTTTGATGATTTCTCACAAAAAACTTGGGTTTATTTTCTGAAAGAAAAATCCGAGGAATTTGAGGTGTTCAAAAAATTCAAAGTGCTGGAGGAAAAGGCAACCGGTAGATATTTTAAATCTTTACGATCCGATAAAGGCGGCAAATACACTTTAATGATTTTCATGGAGTATTGTGAGGTGCAAGGCATAAGGTAATTTTTAACCGCTTCATACTCTCCACATCAAAACGGTGTAGCCGAGAGGAAGAACCAAACCATTCTTAACATGGTTCAGTTAATGCTCAAAAGCCAGAAAATGCCAAAGGAATTTTGGGCGGAAACCATGTAATGCGCCGTCTATGTTCAAAATCAGTGTCCACATACAAAGTTGTATGATCAAACACCACAAAAGACATGGAGTGGACTAAAACCAATAGTCTCTCATCTCAAAGTATTCGGTAGTTTGGCCTACGCACACATGCCGGATCTGCAAAGAATGAAGCTCGAAGACAAAAGCAAAAAATATATTTTTATTGGGTATGATGAGAAAATAAAAGGATACAAGCTATTAGACCCAATAAGCAAGAAGATTCTAGTGAGCCGTGATGTACGAGTTCATGAAGCAAATGAATGAGATTGGAACAAAGCAACAGAGGGATATCATTGATGTTGGAGAATCATCAATTGCTATGCCAACAACTATACCGAAAAATTCTAAAATCATTGATGATGTAGATGAACCGCGACAACCCAAAATGCGAAGCTTACAAAATTTGTATGATTCGAAAAATGAGGTACACCTTGTATGTTTTTAGTAGCTTCTGAAAATTTAAGCTTTGAACAGGCGGTGCAAGACAAGAAGTGACAAACTACCATTGACTAGGAGATTAAAGCAATAGATCGCAACAACACATGAAAGTTATCAGAATTCCCGAAAGGAACTCTGCCCATTGATGTCAAGTGGGTATTTAAGAGAAAGATGAATGGTCAAGGGGAGATAGAACGGTATAAGGCGAGACTTGTAGCAAAGGGATACAAGCAAAAAGTCGAGAATCGACTATGACGAGGTGTTTGCTACCGTTGCAAGAATGGAGACAATCAAATTGCTAATTTCACAAGTGGCTCAATTCAATTGGCTGATATTACAAATGGATGTCAAATTGGCATTCCTGAATGGTGTGCTTGAAGAAGAAGTTTATATTAAACAACCACCCAAGTACATGAAAATCGGAGAAGAAAAGAATGTATTGAAATTAAAGAAGACACTTTATGGGTTGAAGCAAGCATAGTGGGCGTGGAATACTCGTATCGATACATACTTCAATGAGAATGGGTTAAAGAAATGTCCCTATGAACATGTCCTTTATGTGGAGAAGAGTGGAGTTAATATATTATTTATTACTCTTTATGTTGATCTCATTTTTATGGAAAATAATAATGAAATGATACAAAAGTTCAAGAACACAATGATACGAGAATTCGAGATGACAGATTTGGGCTTGATGAAGTTTTTCCTTGGTCTAGAAGTAAGACAAGAAAAGACAGGTATCTTTGTATCTTAGGAGGCATATATAAAGGAGATTTTGAAGAAGGACGGGATGGAGTCTTGCAATCCGGTTTCAACACCAATGGAACCAGGTGCAAAATTCTCAAAGTTTGATGGAGGAGAACGAGTCGATGCAAACAAATACTGGAGTTTAGTGGGAAGCCTTCGCTATCTCACATGCACAAGGCCGGACCTTGCATTAAGTGTTGGTATTGTAAGTCGGTTCATGGGGGAGCCAGTCTATTCACATTGGAAGCCGTTAAAGCAAATTCTTTGATACATCGAAGCAACAATGTCACTCGTATTATTTTATACAAATGCGGTAGATTACAATTTGGGCGGGTACTCCGACAGTGATTGGTGCAGAGACATGGACGATCGGAAAAGCACATGGGGTTATATGTTTTTTATGGGTGACACGGCGTTTACTTGGCTTTCAAAGAAGCAACCAATCATGACACTCTCGACATGTGAAGCTGAATATGTGGCAGCATCTTTGTGTGTACGTCATGCGATATGGCTTAGAAATTTATTGGGCAAAATGGAGCAACAACAACTCGGTGCAACTGAGATACGAGTTGACAACAAATCAGTAATTGAGTTGAGCAAGAACCTGGTGAATCATGAGAGAAGCAAGCATATTGGCGTTCGTTTTCACTTCATCCGAGATCGAGTGAAGGAAGGAAATATAAAATTAGTATACATGACAAGTCGGGAACAAGTTGCAGATATCTTCACCAAACTGCTACCTACGATACTACTCGACAACTACAAAAGATTACTTGGCATGAAAGATGACAGAAGTATTTAAGTTTATGGGGGAGTTTTGTTAAATAAACATTAAATATTCGTTTTTAATGGGATGTTTTATTAAACATTAAATGTCTGTTTTTAAAAGGGAAGATGAAATATCAAGAGTCAATAACTACTCTTATGGGTGATAATAATTTTTAATTTTTGGTTTTATTAGGACAAACTAATGCCTATAAATTAATCATTATATTGATTATAAAAAAAACAAGAATTAAAGAAAGAAAAAGTTTATTTTCAAAAATATTTTCTCCTCGGTTATAGTTTGCAGCCAATTTTTTTTTTACAATTATTGACCAAAATGCTTGTCTCAAGTTTGATCAAGTAATTATAATGTTTTATACAATTGAAAAATTATTAGAAATAATTTTTAAAAAATATCTAAGTCAAATATGTAAGATAAAGGGAAATTCTTGAAGCGGAAGTGATAACAATAAATCTTTGTTTTTATTTATATTGATATCTTGACAAAAAAATATTTAATAACAATTTAGATAAGAAGAGAATAATTATTAAAAATATTAGTAAAATACTTATAATGATTTAAAATCTTTGTGAAAAATATTAGTAATATTGAATTTTTGTGTTTTTAATTTTGTCTTATTTCTTTAATATTAAACTTATTGAATAATAAAAAACATTTATAAAATTATTTTTACACTGAAATTAAAAATATTCTTGAATATTTTATGTAAATTAATGGTGTGCATATTATTATATGTTATTTCAAGCATATACTCACTTATTGATGGATTTTACTTTCATTGAAAAAAATATAAATCAATAAAATATTAGACTTGGTGTAAATAATTATTAGATTTATAATTAATATACTTACAATAATTAAAAATAAACATAAACAATTTTCTAAAAAATAATTTGTCATTTAAATTTTTGTTTTTTTTTGAGGTGATAATTTTTTGATAATAAGCATTCTTTTTGAATGCTTTTATTTGAAATTTAAGTGAAAAAACTTACTAAGAATAAATTTTGATATTTTAAATTTTGACTTATATTTTTTCAATGGTATTGGTTAATATTTTTTTAAATCTAAACTAGATTATTCTTTCTTAAAAGAAATCATTTACACAATATTTTAGATAAAATAAACTTAAGAATAATAGTTATGTTAGTTGAAGTATATACTAATTTATTTAAACACCTTTTACCATGATAAAAAAAGAATTAATAATTGTTTATGTTTTAAATAAATAACTATCAAAAATATAATTAGATAATTGATTTTATTTCAAAATATAGCTAAAAACTTACTAATATGTAATTTTGATCCTATAAATTGGATTTTTTTTTTCTAGAATATTATACCACTGGGCAATGACTACTTTTATCAAATTATTCTGTTTCTTTCAGAATTAAGTTTTATGATAATATTTTAGCTAAATTATATTTCTTTAAAACATTTGATGTTTTTTTTTTTCAAAAACCAGTATTTCATTTTTAATATTAATTACTTTCCAGAGACAAACAAGGATGCAAGAATTATGGAGATTTATAATCCCAAATTAAAGGAATTTAAAAAGAACATGATGTTTATGCCTCATTGGGAGCAACCATATATACAAATCATCTAACAAAAAAAATAACTTTGCTCAAGTTTGATGCCAATTCAAGGTATTTTTTCAAATAATGGCAAAGAGAGATACTATTATTGGTGGTGAAATGAGTGCATCAAATATAACCTGTGCATCTATCTCCACCACAACATGAGAAATATTAAGTTGCACAAAGTTGTTACAGATGATTATCGGCTGCATCTTTGTGGATGGAAGTAGAATAAAGTCAGTATTGCACTTGCTGCAATGAAATATAAATTAGAATAAATTATCTGTTTTAGCTACGGAAAGGTAGCTCGGAAATTTAGCCAGGGAAATAATTCCTAGCTAAATTACGAGGGAATAACAAGATATATTTAATTTTAGATTGATTTACAAATTTGAGACGGATTTGTGATGGATTAGAGACATAAATTTTAGATAGAAAAATATTATTTCTAATATTGTTGAGATTTTGGCGCAATGATTGGCTCCAAATTTAGCAATGACTTTACAGATGGAATTTTCCTAGCTATTAGATCGAGAAAAAAATCCCTCGCTAAATCATTATCTAGAAATATTTTTTTACTGTTATATATTAATAAGAAGCGATTAGTCCTTAAATTATAATTTTCACAAAATATATGTATTTATCTAAAGATTTTTCTCTAGCTATTTAGCTCGGGATTATTTCCATCATTAATCTTTACTGAATTACTTTTTTTATATATTTATTGTTTTAATATTTTATGTAATTTGGTATATCACACTTTTTTCTTTGTCTATGGACGAGAAATACTTAAATTATATCTTCTCCTCGTATAATTATATAAATAGAATATTATAAATAAATAATTAGAAAATATTAAAATATGCAAAAAAAAATTATTTTAATAAAGGCAAAAATAACTATTTTTATATTTTGAAAATTTTTAAAAATTATAAAAAATATTTTTCTGAAATATTTAATTATGATTTTTAAATATTTATATTAAAAAAATACATTAAATAATTAATTCTATAATTATAAACAATTTTAAAGATATTTTAATAAATAAATGAACATACATAAAAATTTATACTAATAAAAAGTTAAAATAATTAATTGTATGATTAAATATGAATTATTTACAAAAATATCTAAATTAACAAATAAACACACACACACACACACACACACACACATACACACACACACACACACACACACACACACACACACACACACACACACACACATATATATTAATTAAAGTAAAAAAAATTATTATTATAGGAATCTTTTAAATAAATAATTACTAAAATATTTAAATATTTGAATTATAAAAATTAATTTCAAAATTTTTATAAGATTTAAAATAAAATAAATTGATATTTAAAGATAAATACTTAGATGTTTTAATTAAAAGAAAAAACTTTTGATGATTAAAAAAAATATCTCCGTTTGGTTATTAAAAAAATACTTAAAGTATTTTTTTTAGGGTTTCAAAAGAGTTATTTAAAATATTACTAATGATATTTTTTGTCATAAAAATACATTAAATTATTTTTAGTCCTATAAACACTTTTGAAAATTACTACCAAACAGACACCAAGTTGATTTGAATTTAAGTTTTATTTTTTGGCTATACTAAAATTTATAAAAATTTAATAATTGAGTAATATCTTTAATATTAGCTTTTTATATTGTATTTTTTAAAATTATAAATATAACTTTTTTAATGAATTTCTCACTTTAATTAATTTTTGGAATTTTATAAATTATAAATTATATTACATAATATGAAATTTTATGCCTTTAAAATTATTTTATATTTTATTCATAAAAAATAATATGAATTCTAAAAAATTATTAACCATTATATATATATATATATATATATATATGGAAAACATTATTATAATATCATATTATTTGTTAATTATGAAATAATATTATAAATTTATCCATAAATTATAAATAATATGAAATGATATAAATTTTGTATAGTTATACATTTATATAATTTATTTATGGTTATATTAAATAATAGGTTTTTTTAATAAATGAAATAATATGAAAATTTGATTACCAATTATTAGTTTTCATGGTTATTAGTAATATAATTTTTTTTTGCTTCATTTGTATAACCATTAAATACATTTTTTTATTTTTGAAATTCATTTCATATATTTATTAATAATATTACAAAAAATAACCATTAAAATTTCATAAACTATTAACCATAAATTTATTTACTTATTAAATAATATAATTTATGGTTAAATAAAAATTTATTTATTTTTTTTATTTAAATTAGTCAATTTTTATTTTTTTTATTTAATTTTTTTTATATTTATAAATGTATCTTCTTTTTTTCTATATTTACATCTTTTTTTTTTTTAATTTTAGTTTCTGTGAAATATAAAAATGCTAGGTCCTTCTAGCACAAAAACCATATTTCTTATCTTTGCAAAGAGAGGAGATGCGAAATGGGAGCAACTTACAATACTACATCTTCTTGTTATCAAGTACGATTATCAATGCTCTTCTCCTTCAGAATACTAATTATATTTCTCTCTCTCTCTCAATTTGATTTCTACGAAAGGAGTTTGGTTTATAATGATTAATCGGCTTTTATTTTTTTTTTTCATTTTCCCCTAATTTTTCTTTTTTCTTTTGTTTTCACATCACTTATATGATTTTGACTCTCCACCATGAGTGAAACAACATATGGGTAGTGTAAACTTGTTCTTTTAATGTTTAATTTTTTAGGGTTTTATGGATTTCAAATAAAAAAGAATGCTTCTTATTTTCTACTTCTGTAACTTAGAAAAATAAAGTATGTTTATTATTTCTGCTTCTTTAACTTAAGAAAAAAAAACACACCATGTTTATAGCTTCTATTTTGATTGTCTCCAAAAATTTGTGTCAAAGTTTTTTCTCTTCATGCTCAAATTGATATTGGCAACCTCCAAATAATTTTATTAAAATAAGAATTTCCTTTGTTTCTATATATAGTTTTGTTTAAATTTGAATGTGATTAATTATTTGATAATGATATTCTAGTCTATCATGCTTACTTGAAACTTAAAATGATATTTAAACTAGTTTTTAACATGCTTATTTGAAACTTGCAAAGGCACACTTTCATATCTTATAATAGTTAATTAATAACTATTTTTGTGATATTATGGTAGAAGAAAAATTGAAGACTACAAAGTGTGAGTGTGTATAAATTGAATACACCAAAAAAATACACACACTCACGCATAGACTAAGGTAAATCTTTCTAATTTTTAAGCCAAATAAATAACATTAGTGTTAATCAAGTATAAAGACTACTTGAGTGAGAGTAAACCAAATAAATAATCTAAGGTAAATTCTTCTGATTTTTTTTAAAAATACACACTCACACATAGATGATTAACACTATCATTGTTAAAAGTATGAGTATATAAATTGAATGCAAGTTTAACTCCTAATTATAATAGATGATTGACATTGCGTTATATTCACTCCACCAAAATTTTCTTCATTAGCTTCATTAGGCAACTTTTCTTTTGACCAAGGTTTGTGTGTATAAGTGACTACTTTTATCTCTCTTTCAACTTAAAACTGAAGTTTGATTTGATGATATTATATTTGTAATATAGGATTTTAAGGGTGTTGGTGCTTAGTTGACAGTAGGAGCATTTTTGACCATGGTAAATCATGCAAGCATAATTAATTATGCAGTTTGTAAGAATGTAAATATTCTAAATAAAATATGCATAAATTAGGTTATAGATATTTAAAAATTGGAAATAGATTGGTTAACTTTTATGTATAACACCATAAATCACAAAAAACAATTTAGCACCAATCTCAACTTCTCATCAAGTTGGCATATATTCAACATAAATACCTAGCTTACTTGAGAAAGAATCGATATTAGGATTATATAAAATCTTTATGAATGTTAGCTGATCACAAATAATGAATAAGATGAAATGTGAGTATTCTCTTAAAAGTTATTGTTTAAATCATTGTTTTAAGCAATATGGTTTTTTTTTATTCTAGAATAATTTAATTAAAAGGAAATCATATATTTTCTGGTGTATGATTCAAAAGAGTTTATAAGTGATTGAAGTTTTGAATCTTTATTGTGCTTGTGTTAGAGATGATATTTTGGGTTAAGCCAAAATATTTATTAGTTCAATTGGCAATTAAGTTAGGCAAAACTAATATCTCAGAGAGTTTGATTGCTCACATTGATTTAGTAGGTCGAAAATACTCAACCTAGATCTTTGTTGCTTAGTTTGCAAGTGAATACCGACTCATGTTGTGCTACTTGAATTGTCAAGTTGACTTTGTGTTATGTTATAATATAATAAATTTTTATTTTATCAAGAGATAATATTTAAAAATTTTATTTTAAAAATTATACAAATTATTAATCTTCTGCTTTATACTTATATCCAACTCAAACTTTTATACATTTATATAAATTTTGTATAATTATAAATTTGGTAGGAATATAATATTTATATAAATATTATAAACACATAGCATTATATATAAACTTTATATATTTATATGATCGTATGACATAATATATAAATGTCTATACTTTAATATATATAAACGCATACCATTATATATAAACATTGATATGTTTATATAAACTTTATACATATGTATAAATGTTATAAATATTTATACAACATTTACATAACATTAACCATTTATATTAATGTTTATATAACATTTATATAACAAATAAATTGTTTATACATATTTGTATATATTTATATAACATATAAATTTTTATTTAAATATATAATATTTATAATGTTTATATAAATGTGATATATATACTATATAATATTTATAAAGTGTTACATATATATTTATATATATGTAACATTTATAAAAATATTTTAAACACAACATTATATCTAAACACTTGTATATTTATATAATCATATGCCATTATATATAAAAGTTTGTACTTTAATATAAATGTGCAACTAAGAGAATAGTGATGAGTAATATGATGCTTGTATGCATACACAGGAGATTATTTCTATAATGTATAATATCATATGAAGAAATGATATATCATAGAGAGATATTAATAGTTTTATCCTCTATTGTGATGTTTACTTTAAAGAAGTAAACATATAAGTGATGGTCATATTTATAATTTTTGCTAAATTAATAAGTTCCCATCATTCGCATTATTTAGGTATTAATTGATGTGTATGTAAATAATCTTTAAGAAAATTACTAAAATATTAGGATAAATCTCTTTTGCATTGCTACTTTTTTGGTAGTTCTTTAGTTTATAAGCAGGTGCAATATTAGGCTGCTACTTCAATTAACTATTTATTTATGCATATCTTTGGACTTAACTCTTGGTGTTTAAGTCATGTGTCTCTTTAATATTAAGCTTTAGTTTTATTAGATTATATTCATCCATGCATTTATAATCTCTATCTTGTTTGTAAACTTAATTTAGGATATGACAATTTTTTAGAGCTCGGTAGTCAACTAGTTTTGCTTAATCCTCATTCTTCTTATCTCAGTAACTTTTATTTACCAAACTATCTTTTGATTGTAGTTTTCCCCAAATTATGTTAATGTTGATATCTATAAATGTTTGTACCTCTAATCAGTCCATATTTGTAATGCTAGGAATCTGTAATTGTAGCTTGATCCACATCTATGTTTTCTAGTTGAATACTTTGTATGATATGTTTTCTTGTCTAAATCTGTTATTATTCATGTTTGAATTCTTCATTAATTAATTTGCTAAGAGTTCTTGGAATTGGATTTCCATTCCATTTATTTTTTCTTTTCTATTTATTATATTATTCAAAGATTGAGTTGAATCAAAGTAGAAATTTTTTTTTTGAACTTCATTGAGAAGCGAGAAGCTTACTCCTTAAAACTTTCAATTCATTTCTTCTTTGCTTCTCCTTCTTGTTTGTTCACGTGGTTTGCTCTCTTCATCTAGAAATAGCATGATATCTTTTAATCTTTAGCGTGCTAATAAATGCTCTGTTTCTTTATGTATATTCTACAAATGCATTGTCTTGATATTCACAATATTTTATCTTTGCATAAAAAAATCTATAAGTGATTTATTTAATTATTAGTAGTATTTGAAGTCATTGTATGTTTTATTTAGAATTATAATTGAGCATAATTCTTTGCAAACATAATAGGACAAAATAAGTTCAGATCGTCAGTAGATGTACAAAATATTCATGAATGAAATTTTGAATAAATTTTTTTTAGTGGGCTAGAAACTTTCATTAACTTTGCATGTAGTAAGACGAGATGGATGGATGAAGATAAAATTAAGTGTCCATGTAACAGCCGCAAGTGTCAGAATATGCCTTTTCATGATGTAAACACTACTAGATACCATGTGGCTAAATATGACTTTGTACCAAATTATTTTATTTTGATTTATCACAGGAAAAGTACAATAGTTCTGAACATTAAAAAAATGAGGGTATAAAATCGATGTATGTAGTGAAGAAGCCTTAAACACATACCATAGAATGATCATAAAAATTGCTAGTGCTGACTTCAATATGGATTACATGGATGAACTACCTAATCTTAAAGCTCAGAAATTTTATGATATGATTAATGATGTAGATAATGAGTTGTGGCCGGGTTGTAAAACACATTTGCAATTGTCACATGTGGCTCGTCTTATGCGCATGAAGTCAAAAATTTAATCATGAAGTTGCTAGTGCTACAACACATGATATGAGATTACATTCTAAGCATGAGGTTGAACAAGGGGTGATACGTCATCCATTAGTTTCACTAGAATGGAAGAATTTTAATCATATACATTAAGATTTTGCCGCTGAAAGTTGATATATGAGATTGAGTCTCTGCATTGATGGTTTTCAGCTATTTGGCCAATCTGGATAATAGTATACAACATGGCCAATGATAGTGACACCTTAAAATTTATATCCATTGTAGTGTATAAAGGAGCAATATATGTTTCTGTCAATATTAGTTCTACGTTCAAAAAATCCAAAAGACATATTGGATGTTTTATTATAGCCTCTTAAAGAAGATTGAATCATTTGTGGGATATTGACATAAATATATTTGACTTCTCAAAGAAGTAAAATTTCATTATGCGGACGGCTCTTATGTCGATGGTAACTGATTTTTCAACATATTCAATGTTGTTTTGTTAGATTAATATAAAATACTTAGCATGCCCGTATAGCATTGAAAAGTCTAATGCATTTACTCTCAAATTCAGTGGTAAACAGTCATGGGTTGATAACCATCGTAATGTTTCTACCTACAAATCATCCTTTCTACATAAATATAACAACATTTCAGAAAAAAAAAAAACCGTGACGACAGTTGCACCAGTTGTTCGTTCAGGAGTGATGATATCTTGATAGAGATTGAGAGTTTGGGTATGAAAAAGGTAACTGAAATAAATGCTACTGGAATGAATGGACCAATAAGCAAAAATATTTTGTTGGAGGAAATATAATATTTTTTGGAATTATCTTATTGTAGCTCCAATATAATCATCATAACTTGGATGTAATAAATATTGAAAAAACATGTTTGCCAATGTTTTCAACACTATATTGAATATAAACAGAAAAATAAAGGAAACTTTAAAATCAAAACAAGAGTTAAATAATTACTGTCGGTATCCTGAATTGAAATAGAATGAGGCTACATAAAAATACCCTAAAGCTTGTTACACACTTGATAAGATGGCAAGACATATATTATGTGAATGGGTTAAAAATTTAAAATTCCCTGATGGATATGTGTCAAATATTGGCAAATGTACGGATATGAAGAGTCTTAAGTTATATGTAATGAAAAGGCATGACTATCAAGTATATATGCAGAGATAAATACCAATTGATTTCCGTGTAATACATTCTCTAAGTGTTTGGAAAATCATTACAGTACTTAGTTTATTCGTCAAACAGCTAAACCCCAACCACAATCAAAATAGATGGTAAGGTGAGACTTGAGATTGACATACCTCTCATTCTTTGTAAGCTTGAACGGATATTCCTACCGACCTTTTTTGACTCAATGGAGCATTTACTGGTCTATTTTGCATATGAAGCAAGGATATCCTAGTCAATGCAATACAAGTGGATATATCCTTTTGAGAGTAAATAAATACAAGTAGTTTTATTTTATTATTTCAGGCATACATTGATATTGTAATTTGATTTAATTGAAACATAACATAATGGTTGTAGGTATCTTCAAAAGTTGTAATTAAATATTAGAAACAAGGCAAAAGTTGAAGGTTCAATTTGCAATGCATATTTAGTAGAAGAAGCATCATCTTTTGTTCTTATTATTTTGAGGATCATGTCAATACAAAGAATAGAAATGTTCCTCGGAATGATGAAGGTCGTGTGCTGGTAGAAGATGAATCTGATGACAAGCTATCTATCTTCAAGCATCATGACAGAGCATTTGAAAAAGAAAAGAAAAGATGTATGACGGATGAACAGTGCAAAGCAACTCGAAACTACATCTTACTTAATTGTGAGAATGTTACACTATATATATTGAGTATGTATACCTAAAATGTTTGCAGGTTTAATGTTAGGATAATTTTGTCTTGAATGGGAATAATTAAAAATTGATATCCTCTGTTCTTCCTATATTTACATTTGTACAGTGTTTATGTTGAGTTATTAAAATATAGACAACTAACCATTTCCAACCATGAGATTGATTCTATGCTATAAACATAATTTGTGAAATGGTTCAATAATTATGTAAGAATTATTAAGCTTTAATATTTTGAATTCTTTGATTTATTAGTATCTTATATTTTTTAAAATTATTTGTTGAATTTATGCTACAAACAAATGATCCTTCAAATGGAGATTTCAACAAATTCATATAGAATCTAAGTAAGAACCATTTAGATATGTGACAACCTATCCTAGATATTTTGTCAATGAATATAAATTTCATACAAAAGAGCATGGTTCTTCTAAAACAACTATGAATAGTGGTGTATGCATTAAAGGTTCAAGTTATAGTATAGATAAGATTGATTATTATGGTCAACTAGCAGAAGTTATTTAGTTGGAGTATCTTGGACTCTAAAAGAATATGATTGTATTATTAAAATGCTAGTGGTTTGATCCTACACGATAAATGGGTACAAAGATTCATTTGGATATAAGCTTATGGATGTAAACCATAAACACAGATTTAATCGATATGAGCTATTTATTGTGGTAGTTCAAGCCACTCAAGTATATTATTGTACATATCCAAGTTTATCTCTTGATAACTATGACTGGTGGACTATTTACAAAATCAAAGCTCGATCAAAGTTAGAAGTGGCAATATCTCAATAAAGAAGTTAAAACTTAGCTATTGCACCGACATTTCAAAAAGATGATATAAATAATATTGAGCTTGTACATGTAGACGAATATCCAAATAACTTATGTGACTCAAATGGTGGCCTAATAGAAATTGAAGATGATCGTTTTCTATCTGAAAGTGAGTTGGAACTTCCATCAGAATCTGATAAAATATCAGAAGATCCATTAGAGGATGATAGTGATATTTATAATTAAACTGATATAATTATATTAGAATATTATAGTTTCAAAGACTTTCTATATTTTGTTAAAATTCATTGGTGTGTATTATTTTAAAACACATGGTTGTTCATCATACAATATCAATTTATATTTTTATTATATCTCTATTATTTGTTCTATATTTTCACTTTTTGTAAAGTAGATGGCACATAAAGGACGTGGGCATGGTGGAGATGGACATGGATGTAGACATGAATGAATTTCATCTAGTATTTTACATCATGTTTTACAATCAGTGTCATCTCATACCCACCCATTCTAGACTTCAACATCAACATCAACATCACCATCACCATCATTGATACCTTTATCAAATATAAGGCCAACACCCATTGACCATCTTGCACACACTTCTAATACATCACCATACCACATTTTACACCACCAGTTCCCCCATTTATAGCACCATCGACTTCATCAAATTTTGTGCCTTACTCTGCAGGTAGTTCTAAGTTAGTAATACATATTGAGGATGGGAGGTATAAAAAATATATAAATATTACTTGAATAAAAAATTATGATGTTCCTGTTAGTGATTTTATTTTTATATATAGTTATGAATAACTTATTTTCAATGTTATTTGTTTTTTTATAAAGTCTTTCAAGAAAATGGTTGATTCCAAAGGATTCTCATTGAAGAATGTTTTTGAATCGACAAGAGAGACTAACTTTATTGAATTTTAGGTAAAAACACTGAAACAAAAGCATTAAAATTTAATTATCTAATTTGTTAAATATTATGTTGGTTATTATTCAAGCATAAAAGATTTATCTACTTGTTATTAATACAATTTTTTTGTGAATTTTCTATGTATAGAATTGGGGTGCACATGGGCACCCCAATTTGATGGACAAATAAAGTTTTTGTGGGAGAGCAAAGTTATCGAATGGTACTCATATTTTGTCCATAAATTAAAGATTTTAAAAGATCAGCATGATTTTATACTCGAGGATGAGTGGCCCGAGTGGCTTAATTATTGGGAGGAGCAAGAAGTGAAGAATTAATCAGAGATAGCTAGCAAAAATCGATAGACTAAGGTAGCTGGACCAGTTATAGAAATATCTCGCTACACAGGATGGTCAAAGTCGAGCATTGAGCACGCTCGAGATTTGGTACACTATATAACTCTAAAATATTTATATATTTAGTAGTTGGCGTAATAATCCAAATAAATCAAATTTGTGCATGATTTTATAATTTTAGCTAAAATTTTCAAACATTTGTTAATTTTTGACTTAATAAATACATATGTTATGCTAGAGAATTGGGTCAAGATCCTAATTTTTTTTTGAGATTTTCAGGAAAATGTATGTCAAGAAAATAGATGCGTAGTTGTTGACAACAAATTTCAGATGATTTCTGTAAGAATCTATTATATTAATAAACTTTTAGAATACTGCAGTAAATTTTGAAAGTTGTGGGGAATGATAAATAGTTGATTTATTTTATTTATATCTAGAATAATATTTTATTCTACTTTATCTCAAGACCTTGTGGAGGAATTTGTGACAGCTGCTTTTCAGTGAATTGAGGGTTCTATGAATTTACAATCAATTGACTATTATCATATCTATTTGGAGAGTATAGAAGGTCAGAAGAAGTAACATGTATACGACATCAGCTCGAAGGGAGTTAATTATGTGGTAGCAATAATGCTTCTAATTCCTCTGTCATAGTAGTGTTTGATGATGTGGTCGAACAAGTAATGGAAATAAATAAACATTTTGTATTTATGGAGAAAGAAATGAAAGAGAAGGTTGAGCAGATTAATCATTGTAAGTGAGAAAATAAGGAAATGAAAGAAGTGAATGATGAGATGAAATAAATTACAAATGAAATGCAACAGTAGATGTCCCTAAATGGAGTCACATTTAGTGGCTTTGATGCAATAGATAGCATTCTGATTCTAGAAGCAAACCACTCTGGAGAGGTTACACAAATGCACCACCTAATGATGAAGATATGATTTTGTTTTAAATGATTATAAAGCTATGTTATATTTTTGTTTTAACCATGTAACTTTTGTATTAGAATAATTTCTGAACTATTTTTGTTTTTTGTTAATTATAAAAATGGTATATAGTGTATGTTTTTATTCAATTTAATATAAAATTTAAAAATATGTAATCAATTATTTTGAAAAAAATATAATTATGAAAATATTTTTCGAATGAAAATGGCATGGGATTTTTCCCTTGATAATTTAGCAAAGGATTTATTTGTATATGTTTAGTTGAAAAATATTAATTAGTATTCTTATTTATAATCAAAATTAGCATGGGGAAATAATAATTAGTTAGGGAATTTCCGTCGTTCAAAAATTTGCTAGAAATATTTTTTTTTAGTTTTTTGCGAGGAGCACTTTAACTTGAATAAACTTTTAGAATACTATAGTAAATTTTGAATGTTGTGTGGAATGAAAAATAGTTGATTTATTTTATTTATATCTAGAATAATATTTTATTCTATTTTATCTCAAGACCTTGTGGAGGAATGTGTGACAGCTGTTTTAGTGAATTGAGGGTTCTATGAATCTTCAATCAATTGACTATGATCATATCTATTTGGAGACTATAGAAGGTCACAAGAAGCAGTGAGTATGCAACATCGGCTTGAAGGTAGTGACATTATATTGTAGCAATCGTGGTTCTTTTTCCCTGTCAAAGTAGTGTGTTGCTGAGGTGGTCGAACAAGTAATGGAAACAAATGAACATTTTGTATTTATGGAGAAAGAAATGAAAGAGAAGGATGAGCAGATTAATCATTTGAATGGAGAAATGAGGAAATGAAGAAGTAAATGATGAGATAAAAGAAATTAAGAAGACAAAAGGA